>VWZV01001835.1:56453-84627 GCA_013397155.1 Irena cyanogastra | reverse complement strand
CTGGAAATTTTAATTCTTTTTTGTGTTTGCAATCTACTGTAACAGTTGCTAAAATGTAATATGATGTCTGAGGGCAAACTGACTTACTGACTGCATACCAGCTCAAAATAATGAATTTTTGTTTTCATTACATTCCCTTTTTTGAAGTTTCTTCTTCTGTAGAGCTGTGTATGCAGTCAACTCTTCTGTGTCATCAATAATTTAATGAAATCACAAAACCCTTTAGAAATTTTAAGCTAAACTTAATGGCCAAAGCCACAAAACAAGTTAGCATGACATGACGGTAGCACACACTTTTAAAATTCTATCACATAGAAACTCCTAAATGAAAAGCATCACCATGGAAGGCAGGTGTTTTTAATACAAATTATACAGGTTGTCTCTGTTGTCCTCCCGAAAGGCATGTATTCCACAGGGTATTAATCCAGGAGATAACTGAAAGTGTGCCATTCTGAGCAACAAAGGTGGGACTTTTCCACAGAAAGCCTCACTTCAGAGGGAAAAAGATACTCTGGCTGAGAAGGATGACATTTTGATACACTTGTAGATTGTACCTGCATGGTCTTCCTTCACACATAAAATTCCTTCGAGGTCCTGAAGGCAAATTCCTTTTCAGTCTTAGGGGCAAAAGAACTGCACGTTTTTCACTGAGTGTTCAATAAGGAGAGCTGTAATAGGATCCCCAGAGCTGTTCAGATCTGGAGCACAAGTGACAAAGTTTTCATGAGAATGGCATCAAAACCGTCCTCTGAAAAGTCCCCCCAGTGTGTTCTCTGTGTGGCTTTTGCTCTCATGCTGCACTGCTGTGCATCTTTAGCTGAACTATCTGTGTGACACAGTATATGAGGGAAGAGGCAGGTCAAGAACATCACCATGAGAGAGAAGAATATGAAAATATAGAATTTGAACTGCTTTCTGCCAAAAGCATGTTAGAAGCTCCTGCAGAGACACAATGATGTCAAACTGGAACAGAGCACCTTCATTTCAGCAAACTTCCCTATCAATTAATATTACTTCTATCAGTGTCAAAAAGCCCCAAACTCCACTCATATCTCTCACCCTCCCAAATGGAAAGCTTAGACTACCAGCAATTACTTCTGGGGAGACAAGTCTCCTTTGCATCCAGAAGTCATTCTCACTTTCCTGTGAGATGTCTAAAGACCTGGATATTGTTTCAACTGCCTAGAAATAAAGTCTAGTTTATTTGCACTGAATGTATTGCGTTACATATATTAAACATATCAGCAACACATGTGAAAATATATGGGCTAATGACATTCAGCTATCAGGCTCCTAGCAACCTGGTTTTCTCAACCTCTCTTCTTTGAAGGCTAAGTGTCTCTGCAGCACTATTTTATATTTCTTGTGGATTTGTGGGAAGGGAAGCTTTTTAGCCACTTTTAAGCACTCCTTTAAGTAACAGTACGTGAAACCATGGCCATTCATTTCAGTGTCAAAAGTGAATAAGTGCTGGCAAATAGACTCTTTTGTTTCCTTTAGGACATTCATGTACAGTAGGTCCTATATTTGTTTTCATACTGTAATGTTTTGTATACATAATTCTTATGCCATGCCTTTGCTCTTTTTTACAGGGTGTGGCTGGTGCAAGTGATCCAATGCTGATCTTGTAACTTTGTGGAGGGGACAAAGTTATTTCCAAGCATTTTCCAAAGTCTGGGAGCCCCAGTGGACAGGGTTGCCCAGCTCATTCATACCCAAAGGGAAAGACCCAGAATGTCAGGAAACATCCTGAAATTCTGGGCATTAATTTATAAACTGGATTCAGCTGCAGCCAAAGGAACTCAGCCCAGCACAAAATGAGAATTTTGCTCTGAATTACTTCAGAAAAAGGGAAATGTTGCTTTTGGAACAGAATGCCATTAAAACTGTGCCAGTTAGAAGGCTGGCTTTTGCATTATTTTTTGTGTTTTAGTTAGTAATACCTTAGGGGTTTGGAGGGGGTTGAATGCAGGGTCATATGTAAATAATGCAAACACAGGGCCTTTTTTCTTCCCACCTCCACATAATAGCTATTTTAGATTGGATCAGACACCTTGAAACTACTTTCCTGTCCATGGACACAATCTGTAAATTTTCCCTCTCTAATTTATGTAGATGAGTGATTTTGGTTCTGCTTTTGTGTAGTTCCGTAGTCATAGTCAAGGTTAAACACTATGACTTCAACACAAGACTAAGACTAAATAATAAGCCTAAAATCCAATGTTGGTATACAAACCGGGTCTTCATCTTTAGCTATCAGTCTGCTCTGACCAGGAACAGTTAGAAGGCAGAAGACAGAGCTGTGTTGGGCTCTGAAAAGCCATTCTTGCCTTTTGCGACTTCACTTTAAGGACATTTAGAACAAAAGGAAAGCAAACAAACTTCCAAAACATGTAAAATCAGGAGTGAATGCATCCTGCAATGGAGATTCTTGGAGGGGGTGATAGGGGGTGGTATTCTTCTTTCTTACTATTTCCTCTTACGCATTAAACATTTATATTGCTTAGACAGGAAAGAAAAATGGTGAGAAAAATATTGGTATACGTCTTAGCAAAAGATCCAGATAATTATCTTCCTTAAAAAGCTCATCAATCTTTTATTGTTTGAGTTGCTTTGGCCTGCAAATATTTTCAAACTATACATGCTCCTAGAGAAACAAAAGTTTATGTGTTGGATCAGCACATGCTAAAATTCATTTTCTTCTGGGGACATAATTTACATTAATTACTAAAATCCACTAGAATTTTTCTGAAGATGCAACATTGCCACTCTTACCTTGCTGTAACTAGACAATTTCAGCTTTAGAAAGAGAATGTCTGCACTAAGTGTTGAACTGTCTGCCTATGAATTTAGCAGTTTTACTGCCCTAAGTCTCTCTTTGGGAGAAAAAAAAAAAAAGCTGAAGTTTAGCTTGTGACAAACTTACTGGAGAAAGAAGTCTGGAATATAACCCAGCCCTAGATTTCAGACTTTGGATGTGTCCTTTCCTCATTCCTCACACACACTGTTTTTAGCCCAGAGCTTGCACTAAAAATTCTGTTTGCTTTCAGAATGTGGGATTGTACCCCACGGCTTGATAAACATAAAGAGCTGTGATGCTGCAGCAAGGAAATTCCAACGAGCCTGCTCTGGCTGCCAGGGTGTTGCCATGCCACTTCTGTGCTGCTTGAAGGTGCCATTGTAGAACACTCATATTACACAGGCCTCTAGCACTGCTGACATTTGATTTAGAGCAACACTTCTGAGAGTTTGGAGGGGCTGAGTAGCACACACAGCTTTCCCCCAGCCCTTCACCATTTGACACAGAGAGTGTCCAAATGCAACCTAATTGCTGCCATAAATATTCACCTGTTTACCAGTGGGTGTTGAGGCACTGCACTCTGAGGGTTTGAATGCTTATCCAAGCAGTCACTGCTAAGTTTTGCACAACTGTAAGTTACAGAAAAGCCATCTGAGTTATCAGATTATATAATTTCCTTTAATGCACTGCACTACAGTGTCTGCAACATGGTGCAGAGGTCCATGCTTTAGTAAGATTATTATTTTGTGATTATTTTGCAAATACTGCTCAGATTTTTTTGTTGTTGTTGTTTTTTGGTTTTTTTTGGTGCTTTGAAGAGAGAGAAATTGTAGGAAGGCACTGAAAATCTATTGTTGTGAATGATCTCTCCTGTATCTTTACTGCACATTTGGCTGAGTTAAAGCAGATTCTTGCCTGTGCAGCCAGTGAGACAAGTTAGCCCAGTTTGCAGTGCCACTTCACCTGCATATGAGGGTTTTATTCGACAGTGCAAAGACAAAAGGGCAGGATCTCTGACAGTACCACCAGAATTAGAAAAGTACTCTCATAGCCTCTGCTTGGACCACAGATTACAATTGCTATATTTGATAACTGCACCACAGCTGAGCAAACAGTGAGCAAAGTGAACAGCAGGAAATCTTTATCAAGCAGCAGCTTTAACCACAGCTTGCTTCTGCCAGTGCCAGGAAGGAAGATGGTGGAAGAAAACAATTGGCCAGCTATGGCTGCCACAGGTTTTGACATAAAATTAATTGCTGTGCAGATGCAGTGATGCCTAAGCCAATTTCTCTGAGACTGTATAGGATATATATTGATTTATGTAAATGTGGGCAAATCATCTGTGGCAGGGGCAAGCCCCATGTTACAATGAAAAGCCAGAACTAGGCTCTGTTTGTGGAGGAGACTGCAGGAGAGTATGGTGAGGTAGTTGTGAGCTTTACAAAGTGTAAGGGTGACTGAAAAATATTTTTATATGTAACACCAAACATAGGGAGATTCTGAGTTTTTGAATTTAATTTTGGTCATTGTAAACTGCAGCAAGTCATATCTAACACCTCATGTGAGTGAGTTAATATGCACAGGACATTACCCCAACTGCTTCCTTCGTGGAGGCAAGGATGCTTTGATCCATCTCAGTCAGGTTCCTGCAGTGTTGCTGCAATATCTGACACTCTGTCTCTAAGCACTGCTTTTTCTGTCAGGTTTCTCTTTGGCAGACACTCAATAGCATTGACAGGATCCCTGATACCCTGCAAAAGCAACAAAATCATAGCAGGCAGCCTGAACTGATCACATGGTGCAACAGCACATGTGGGGCATTAGGAAAAAAAAAAAAAAAAAACAAACTAAAACCAAACTGTAACATTTCAGGGAAAATCTTGTTCCTGATCCATTTGAAATCATTAAGGCTCTTCCGCAGATGTCACTTGGAAGTAATTTGCTACCAGGAAGAGATAATTAGAGGGGGATTTTTTTAAAAGTTGTCCAACTGCTGAATCATGTGTCCCCTTTTATTCCTCCATTTTTTCTGGTGTTTCTTAATCCTTGTTCTCCAAGTCCTATTGTTTAATTATTATATGCTCAATTTTTGTCTATCGCCTTTTTTTCAGTAGAGATGACCATAACTTTGTGAATCATTTACTTAAGCATTCTTGTTTTCTGTACCCAAAACAAAATAATTCAATATGCTTTGAACACAACTTCGTAGCACAATTAAAAGTGTACAGAACTTGCATAGGGTATTTTTAATAGTGTTATGTCAACACTACTTCAATTGAAATCTTCTATTGCAAGGAGAAATATGTTTATTCAACTTACAGATATCTTTTTATGTGTGGTTTATATTAAACACATCTATGACTTTTCCATGACTTTTGACTTTAATGTGAGTGTGCCATCTTTGCTGAGACCATTAAAATTTCTCTCTTTTTGCCAGCATGACAAATAACCAATATCTTCTCTACTCCAGCTTGTGCATTCATGTCATCTGAAGAATGCAAGTTCCATCAAATCAAGCTATTTACCTTCTTAAAGTGCTACACATGCTAAAGTGCTTTACTGGTTAGTGTGTGTAATTACCTTTGATCTCTGCCAACTTAAAGGAAAAAGCAAAGAATCTATCCCCCATGCATTCCAGAAAAATTATCCAAAAAAACTACCAGCACTCTTCCATTTGAACCTCTTTCTGTTTGCTGCTGTCCCTTTTTTAGTAACAGGAATTTCTTTATTCTGAAAGAAATCAGGAATAAATCAGGTCAAAGCCCTTTTTTTCTTGTGACATTAGACTAAAACCCTGCCACTCACAAATTATTACATGTCTTCAGCAGTGCTTACTGTGTGTAAAAGACTGCATTCAAACGTCTGGCAGTAGTCAGAAACCTGCAAGAAAATTGTGAAGGAAATGAGTAAAATGGTAGTTTCTGTGCCATTCTGCTCTATTCATCATGATTAAAGACAGACAGAGTTGTGCCTTTGAGGAAGGTTTGGGGAAGCTGTTTTACACTTTCACGGTTAAGGGTTTGATTATGAACATCAACAAAAATTTCTGCTTTCCTGCTAACCCAAGACCATTCTAAGATGGTTCTTTGTCACAAGAGAACACAGCAATCCTTCCACTACTCTATTTCACATGGTGCAATAAGACTCATCACAACAAAACAAACCCAAATAACATGGAAGTTCTTAATTAGCCACATTAACAGTAAAATGTAGGTGTCACAGAGAGGCTGCCTTAGGTGTGACTTATTTGTCAGTCTGATGAGGAACTAGACTTTGAATTCCTTGAGCCTCAAGGAGTCTTTAAAATGTCATGTAGATGGGAAAGGGTTACAGAGACAGTTGATATCCAACCCTTCTCCTCCTAAAAATTTAATCACTGTGAAAGAATTGGGTGAGGCTCGGAGAACTTGTTTGGCTGCAAAGTGTCATCAACGCAGCCTGAGTTGTTACTTTTTGTGCTGGACCCAGACAAGCAGAGGTAGATGAAATCTTTCATTAGAACAGGAATGCATATAATTATGCTACAGCTTCTGTCAGTGACCTGACCTTTTCAGGATGGTTTCTGTCTTCGGCTCTAAAGGTACTACAGGTTTTCAACCTGTACATTAATGTAGTTGTGCTACATTATTTTATACTCATAGTGGGTCTTCATGCTGTTTGCCTTCTGGATAATTAATGTGGTGTCCTGGCAGTGGTCTGTGGGCACGGGGCAGTTTGAGTAAAAAACAGAATAAAAAAATGACAGCTTTGGAGCTGGTCACAGTTTATTATGAACTGAAGAGATGAATTACAGCCATTTCCTGTCCTTCCTATTAAAAAAAACAAACTGAACAAAAAAGAAAAAAAAGAACCAACCAACCAACTAACCAACCAATAACAACAACCCAACAAAAAACCAAACCAACAATCAAAAAGCCCAAAAACCAACAATGAAAAACAAAACAAAACCAACCAACCAAATAACCCAACAAAACCCAAAACAAAACAAAAAACCAATCAAACAAAAAACCCCCACCAAAAAACCAAACATAGAAAAAGAAGATGAACTGTAATAAATATTACATATAATATATATAGTATAGATTAAACCATATGTAAATTGGTTCTGATTTCTTTTCCCCCAATTCGTCATTCACTGAATTGTTTCTTAACATTTTTTTGAGCAAACAAATTCAATGCTTCTTGGTTGTCTAAGTAAAAGAGATTCAGCCCTGAGATTCACAGGGGTTATACTACCTCTTTCTACCTCAGGAGTTCAACTTTTTGACATAACAGCCTCTCCAATGAGGTTTCAATTAACTTGATCCACATTCATATCCCTCAACTCGTACAAAAATGATGAAATTATGAGTCTACTGATGAAGGACTCTGTGTTCTTGGAAAACGAACACCAATTCCCTCATCAGTGTAAGAAGCCTTAAAAGTGAAACTTGCTGGTGATGCCACAATAATGGCCTGGAAGGACTGACTTACATGTTAAATGCTTTAGGTAACACTCAAAATATTTTGCTAAGGGGAAAGAATATACTTTGCTGCTTGTAAGCTCTAAATTTGTAAAATCATAGGAGAAAAGATGAACCACCCTGAGTGCTAAAATTTTGGAGGTCTTGATTCTTGCTCACTACCTTTTGGGAGATACACCATTCCACAATGAATTCAGTATGAACTTCTCCTTTTTTTGAAGACTTGTAGAAGTGGCTGAAATGTGTTGCTGCATCACAGCAGACAAATTGCCAGAAGCAGAAAAAATATTAACTGTGCTAGTATTTGCAAAGAAGCATTGGGTATTTTCATATTACATGTTATCTGGTTTTTCACAGCTCTCACTATCAACTAGATTCCTACCCAGTGTTACTCTTTGTCTCAGTAATTTCTATCATTTACACTGTCATTTAACCAACTAGCCTACCACATTTATTGCTGCTTAATGACTGTTTTGCTAGTGCTTAATGCTTGTCCAAAATCGTATTGTTTCTTCACTGTAAAACCTCTAAAATTGGTGCCAAGTTCAACGTCCTGCATGGTTCTACCTTTGTTTCATCTCCTCATTCTCCTCCTCATGTCATACACCTGTAAACAAAAACAGCTGTCCAAAGGGATATTCCAGACATATGAATTGATGCTCACCAATTTGGTTAATAAATTATCAGTTTCAGGATCTGGCCATAAAAAACAGTTGACAGACAACGTGTATTTCTACAATTTTAGCTGCAGTTTACAACTCACAGTTCCCTTTTGGCAGGCTGGTGAGGACCTGAATTGACAGATTTCTTGGTTATTTTTCTTCCAAGAGAAAAAGTGAGGCATCTTGCCATAGTGCCCCCAAAAGCATGTATCTTAGGTGTTGAGTTTTTATTTTATGGAATAACACATGCTGTTCAGTTTTCATGCCACATTTGCATTTGCTTCGGAAATACCACATTTTCCTTGCTTCTACTGAAAAGCTGGAATACCAGCAATGTTTTATTGAGCTGAAAGGGGAGCTGTATATTTGCTGAGGATCCTTTCACAGACTTTTCCCCAGTATAGAGGTCCTCTTCCAATCTTAAGGGCTGAGTTTCCCATTTGGGTGTGATGGTCGAAGCAGGCTTCAAAGCACTTGACTAAACCAGGTCTTGCCTAAACTATGCATTCAGCTGTTCCCTGCTCCACTCAATATCTGCTTGGCCCTGAAATGCTGCTGCTTAATCTCTTAGTTTCTTCTTTCTGCCTTTATTAGGGTAATAAAATACTTGTTTTGGTAATTCTGAAGCCTCCAAATTGAATCTTCAACCTCTGTTTCTACCACACCAGCTGCCCACAAAGCTCTTCTGGTGTAATTACAGTCCTGAATGGTGGTTCCTTCATCAAGCTTCTAATTCCACACACAGAAAATAGAAGTCATGACCATGTGCCACTGCTGTGGAAGGGAAAATTTAATAGATTCCTGTCAGAAATGGATGATGGGACAGTCTATCAGAGCCTTTGTGTGCCATAAAAACTGCACCTGTGACATATATTTAAACATTCTCATTTTTTCATGGTGTTCAAGGTATGCCTGGGAGAGAGGAAAGACTGTTTTCTTTTGGTGAGGTGGAATTCTGCAGAGTGCACAGGGAATTGCTGTTCTTTGTGTGTTTAACTCCCTGAGCAGCCACCAGGCAAGCCAACATTCCAAACAAGTGTTTGCTTCCTTCATTGTCTTGGTTTTTTCCTTCATTGTTTCCTCCAGCAGTGATCCTAGCGGGGGAGTGAGACAGAAGGTGCCACAAACACAAAATCATTATCAGAGTGACAGAACTGTCAAGGTTGGAAATGACCTCTAAGACCACCAAGTCCAACCATGGCCATGTTCACCACTAAACCCTGTCCCGAAGTGCCACATCCACACATTTGTTTTTATAAGATTTTCAGGGATGATGACCCCAATGCTTCCCCAGGCAGCCTATCCCAATGCCCCTCCATCATTTCAGTGAAGAAATTTCTCCTAGTGTCCAATCTGAATCTCCCCTGGCACAAGGCAAGGTCATTTCCTCCCATCCCCCATTCTGGTTCCACTCTCCTGTCAGGGAGCTGTAAAGAATTAAAAGTCCGGCCTTACCCCAGGCCTCTTTTTTTCCATGTCAAATAATGGGGTGGGGAGAAAAAAAAGGGCTCAAGACTTGCCAGGCTTGATGCTGTCTTTTTGCACTCCTCAGAACAGATTAAAAACACAGGGTACCTCTCTTTGCCCTGGTTATCAGAAGATCTTTTGTTTTTGCTACATATACCTTCAGAAACCTCTGAAAATATTTTTCCCTAAGAGGAATGTTGACTTTGGAAAGAACCAGAGTGGGAGTATCCATTAAAAGTCTTTGCAATTTAGAGCTATATTTGTATTTCTAATTGTGCTAAATTCTTGGCTAATAAAATAATTATGAAAATACAGCATACTCAAACATACTCTTGAATTAAATTGCATAAGTAAACACATATTCATTATTACTTAATTTTCTTCTTTATCCAGCCAAACTTATCAGATAGCTTACAAAGACAAGACAAATAGAAAGCAGAATATATGGTGTGGACTTCATATTTTCTTTTTATCTAAATATATTTATAGAATTACTCCTGACTAAAATGGTACCAATTATTTTTTATCTTTTTTCATTTCAAATTAACAGCAAACATCTTGAATTTAAATTCATTTGAATAATTTTTAAATTACTCTAAAGCTCCTAAAAATTAACAGTGAAAAAAATTGAAGTAAAACATCATCAAACCAGAAATTTAAATGGATGACAAATTTCCCATACATGCAAGAAAATGTTTGCTTTCAGTGTAAGACACTGACATTTCTAGCATGTATTGCAACACTCATTGAAGAAGAAAACATTTAATAAAGTCATTTAATGATTTTTAATGTGACAATTTTAACAGCTATAAATTTTGGGCTTATGTAATTTCTTTTTCATCAGACACTCTTATATAAGGGCTACCTCACCTAAATAACCCACTAATTATTGTCCTGTATTAATTAGTTGGTAACTGAAGTATTCTTTCTGAGTCATCTTTAGAATGCTAACAGCAATGACTTTTCTTTTTCTCTTTATTTATTTAATTTTTTTTAGTAGAAAGTCCTTCAAGGTCAATATACAATTCTGGGGTTTTTCGCTCTCCTGCCATCATCTTTCCAGCACATCAGTAAACAACTTTGCTGACATAGAAATTACAGCAAGGGAGATGGAAGAGCAAACGAGATTTAGTTGGGAAATTTCCTGAGTATGACAGGGACAAGTCCTGCTAAAAAATATCATAAGCCATTCCATAGCCTTTGTTCATCACAGCAAATCACTCTGAATGCAAAAAGAGCAGGAGAAGCCAGGAAAACTTCTCCGCTGGTAGAAGGAAAAAATGACCTCGCTTTGATTCTGCAGCTTGGAGAAAGAAAGGGCTCTGAGTTCTTCCTCATGTGCACACTCCCCACCAAGAACCTTCTTATTAATCCTGATCTGGCTTGATGCTGGTTTGCCACAGAAACCGCAGTAAGGATCTGATGCACCCAGTTTGCAGTGAATTGCGTCTTCAGTCGGCTGACAGCTCATATTCCATTAAAACCCTGCACAGCTGAGGAACATTCACATCTTAAAGTCGACCATAGGACTTTAAAATAGACTTTACATGTTTTATCCCCATCATTTTCAAAATGGGCCAATCTAACTTAACAGTTTCTAGTACAGTAACTTCTAGCAAAAGAGGGGAAGCCTCCTTATCACTTTCTGCTCATCAGGGTAAGGATCTAAGAATTGGGGTTTGGCCTCATTTTCTTGATTTTCATCCTTAAACAGTGCTGGTCCTTTCTAACAAAAACAATTTGTCAGAATTTTGAATATCTTTTAATATATAAGCATGTGATAATTAGTTTTAAGGGTTTGGTATACAGAGCAAGGTAAAATAAATAATACTTTTCTTAGCTGAGACCTCATTTTTTTGGCATGTGTAATAATATGTGGCAGGACTTGATAGCAAAGTGGAAAAATGTCTTTAAAGTTAACAAGAAAAAAAGAATGGAAAAGGAAAATAACATTTATGTGTTTCTGTGAATGGAATTTAAGCTGGTATGGGAAAGGATTCTATGGTACTTGTGATGTTTTCTTTGGCTGCCATCACAGAAAATATTTCAGTGGTGAAACCAAAGGTTAAATGCAACCGGCAGGAAGTTATAAAGGTGAATTGCATAAGATGTTTCTGAATAACAGGAGTTTACAACTCCAGCTATTGCTTCTGTTTGGAGTGCTTGGAAGCGTTGTACAGTAGCAGTGGTATATAAAATGCAAATTTTAGAGTTTAGGGTGGTAAGTTTTTTGGGCTGAGATGGTATACCTTTACAGGATTAAATTTCATTAATATAATAAATGTTATGTAACAGACTTATAACATTAGAATCATAAATACAATATACAATATAATTGTAATATGCTATATAATTGTAATTATAATTAATATAATACAAATGATGGCATTTCATAAGCTAGAACAGTAAAGTATTATATGCTGGTTTTTCTTTCACTAGACTTTCAAGTTCCTGCTGTTGAAGCAGTTTGGGAAGAAACTAAGGGAACTTGTACATGGCTATTACACTTGTTTGGGGACAGTAGAATGACATGGCAAAGTGAATTTGTTGACACTATTCTACCTCTGCAGTTTCCATGGTGAGCACACAGCTTCTTCACAGCTTTCTGCCCAAACCACTCCAGAGTTCACCTGCCACTAATTTAACTACTCAGCTTTTGAAATGTGAGCAGTGCTTTGAAAATACCCTGCTTTGTTGCTTTTGCCATGTGATGTGAGTACAGACGGGAGGCTTTTCTTCCAACGTGCCCACAGGTAAAGTTCCCAGTGAGCTGAGACTTTTGATACTTGATGTTCATCCTTGTTAAGGTTTTCCAAACTGGGTGCATTCCACGTAGCTCTGTCCAGCACGTGTGAGATTTCTGGAGGTGGAAGCAGTGGAAGGATGAAAAGCCACATCTCCGAGCCTGTGAGAGGTGTATCGAGCTTGCATGACAAGGTAATTTTAAAAATAAATGAGATCCAGGAGTCAGGCCTGCTAAAAGGAATGCCTTTCAACACTATGAAATGCAAAATTGCACATGGTGAGGTGTGTGACAGCTACTCAACACCTTAGAGGAGCAAGGGAATATTTTCCCACTGAAATTGGTAGAGGGAATTCTATCAAGCAGATTCTTATTTTCTGACCTTCTGTAGACATAAATAAATAAATAAATAAATAAACCATCACCATATACGAGTCACTATAAAAGGCAAGGAACTAGTTTTAACTCTCTAATAATTTTTAACATTTGGCTTAATTCTGCCTATTACAGGCAGATTTTTTCTGTTGTATTTAGCACCTTTTCAAAGCTAAGGTTTTGCAGCTCTTTCAGCAAAAGAGTGAGAGAATCCTTCTTGGCATGATGGATCACACTGAAATTATGCTGAGATTAATGAGGTGTAGCCATGCAGATATCACATTTCCTATGGCATTTTTCTTTCAAATACAAGGCCCACTGGGTTTTCTACATTGCCCTGAGCCTAGCAGGGACTTGGTAAATATTGTCCATCATTTTATGAAGAAGAAGCATGGGAAAAACTAAAAAAATCCATGCAAAAGCGACTGAAAATAACTATATCCAAACCTGCCAAGACATGGTTGTCTCACAAATGTTGGTTCAAGTGCATCATAACTTTAAATATCCTTTGATATATAAATTGATCTGTAGATATAGATATATAAATTTCACATGGGCTGAATGAAACTGAGATTCTTGTCAGTTCCAGTGAGGATACTGGCATAGCTGCACTGGCAGAAATTCCAATTTCAATTACCAAGCTCAGATTCCAGAGAGGACCTTCTATTTAGAAATGACATGCTGGACAGAATTGTGTTTAGAATGCCACATTTGTCTCCTGATAGGATTATTTCCTATTAAATTATTTAAAGGTAAAAAAAAAAAAGGTTCTTCCCCTAAAGGGTGCCGGAGCATTGACCAGACTCCTCAGGGAATGGTCACAGCCCCAAGCTCCAGAGCCCCAGGAACCTTTGGACAATGCTCTCAGGGATGCCCAGGGTAGGATTTTGGGGTGTCTTTGCAGGGCCAGGAGAGGGGTCAATGATCTCTGTGACTCCTATCCAGCTCAGGACATTCTGTGACTTTGTGGTTCCAGAGGAACTGCAGGAAGAATGCCCACAGCACCAGGCATTTTGCAATTAAAATGGCACAAACAATAAAATGATACTCAAGATCAAGTCATTGGGCTTTTTTTTTTCCCTACTAATTTTCAATATGTGAAAATCATATTGAAATCATCATCACTGAGATGAATTTGCCCAGCTTTGTCTGGATTTGTCAACAGCCACTAACTAGAAGAGTTGGTTAATAAGTATTTGCCACAAAGCACTTTGCTTACGTACCCAAGTGTGGCATATGAAAATATAGTTTAACTAACCAAACAAAACTGGTATTTATCACATCATGTATTTGGCATACAAATAATATCTAAAATGGTTTTATTGTCCATTATAATTATACGGTGTTGTTCTTTACTGTGTTTTATTCCATTATCAACTGACAACTGCCTTTTAGTTTTATATGAAATAATAGCTCATTTTACCATGTGAAGCTGTGAAAATGCACATTTTTTTCATTTAGCTCTGGAGGCATTGTCAGGGAGAATAGCTTTCAAGCTGTTCATTAAATAGTATTTGCTTATTACTACTTCTAATTTGGACCACAGCAACATAGGGAATTAGTTTTAAGCAGCACCTAGCAAATTAATGTTTATAAGCACTCACTAAATTCCTCTTACTTTAGCAGGAAGAGTACTTTTCACTACTGTTAACCATGGAGAAGTGGTAATTATATTGCTGCATTTCAGTTCATCCATCATCTGGACATTCTGCAAATGAGTCTCTTTGAACCCATCTGTAACACTGCCAGCTCTGGGTTTGGGTTTTGTTTGTGTTTGTTGTTTGCATTTTTGGTGGGTTTTTTTTTTTTCAATTTGCTAAGTCGGTCCAATATATTACAAAATCCAAACAGAATTATTTCTTCTGCAGAACTTTTCAGCTCAGGAAATACCATTTTTGTACTTAGATATTTACCTTGCTTCTTTGAAGCCAGGCTGTTACAGAGCAGCCCTCTAGCAGAGGCTCCCAAACTTGACAAAACCAGGGATAATTTCATAGCAGCCCACTATTTCTGGGAATGACACTGCATCTCTTTTTCTTAGAAGTAACACCCACCTCATTCATAGGATGATCTGGGGAAGCTGAGAGAGATTTTGCTTCTCTGGGCATCTCTTCTATAAGATATTCTACCAAAAAGATGCCAAACAGGACTGGAGGTTGTTTTGAGGACTTGTAATAGATAAAGGATGATTGAGAACGATTCTGAAATTCAAAGACTGTGGTTTAAAATGGATGGAGCTGCATAAAACCTCAGTGTTTGATAAAAGAAAGCAGAAATCATAATTCTCACAGAGGTGCTGGCCTGTGTGGAACTGTGGTTTCTGCTTTGCTTGCCTGCTGTCAGTGGGCCTGTTTGCAGTGAAAAGGAAAAAAGATAAAGAACTGCCAGCCATGCAGGTCTGGGGCCTGAAACACCCCAAGGATAACACAAAATTATTCAAGACAGAGAACAAGCCAGAGGATTCAGGGGCAGGACAGGAAAAGGCAGTGAAAATACAGGCCTCCAATGAAATTATAGAAGAAATTTAGGTACACAAAGTCTACATGAGACTGAAGGAAACAGAGACCAAATTAAAAGCAATTTTAAAAGCAACTGAAGAAGGAAGACCAGGAATTTGAACCTGGTGAGCTAAACAAGACATGTCCAGTCCTTGACTGGAATTCAGCATTCCTCTCCAGGTGTAATGTTTTCTGATGTTGCTGCCTGAGGCTGTCTGACATGCAGCTAATAAAATAGCTAGGAATTCTATCTTACTACCACAGTAAATTCAAATTTAGCTGACAACAAAGAGTCACCTGGTTTTTATGTTTCTGCCCTTTATCTAAATGTTGCCAGTTTAAGTTGTTCTTTTAGGGTTCTTATACGTTATTTTTCTATACTATATCTAGTCCTGTTGACAGCTGATGCAGTTTTTTGCAGTGAAATTCACCTTCAACTCAGATAAATTGAATCAGGATTTTGCATCTTCCAGCTATGGATTTCATAATCATCTGCTAATCCCAGATGCATAAGCAAAAGCAGAAATTTGGAGTATTTTTGGGGGGGGTCGCATTGAGCCAGTCTGCTTTTCCAAATTCAGATTGTAATTTTTTAGTGTCTGTAAGGAAAACATTTAGGAATAGCAATGCTCATTGTATTTTTAAGATATTTCACTCTCAGGCCTTGAATTTGTCCAAGACTTTCCTCACCTCTGAAGCTGTGTTGAATCTTACCAGGTA
Organism: Irena cyanogastra; assembly: GCA_013397155.1. NCBI lineage: Eukaryota > Metazoa > Chordata > Aves > Passeriformes > Irenidae > Irena > Irena cyanogastra. The sequence goes on along the minus strand of VWZV01001835.1, from coordinate 68,899 downwards.
CCCAGAAACCTGTAGCTGTGTGCTTTTATATCTTGTCACTTGCATATTCATTTTTTCTGCGGTTTTGATTTGGTTTGGTTTGGGAGTTTTGGGTGTTTTGGGTTTTTTCGTTTTTTGTTGGGATTTTTTGGTTTTGGGGGATTTTTCGGTTTCGGTTTTGGTTTTGGTTTTGGTTTGGGGGGTTTTTTTTGTTTGTTTTTTGGGGGGGTTTTTTGGTTTTTTGTTTGTTTGGTTGGTTGGTTTTTTTGAAGAAATTACAATGTGCAAAAAAAGCGAGACTATGGTATCACTAGGACAACTGAGCAGGGAACTGACCTTGCCATCCTGCAGCCAAAGTCAAAGACTCTGTGATGGAGAGCAAACCCCTAGAGGTCACTGTAATCATAAACATCCACAGAGAGATCTAGATTTGGGTAATGTCATGATTAAAATAAGCCATCAGTGGAAAGGAGCTTACAGTCAGATTTCTGGCCTGTCCTGAAGCGACCCCTCCAAAGCCACGGAGGTCACTGGGAATGGTTTGGCAGCACAATCCATCACTCTGCATCAGGGCACGGCATCAAATTTGTCAGAATTTACCAGAGCAGAGCTGGAGCTCTGGGGGTTTGTCCTTGTGAGGGAAGGAGGGTGCTGTGGAGGGGAAAGCAGAAAAGAAGTGAAAAAGAAGCTGTGCTCGTCACAAGAAGGCAAAGTTTTAAACATAACGAGCCAGCAATCCATATTAAATGGGTGAAGGCTTTATATTAGTGGCAACTGCAGAGCAGGGACTGTGTTTTGTCTGTGTACTGCAAACACTGACACAAAAGAGGCTTTCTCATACACTAAATGGGAACAGATCACTTGGGAGCTCATTCTGAAAAAGCAGAGTAAAGACTCCTAAAACCCGTAACAAATGCTACAGCAAGGGTAAAATAAATGTTAAATGATCTGTCCAAAACAGGACAAATACGTTGCATAGCATAAACTGAATTGTTCAGTCTCTCATTTTAATTTATAAACATTCCACACTACATATGGTTGAGAAGCAGTTTATGATGCTGTGCTCTAATCTGGAACACGTTGATGGAAACAAAATCCTGTTGATACCTGTATTCAGTGATTTTATCTGTAAAACCTAGATTAATTCACTACCAACCAATTCACTATGACATGAAACAGAAGCAACTTTGCAAATGTCACAGGGGCTGAATCTAATTATGCAGCAGTTTATTTGGAATTCTGGCTTTTACCTGGTTCTCTAAGGATCCACAACGTAGTTGTATTTGTCCCCAGGGGAATGTGCTGTAATTTGACAGCCAAGAGAAGAAAGGATGTGGCACAAAGGTGCTGGGATGTCACTGTCTTCATGTTTATGCTTTGCAGACCATGTAAAATTCACACAGACAATTTTCCAGTATATTAAAGCATTTAAAGAGTGTGTCCCTTATCAGCAAAGTGTAAAGCCGATTTTTTTTCTGGTGATGACAAGTGGTGGAATACACAGGCAGGTCTTGATTCAACTGGCTGAACAAAACTCTCCCCTGTCAATTCAGACACTGGAGAATTTGCAGAGTCCTGTCAGATGTGATACCACAAGAAAGCAAGGATTTCTGGATTTGCATATGAATGCCATGTGAGGAATCCTGGGGTATCCCAAATGTTACTGGATGCATGTGTTTGGAGAACTGAATCAGACTTTCAGTGTTCATACATTCCCTTAACACTGATGCTCACTGGCAGCATCTGAAATAATTAATTTTTGTCCCTTGTGTTGGTATGGACTTATCTCATTACCTCATTACAGTAGTTCTTTGTGTTAACTTCATTAAGTTTTCAACACCGACTTCTGAAAACAATGAAAATTCCAAAACAAATTGTATAAGATCTAGATAACAATGACTTCAAAAGAAGCATTAATCAAGACCTAGTCCCTGGTGCCTGAATAACATTCAAAAGGAAACATCAGTGTTTGTTTTGGTTTTTTTTTCTAGTTTCAGACTGTCCAAACTGAACTTAAGCCTGGGGCAAAATGAGCTGGAAGGAAAAAAAAAGAAGTTGAAACTGAGTTTTAAAACAAAACAAAAAGAAAAAAATACACACACCAAAAAACAAAACAAAACAACAAAAAACCAAACCAAAAAAAAAAAAAAAGAAGAAGGAAAGAAAAAGAATATGTATGTAATACTATATCTCAGTCAAAAGGAGCAAGAAGGTCCACACCAGATCCCATCCCAGCTTTACAATGCTGCAATGACATTGATTTCTGGAGGACTTTTGTTGATCCAATTGAGAGCAGAACTGGTCCAGTGCATGATTCTGGAAAAGCCACTGAATTTACTTCAGAGATATTTTTTAAATATAAAATTTTAAAATAACCTAATGTCTGGTTTTGGAAATATGTTGCTGGCAATATACCTGAAAGGAAACTTTTTGTGTTTAGAAACTGCCTGTCCTCTTTCCCATTTTTTTGTGACTGACATAAGTAATATTCTTGTTATGACATGACACTTGTTTCAAAAGCAACTCATTATGATTTCTATAAGAGAGGCTCAACATGTCAGCCAAGGGAATAAACAGCTAGAAAGAAGGCAATAAAACTGATTAGACTAAAATATTACTTACTATGGGCAGAGGTCCCTTTCTATATACAGTCATTTATGCAGGGAAACAGTGGTTATTTTAGATCCTCTGGCTGGGCTGCCTAGTGAAATGGAATGAAAGACATTGATTAAAACCATTAATTCTGCACTCAGAATTTGAGTTATCAAAGAGCACAAAGAATCTTTTCTAATATCTGCCTGTCAACAGCTGTTGTATGTTACTAGCTAATAAACTACAGGGTGCTTTCTGAGAATCATTACATGCAAAATAAATACACATAATAATATTATAACAACATTATATTTCAAAATACATAGGATTTTTTCACTGGCACTTTTAAATCATGTACAGAACTTCCCTCTATCAAAAAAACCCTTTTTTGTGAGAAAAAAACCAACCTTTTTCCCAGCATTATCTTGACTCTGCCTTGTTTTTCTTAATAATTATTACTGTATATAACAATTTTTCTTTATGTTTATATAATTGCCCCATTCTATTAGGAAATGATATAGAGTAAAGCATGCAAATAAAATGGTAACAAAAGCTGATTCCAATGAGCTATAAACTTCAGTTTGCACAAAGATCTACCAGGCAGAGGTATGAGTCAACCTGCTCTTGATATGTCAACACAAGAAACTGTGCCAGGCAGCAGAGTCTGTATTCCTATTATTTAGGTCCTGGCTTTTCCCAGGTGATTTCCTCTTTGCATGAACCCCTCTTCTTTGCAGATTTCTGCTTCCAGCAATACTGAATTTTAGACACAATTCCCTAAGTCTACTTAGATCATCATTTATCTCCCAAATCTCCTAATTTATTTTACTACAAAAACTTCTCTTTTTTCTTCCTTTTTCTTGGAATAAAGAAAATAATTTGTCTTGACTATCTTTAGAAATCTTACAGGGTATAAAAAATAGTTGTTCTTGGTATTTATCAGGTACCAAAGGTAAATGCACATGATCATATTCAGATATGATCAGATTGCACAGACAGGGAGAAGAAGCAGGCAGGCAAAGTTCTCTGTCACATTTCTTCATGGGCAACTTGCAAACTCAGAGCTGAGACCCATTCCAGTTGTCTGCTTTCCCCTCTAGTATCAGAATGCACTTTTTTCCTTTTTTATTTTTTTCCCCCCACAAACAGTTCCACGAACACAATTTTTCATACACGCGATTCCAGCAGAAATCCCTTCCTCCTGCCTGCATCCCCCTGGTGTCTTCCCCTCATTATTTCACAGGGAGTTTCGCCCTCAAGAGGAGGGAATTGACTGGAAACAGATCAGCTGGAAACAGATGCACGAAAACCCAGTTTGCCGTTTGCCCTTGTGAAGGTCAGCGACAACCACAGTGCCTGGGAGAGCTGGATTCCCAGGCAGGACATCGGGTGACATTTCTTCTGTTCACTTCGTTCCCACAGCTCGTGGGGCTGGCTCAGAGCTCATGGAATCACTGGGAACACTGCAGTCATCTCCCCCCGTGCCTTAGGCCAAGTGCTCCAAGCCTCCCTGCGTGGCTGGTGCAGGTTTTTTGGCCAGAACAGGGAGAGGGGATTGTTGATTCACGCAGCGCGATCCGGCCAACATGTGACAGTGGCAAAGTGCCAGGGGGATTTCAGGGGCACCTGCTGCTCCTGCCACTTCTGCTGAGCCTGTGACCTCAGCTGTGACAGGGGACAGCTGAGTGCCCCCTGCTCGGTCTGTCTGCACCATTTCTTCTGCCTTCATCCCAGCTTGCTGTTTGTTAAATTGCGTAGAAGCTGTGGAGTCTTCATCACGGAGGATCTGCACTCACTGTGGTTTTCCTGTAATTTTTGTAGTACTGCTCTAGCATCAGTATTTCATTTAGCCAGATTGTGTAGGCTGATATTTTTTTCATATTTGTCTGTATCTACACCAGGGAAGACTGGCAAATCTGACAACAGCATCAGTGATCCAGGGCACTCTTCTCCCTCATCTCAGCACTGATGGTTCTGCCTAGACAGACACAGCAGAATTTCAGGAGTTCCCAACTGAGGATCTGTCATGTCTCTTCACTGCAGCCACAGACACTATTTGGAGAGAAAAAATAAGAAATCAAGACAGAAGAATTTGCTGATTACTCTCAAACAGAGACGTGTTTGCACTGTCAGTTTGCACAAACCTCTTTCCACTTCTCTTGAGAGGAAAGATGGAGCTCTCCCTTGAGCACAAGTGAAACAATTGGTTCAAATAACATTTATTTAGTAGTACAACCACAGAGGCCCTGACGCTGCAAGAATATGAGGCAGAATAAAATTTGTGAGGTAGTATATTCCATTAGACCAGCTAGTTAGTTACTCAGAAAAAGTCAACAAACTTGTGAGCGCACAAGGCTTTCCCCAGATCTGAAACTGCAGTCTTGACTTGAGTTTTTTCCTGTATCCACGAGCTGTCCTTAAGCCACACTGAACCAGGCCTTGAATTTTGGAATATTTGTATGTCCCCTACCTATTCTGTTTGACTTTCATTTGATGACTGGTTATGAAGGGCTATATAGGTTTCCTCTCTGGAACAAAAAATTTGCTTTGTTATACAGTCATAATAAAGCCCAGAAACATCATTATACCTACTTGAAGATGCTTAGTCCAGGTTTTGGTTTTGGTTTAGGATTTTTGTTCTTTGCTTTGTTTGAAGGGTTTTGTTGGTTGGTTGATTTTTAGTTTTTGTGGGTTAGAAGGGGGTGGTTGTTCCTTTTCCTTTTCCTTTTCCTTTTCCTTTTCCTTTTCCTTTTCCTTTTCTTTTTCCTTTTCCTTTTCCTTTTCCTTTTCCTTTTCCTTTTCCTTTTCCTTTTCCTTCCTTTCTCCTTTCCTCTTTCCTTTTATTTCTTTCTCATTTTTTCCTTGGGACTTCTACAGAGTTGAACGATATTATAAATGGCATTCTCTTGGCTTCGGTGTTAACTGATCAGGTTCAGGAACAAAAATTTTAATTATTTAGGATATTGTGTAGATATTTAACTGGGCAGGAAGTTCAAGCACATGGGAGGACTGACTGTTCAGCTCAGAGTGTTGGGGTACTTTTAAAGATTAATAATTTGGATGAGCAGAATTCCCTCAGCCCCTGAACTGGACTGACAGATGGTGCTGTGGGGTTTTTTGCCCCCTCTCAGTTTTCTTTCTGCTGAGGCAATCTGCTTGTTCCATACCTGTTTTAAGGCAGTTCTTCACACAGGCTTGAAATCCCTAAAGTAATAATTATGCTCTTACAATGACTGCAAACAGCTGTTGAAATAGGAGAGAGAGCAGGTGAGGGCGCATGACATATAAGATTCTTGAGCTTGCTATTCCTCAGATTCCCTCGGAGCAGAAGAAATGTTACAGCCCTGCTTGCCTTCTTTATTATTTTTTTTTAATAGAAGCTGAATTGCTTGTTCTTGTTTTTCCAGGTTTTTTTAGGAACTCTCCCAGAGGAAAAGCGTGGGTTGTATAAATCTCCATCTGCCTCAGCTGTGATGACCTTCCTGCAGACACACACAGGCACAGGACAAGAGCTGGGGACCAGGACCCCAGGGAAGGCATTTGAAATCCTGCCAGTTTAGCCAGTTGCCTCCTACTCCAGAATTCAGCTGCAATCTTGTCAATCGAGGAGCTGGACAGCATGGCAGTGCAGGAAACTGGGATCCAGGGAAGAAACTGATGAATCTACTTTAGATTATTTGATTTGCACAGGACAGCAATTCTTTTTGCTAACTTTGTAGGGTTGCTTTTATATAAGAGCAGAGGGACTGAAAAAAAAAACTTTTGAGTCATCTAATCTAATCCTCCAAAACAATAATTCTCAAGCCCTGAGGAAAGGTGAAATCACTGAGCTCCAAAGTTTGGGTCTCAGTTTCCACCAGATGTTGGGATGAGTAGGAGGGAAAAGCTGTTTCCTTCACCTGGAAAGACAGCAAATATTGAAGACAGAAGACACAAGTCTCCTCTCTCCAAAACATTATTTTCTTTGGGGGAAAAAAACCCAACAAACAAAAGAAAACAAACAAACATACAACTACAACGAGAAATGCACAAACAAACAACAAACAACAAACAACAACAAAAAAGCAATACAAAAAAAACCCCAAAAAACAAAAACAAACACAAAAAACCAAAAAGCCAAAAAAAACCCTGCAAACAAAAAAAACCCCAAAAAAACCAAAAACAAACAAACAAACAAAACCAAACCAAAACCAAAAAACCCTGAAACAAAAACCCCTCCAAAGGCAAACAACCCCAACCCACTTCATATTTACTACTGAAATAATGTTTCAAAAATTCAGAAAGCATCCAAGTGCCTATTTCTGTGGAGTCTGGGGAAGTAAAGTGGGGTTTAAATTATTCCAGTTCAAAGTACAAAATTATTATGAACATCTTTTGCTACTTCTATTTTCTTGGTGCTGGAAAGGAAGCAAAGTGTGGCTGCTTCATGTAAGTCTCAAGTCCATAATTTGAGTAGGCAGGGCAGGGTTTGGAGTTTCAGTTGACAGATGCTCAAAAATCTGAGATAAAAACTTGACAAAGACAGAAGCTTGTTAAGATTTTCAGGGTTTTCCATCTCCATGTGAAGCAGGAAATAAATTTTTTCATGTCTGTTTCCATTTTATCCAAAAATAATAGGTTACCTTCCTCTTCTTTGAGCTTTAAATTAGTGCTCTGCCTTTTGAATTGAGCCTTCTTCAGGCTGGCTTTCATTTCAAAAGATCTGCTTTTCTTTTTTAAATTCAATTCCAACCCTGAAAATATTCCAATCAATATAATAGGTAGATCACACCAACATCTGAAACTGTTCTCTTTCACAGAAGAAAAAGAAGGCAGCATGATAAAAATAATAGTGCCTGCTTTTATTAGCTCTATAATTTATTGAATATAATAAATTATTGCTAGGTAATGAGGAATTCTGTTGGGAAGAAAGGAGAAATTAGATAATCTGCTTGTAAAATTGGCACAAGAAAGAATTTATACAAGTCCTCAGTCCTGTCCACCACCTAAATAAATAATCACAATTTTTTCCTTTCCAGATATTTTAGAATTTTAAATGACATTTGAAAATTTTTTTTTTTTTTTTTTTTTTTTTTTTAATGGAAGAACTGTAGAGATTTTTATGTAATTTAGGTGTCTGGCTATCTTCCCACTTACTTTGTTGAAGAAAGAATAGACAGACAGGTGCAGTGCTTCTGAGGTAAATGGGGTTGTAACTGAAGTAGGTAACCATAGCAGATAATAAGGTTAAAGCTGATAGAATCATGCATATTTACCTTTGGTGCCCAATAAATATCAAAACCAATTATTTTTAAAACCCTGTAAAATTGTTAGACATAGGACATTTTTTTTATTCTGTGAAAAAAAGAGGAAAAAAGGTTTTGTAATAAAATAAATAGGAGATTTTAAGAAAAATTATTATCTTAGTAGACTTAAGGAGCTGTCTGTCTAAATCTCAACATCCCAGCAGTAAAATAGACAAATAATTGTGAATTGCATGGTTGGGGTTTTTTTGGTGTTTTTTGTTTGTTTGTTTGTTTTTTGGGGTTTTTTTTTTGTTTGGTTTGGTTTGGGTTTTTTTGTTTTGTTTTGTTTTGTTTTGTTTTTTAACAAAACAGGCATCTAACTAGAGAGGTCTAAACATAACCTTGTTTTGGTAGAGAAATGGGCTAAAAAGAATCACAGCACCACTTGCATAAGCAGTGTCAGTTTTGGACTCACATTCGAGGATGGTAATTGAAAATATGAACTCAGAAATCCTATATCCCAAGCCTTGGACCCACTGTAGGATTCAGGAACAGCTTGAAGGGAGCTGTGAAGTGCAAGTACTAAAAGAGAGTGGTCATATCACCAATATTTTAAACCTTCAGTTCATATCTGGTAATCAGAATTTATTTTGAGCCTGCAAAGTCTGGCCCTGATTAGCTGAACCCTCACCAATTTTGAGACTTTGGCCGTGGTGGGGAAGGATTAAATGTGTTTTTTCCTGTGTGACAAAGACTGATGATGCCTCACCCAACCCCAGTTTAAGAGAGGGATAAGCAAAGGGGTGAGAAGAGGAAAGCTGGAGTGATTTGGGCAGGCCTGAGGCAAAGAGGCTTGGGGGCAGTTAGGTCTGGCATTTATTAATTAGTTTTTGAACAAAGAAGAGCCCCAAGAAAGGGCCTTGACAGTGCTGAGAGTCACTGTGGGTGTGACTTATGAAGATATGTCTCTACTTTCCACTTATTTCAGTGGCAAAAAACAGATGCTTAAATGTTTTCATTACTACTGGCAATTTCCTAAAGCAGAGGCTTTGGTTCCTTTACTTTAGGAACATTTGGGGAAGAAGGCTGCAAGTTCATTTTTGATGGAAAACATTCACCTCTGAGAAAGGAAAAAAAAAAAGCAGACTTCCTCCTGACATTGAGTAAAGGGCTTAAACAGCTGTTTCAGGAACATTTACTCCAGGAGTCCTGGTTTGCATTTTTTTAAGGCTGCCTTGGCCTTTAGAAGCCAAGTTCTTCAAAACCTGAGCTCTGAACACCTTGTACCTAGAGGCAGCCAGTGGGAAAGTTTATGGAGGAGTTGGGATGAGTGGGTGGCATGGGGACAGCTTTTGCATCAACAGGCAAAAAGGCTTTTATCAAGAAAAACATTTTTCTTTTGGATTCTACATTTAGTTAGTTGGTCAAAAATCACAGAGTCATGGAATGGTTTGGGTGGGAAGGGACCTGAAATCCCATCTTATCCAACACCTTCAAGTTCTCCAAGCCCTGGCCTTAAACCAGGCCAGGCTTTAAAAAAAAAAACCTGAATGTGGTAAAGAAATAATTCTTGCTGCTGTCAAAATGAAGATTGACAAGTTCTCAGAAATTTCCTGTTGCCTGGACCTCCTGAGTGAACTTGTGGGTACTGCAGATCCTTGAGGTATCCTGCTCAAGACTGAACTTGAGGAAAAACAACAGTCTTTATCAAGTGAAAATACTTAAGGGTAAAAGTTCTCAAAGCAGAAGAAATTAATGACTGTTTGTCCAAGCACTCCTGGGAACTGCTTTTTATAAGTGAATAAAAAAATCAGATGGCAGCAGACGACAGTAAACAAACACAAATGCTCTTAAAACAGCCAGGGATTTTATTCTCCCCTATGATGATTGAAAGGGTCCAAACAGCACTACAGATTTGCTAAAATTATGCCACTGAAAAGGGTGATGGCATTATTGTTACTGTTACTATTATTATTCCTATTGTTATTATTATTATTATTATTATTATTATTTAAGCAACATTGCAAATTCCTTCTTTGCATTTTTTAATTAAATATTTCTCTAGAGTTTTCAGGAGAACAACATCAGAAAAATATCTGCACTGGTCAAAGGATAAATTTGGATATCACAGGCAAATTCTCATGTTGATTGCATGAGAGTTCAAGTAGAGCTCAATTACAAAAGAAGATCATGACGGTAGAATCTTTTTACCTTCTGAGTTGTGGAGGATGAAGGCCCAGGGTCCACTGACTAATGATTTATTACCGAGATCATTAAATAATATGCGATTTCTTTTAGAAAGGATGAGAAGGCTGAAAAAAATAACCAAATATTAGTAGTTAAAATTAAACTTAAAAAATTTAAGACAAAGTTTTTTCTTTGTACACATGAAAAATATTCTGTGTTGTGGTAGTTATTAAACAGTGATTTCTGATTCTGATTTTTTTCGTATTTGAATAATAACATTACTTTATTTTGAAGAGTCATATCCTAAAGTCTTTATTCATTATCCCCCAGAAATAAATATTCATTGAAGGACTGGCATGCTAAAAGTGTAAAAAAATTGGTGGAAGAAGAAGAAGCAGAGAGATCTGAAAAAATAAACCCCAAAGTGCTCAACCACTTATTTTCCACTTTTTCCAAGGCTGTTTGTGTTTCATTTGTTTACATTGACACGCCCTGCTGGACTCCGACCTTCACCAACTTGCCCCCTGAATTTATGACATTTTATCCTCTCAAAACTCCTCAAATTTGGCAGTGAGAGCTGCAGATGCTGCGCCAGGTGCGTGACACGTGGCTGGGCTGTCGCTCCACTCAGCACAAATTCTGTATACATGAAAAACCCCTTTATCTCACAAAGGAAGGGGTGATAAGATTAAATGTCCTTCACAGAGGTTGGGAAAGGTGTCTTTTCTGAGCTTTCCGAGCCCTGCTCCAGGACTTGGCCCTTTTAGGTGTTCAGACAGTGAAACTTTTCTCCTTGGTGCGCTGGGCGTGCAAGCTCCAGACAGTAATTGAACAAAAGTATGCAATTATTGAATTCTCTGGTGAGTTATGCAACCAACCATCAATTTCAGAGTTCACAGCAAAGCTAGGACATCATCACTAACACACAGGGACATCAGAGACAAATTGGATTTTTTTTTTTTGTCCCCTGAGTCACAGCAGGGCGTGGGGTGGGTTGCATGTGGGTGCAGAATCTTAGCGAAGTTACCTCAGGAAGTTTTTTTTTCAAAAAGTAATGGCTGCAAGAGAAAGGAGTTTTGGAGCAAAATTCTTGCTTTTTCAGGTGTCTGGAGCATTGTGTGGCACAGCTGCTCTTGCCACAGGGATGGGCTGTCCATTCCCTGCACTACAGGCCTGTAGATTTTCATCTTAAAAGCAGTGGAAACTATTTCTAAACAGAATTTTACATCAGTGATGATTGCCCACGTCAGTTGAACTGCTTTATTGTGTGAATGTGATGGCAGGAGATCCTCTCAAGGGCTAATTCTTATCCTAAATTTTCCAGCCACTATATGGATTATATGGATGTTTCATGTAAACATACAGAGGCAAATGTACCTAAACACACGAGTATGTATATATATAAACATATATTCACTGAAAATGGGACCAGGCTGCCCAGGGGAGTGTTTGAGTCACTCTTCCTGGGAATGCTCCAAAAACCTGCAGATCTGGCACTTGGGGACCTGGTTCAGTGGTGGATGTGGCAGTGCTGGGCTGGTGGCTGGACTTGAAGAATCCTGAGTTCTTTCCCAGCCTAAACCATTCCATGACTCTCTGGAAAGCACACAGTCACACAAGTGTACAATTAGTGTAGTGTATTTTGTGTTTAGGTGATATGGATTATGCTTATTTTTAACTTACACACACTCACATATATGCAAGGCCTAATCCAGTTGTCTTTATTTAAGTAAAACCTGGTTTATTCTAAGCTGAAAAGGAACTTTTTCTACAGTGAAGATAAAGAATTTTTGAGTTTCATGGATAACAAATATTTACTAAGTGAGTGAGAAGAGCAAGACAAAATGCTTAGAGCACCACAGTACTTTCTTTTAGAGAATGGTGTAACCAATTGAAAATTCCCCTATTCCAGGTTCCTACAGGCTGACTATGTTATTAACTTTATTCTTTAAAAATAATGCATAATTCATAACAACGCTTTCAAATCTGCTTTAATCTGCATTTATGAGATGAAGTATATGCAGCTGTGAACAGTCTTTCATTTAGCTTCAAAATACTCTGGCATTAAGCAATAGTTTGCAGGGGTTTATTAACAGAAGTTACAGATGATTTTGATCAATTTGTTTGTCTGTTTATTACACAGTATTTTTTTACTCCTGCAGTATGTTATTTTCTTCTTTTTTTCTTCTGTGCCAGGTGCAGAATTAAATCAAATAGCACATGCTATAAATAAAATTTTTTTAAAAAAAATTAAAAAATAAAAATCTGCCTGCCTTCCTTCATTGTTGCTTTCTTCCCAAGTCAACACTGCTTTATTTAAACAATTTTGGTCTGGTTAAAGTCTTCCACTGTGGGCTTTGCATCATGGACTGTCTGTAGTGCTTCTTCATCTCATGCTAGTGCAGTGTGAGAGTAATTCATGGCTGAACACTCTTGGTGTAACTTTACACCAGGAATCACAGG
>VWZV01001835.1:0-46861 GCA_013397155.1 Irena cyanogastra | reverse complement strand
TGTAGTGACAGGAAAGGGGGCTCAGTTTTTAAACTGAGAGACTGCTCATCAGCAGTCCATAAACTAAGTTTCTTTTCCTGTGACTGCTCTCTGATTCTCCTTTCACAAGGTCCTAACCCCCTCCAGCTGTTATCCCTCCTTTTCTCCCCCATAACTTTGGGGAAATGAGCTGGGAAGTCTCAGGTGAGTTCCTGCTGCTGAGTAACAAGGTGGTTTCTGCTGCAGGAAGGTGCATCCTTTATTTAATCCGCTGATTTTGTCTGAATCATGAGGAGGCTGAAACAATCAGGTGCTGCTCACCCAGCAGCTTTGAACAATAGGAACATTGAGTACATTTCTGTACTCAAACATGTAAAACACCACCTGAGGTTTCCTTGCCTTCTAACAAAACTTATCACAGATCTCAAAATAAAATAAAATGTTTATTGACCTTTTTTTTTCCTGTCCCCAAAGAATGCTGAATTGCACAGGTGAAATAAAACATGTATTTGACTTTGAGATTGTACTGAAACTTGATATTATTGCAACCTTCTTTTGCACTTGTTGCTAAGAGGGGAAATTGCACACAAAGAAGAAATTTTCTACAACAGTTTACTGCTACACAAATTTAATTCCACATAAACAGGAAATGTTTGCCACATAGGGACAGTGGCATGTTTGTATGTTTACTATAAAAGGCTCAGTGCATATGGTGGAAAGGACACAGATTTGCAGCCTGGGGAAAGCCAGTTCCTTCTGGCAGGGCCTGGAGCTTTCTAGGAGGAGATTTTATAGCATTGACCTTTATTTATGGCTTGTTGCCCTGTATCCTGTGTGGGGAAACGTGCAGCCTTTCTTATCTAAAGCTCTGCTTCAACTATTACGTTAGAAAGAAAATTTTATATAGACAGATAAATTGCACAACCAACGCGGGTCTTCATTGGGTTTCCCACTGAAGCCTATTTAAAGTGTAGATATATGGAGTTTTTTTCAGTTGATATTTTAAAAAAAAAGCATTAGTGAACCACACTGTTAAATGGTGAAGTCTACTGCAATTGAATTATAGAAGTAATTGCCTATAGAAATACAGGAGTAAAATATTTGGTACACTGGGGGAAACTGTATTTCTGTAGAGTATCCTTGAAGATATTGTCCTTTACTTCCATGTGACTGTTGTAGTAGCCTGTGACTCCAAAAATGAGTAATAATCTGGATTATGTTTCCTCGTTGCTGTTGTGGTTTTCTGGTTTTAAGCTCCCTCAAGCATTTGCATTTCTGCTCTAGGTATGTGAAACCTGTGACTAGTTCAAATATATCAGCCCTGTTGTGGGTTATCCAGTCCTGTCAGGCTAAAACAAATCTCACATTGATGTGGCAGGTTCATGGGACACTGCAGTGTAGCACTAACTAGTTCCACTAGATTCACAGCATTCTTGTGCTCAGACAGAGGCTGCTCTGAAGAGCCTCCGAGTCAGAACTGGTTTCTTAACTTTTTTCTTCTTTTTTTTTTTTTTTTTTTTCAGGCAACAAACTTGTTTTAAAACAAGCAGGGAAGTCAAAACTTTGGCAATCCCAAGCACTAGCCAATAAAGGAACTCAGAAAACCTGCCAGGATAGGGAGCATTCTTCAAGGTGATTAGGTAAAGGTGGCAGCTAAAAAATTGTGTTACCCTCACTGCTTTAGGTGTTTTAAGCCTCTTTAAAAATCTGGCTTCCACCCATGTGTATTGTGCTTGAACATCAGAATGCAGAGATTCTTTTGCAAGTTGTATTTTGTTTCTGAATTTTTTTTTAATAAATTATTTCTGTGAACTCTATACTGACCGTATTTCCTTCCTGCTGGGCTTCCCCTTTTTATTCTGTAACTTTCCTCCAGGAAAAGAGTATGAAAAAAAGAAGTTGAATACTGAATTTGAAGGCCTTCACCTTTTTCTTTAATTAAGAAGCCAATAAATCATCAAATATTCAGCCTCATACTATGCTAGACCTTAAGGGTTCAAAAGTTGTTCCAAATTCCTCTCTCTCAGTATCATCATAGTTGTCAGCAGTTTGCAGCAGTGGTAACAATCTGTCTTCACATAACTAGCATCAAAATATACAATGCTAAAAATTATGGATGAAAGATAATTAAAACTCTTCAGACACAGCTGCTTTAAGTTTTAAGTTAAATTTTCCAGCAGGCACCCACACTTGTCAGCTTTAGTTGCAGCTCTTTAAACTGGGCTGTTTTTTTTTTTTTAACTTTTCTAGGAATATGAGTAGCAAACTGACCAGAGGAAAAGGAAATTTCTCACTTATGCCAAGTGAAATAGAACAGACCCTTTTTTAAAAGGTTTATTTTAAAGGATAGCCTGCCAGAATAGGTCTGTAGAGATCTCAGGCAGGTCAGGGAAAGACATTAGGCTTTGTTTCCTTCTGCTGTCATCTACTCAGGTTTCACTGTAGCTTTAGAAGACAAAGCAACTGCACCAAACTTCCAGAGGAAAGTGAAAAGGAGATGCAGCAGCTGGTAGCAGATTTGGAGGCCAAGGCTATTCTCCTTGCTAAAATCTCTCAGAAACATTTATCAGATGTACCAAGTGTCAGGATAAATCTCACTGGAACTGCTGGGAAAGGGAGGTTTGTTACCTGAAAGTACCCAGTTTACAACGTGGTGTCAAGCCAGATAATGTCCACAAAGTTCTCAGAGGCGAAATGTACAATAGTAACTTCGTGCTGCATTCAGCAATAAACAGAAGTTCTTCTGCTTAATTGGATCATTTAGAAATAGAACATGGGCAAATTTCAAAGCCAGATCAGGAAGCTGAGGCCTAATGATAAGTTTATTCATACAATTAGCCAGGTATGAATAACCTTGGGCGAGGGAGACACGGTATCGGTTAAATTGGAAGGAATTCAGCCACCACACTCATTACGGAAAGCACTGAAAAATAAACAGATATTCAGGAGCTCCAAGTTACTAAGCAACTGCCTCAAATGAAGAAATATTAGACTGTGCATTTCTCTTTGTTTGTCCTGCTTACTGAATTCGCTGCAGAATTATTGCTAAGCAATAAACTAACCTGGAAAATTTCTTAGGTATTATCACAGTTTTATTCCCAATGCTTTTTATTTGCCTGGAATGCATTTCATTAACACCTTGTAAATGTTTATGACACTAAAAAAGACAGTCTAGGCAAACTGTGGTGTGATAATTCGAGTCAAATGGGCAAATTCCCTAAGGATGTGAAGACTACAAAACTGCATGAGAAAACACAAGATCCCTACTTTCTCTCATGCCTGCAGCTGCCTAAAAAAAGGAAATGGAAATACCAATTACTGTTCTACCTCACTCAGACAGCACAGTGGGAGAAATACCTGGGGAGAGGGACGATTTTTTAAAAGAGAAATTTAAATAAATGCAGAACCACACTGTGAGCTGGCCAAGAGCCTCACGAATGTGATGGGTCAGTCAGAGCTGCTGTCCAAGCACTTTCCTTCTTTTCCTCAGGTGATTAAATCCCACAGGATGGACAGAGGGGTGGTCCTGACCACAGCTCATCTGCAGCTCAAGGTGGAGGAAAGGGGAGGGATGTTACTCCCTGCAAATTGAGGGGTTTTTTTTTTGTGGGCTCAGGGAAGAATTTTGATTTTTGTTTTTACCATTTCATGGCTGAGTATAGAACTTATTACAACATGAAATCTCATCCATTCTCTGCAGTCTGTAAGGACAGCTTTTATCTCCAGGAGAGCAATCCTTCCTCATGACAGCAGCAGTCTTTCTGCTGTCCAGATAATTTAGACTCTTCCACAGACTCCACAGTCTCTCCTAGAGACTGAATTAGTGTCTCCCCACTCCTACTTGTGATCATATTTAAATATTTTTTACCGATCTAAAAGTTTTTTAAGACCTATAACTCGTTTCATTTAATCACATAGTTTGGTGAGGAAAATCTGGGTGGATTTTGTATCATTTTAGGACACAGAAATTCAGTTGTGTGAAGAAGGACATCATGAGATATTAAAACACTGAAAGGACTCCATTCAAGTGACAGTTTAATTTTGTCACATGCCATGAGGTGATACATCCCATTGGCCCCCTCTGGACTTTAGGAGGCTGCTGAAAATTGAAGGTTGGTGGAAAAATGATGTAATTGATTTTCCACTACAGAAAGCTGNATAACTACCTGCATTTGGATTTTGCCTTTGGTGTTTCAAAGGGATTTGAATTCCAAATAAACTGTTTTGCTTTTTAAAATAAAATACTTACGTTGATTCAGTTTGGTCTTTCCAGACGTGTGAAAGTATTCATGAGCTTGAAAATCAATTTTCTGACAAGGCATAACTAAGACTATGGCAGAAAATATTAATTAATATATAATAATATAATAATTAGCAAGATCAATAATCTCACGTAAAGTCACTTCAGTTAGTCAAAGAACAAATACCCTGTAGTCATGTAGAAATTTAGTAAATTCACAGTAAAGTAAGTTCAAAGCAAATTTACTTTTACAGGAAAGTAAAAGCTATTTCAGGGTCAGTCCTTCTGGAGTGAGAAATCACCATTTTCAAAGCCGCCGCTAGCAGGTTATACTCAAATAGTCACAGTCACAAAAGGCTGTAAAGTACAGCTTCATTTGGTGGGTCTTGCATTGATTTCACCTTGAGCGTGGAAAAACAGAGGCCCAGAGCAGGTGAAATGCACAGCACAAACAAACCTTTGGATTTCTGTGTACTTACAGAGGCGAGCAAGAGCTCAGATTCTTGTTTGACAGACACAAGAGATGTGACACGGGCACCTGTGCAGCTGGGGAGCAGCTCTGGGAGGGGCTGCCCTGAAAGCCCTGAGGTTCCCATCAGAAATGAGCCAGCTGTAGGACAGCTGAGGAACTGCTCACAGCAGCCTGTGTGGGTTTGGTACAGCAGCCCTACAGAAACCACAAAGTGCAACATCTGAAATTTTTTAGAATGGATTATTGCTACTTATCACCCAGGCCCTGATGAAGCACGGAGCTTAGGCATCGTTGCTAATCCCTTTGACTTGAACGAGCTTTGAGTCAGTTGCTTTTTTGTATTCATATCCTTTATTGTAAGTGTTTTCTGATGCAAAGCAGGGTCTGAGTTGGTTGTACTGCCTACTTGCATACAAATGCTTGGCTGTCGTTTCATATGGTTAGGTACCCAATCCAGAAGCATGGAACCTGTCCAAAGATTCCAAAGCAGCATCATATCACACTCCTTATTGGCCAGCATCCCTTGTACACAACATAATATATGTGGAAATGTGATCCTGCAAGGAATTTGGTGCTCTCGAACATCCCTTACTCTTTAGAGCATCACTTGCCCTTTGAAATCTCTTTGGAGCACTTACACTAAAGAAACATCCTACTTCAACAAAAAAAAAATGTTCATTCTGTTTTTCCTGTGATTTAAAAAAATAATAATGTATGGGTTTGTGACTGTGGTTGCTTCCTCAGCAGAGTCCAGTGTAATATTTGCTTCATTGAGAAAAAGTTCAGCTAAATGTTTAGTCAAGTCAGATGGTTAAAAAACAACACAAAGCCACCCCCTCCATCTGTATAGTCCCTGTCTAGGACATCTAGAAAATATCTTCAAAAAGAATTCATAAGACATATAAATGTTAAGTTGAGCATTTCTGCAGGTCTACCACTATTTTATTTCACAGTCACAACTAGCTGAACACAAAATATGAGGTTTTCTCTGCTTAGAATAAATAATTCTTCTGATTATACCCTAGTCTTAATAATTTTTTCCTCTTCGTTCAGTGTGAAATGAGATCATCCCATACATACAGACATGCTAATGACTCATTTCAACACTTGAAGGAAGAAAATCTCAAATGAAAGCCTTGCACAAAGAGAAAAGACTTTGGCAGTAAGCCTGAACCACAGCAATGCAACTATGAACATAATTTTTGGGGGAAAACCCCCACTTTTAATCAATATTTGGCTTATGATTGGAATGTTTTTCTCATTGATTCCATTCCTACATGCTTACAAAAAAGTGAGAGCAAAAGTGAGAATGATTGAATTCTATCAGTAACCTTGGAAAATTAGACAACTCATGAACTTGACAACTACTCCTTTCTATTTAATCATGATGGAAAAGTGCCAATTCCCAAAGATGTAGCCAAATAAATGGCATGCAGAGGGGGTATATAGGAAAGGCAGCTGAGATACACAAGCAAATATAAATGACTTTGCAAAACTTAGAAAGTGCTGTCTGAGTTGAAAAATTAGTGTTGTCATTAATACTGAAGTCCTAAGTAAGTTGCCAGATCAGTGTGAGAGCCACGTAGAAAGTAAATTATTAATCTTTTCCTAAGCCTTGAATAAAAGAACTGTTCATTTTTAAAGAATTCGTCCCTGAAAGGATATGTTTGCACAAGAGGACAAATAGCTTTACACTTTGTTTTGTTTCTTCTGAAGAAAGTATACATCAGTTGTGAGAAAACAGAAAAAAAAGCAACACAGGAAGGGAGAAAAGACCCAAAAATTGCTTTGATGTGTGCAAAATGATCTGTTTGTATAAAAAAGCAAGCAAGTCCAGAGGAGGACCACAAAGGGGATCAGAGGGCTGGGGCAGCTTTGCTGTGGGGACAGGCTGGGGGAGCTGGGGGTGTCCAGCCTGGAGAGAAGAAGGCTCCAGGGAAACCTCAGAAGGGGCTCCAGGAGAGCTGGAGAGGGGTTGGGGACAAGGGATGGAAGGACAGGACACAGGGAATGGCTTCACGCAGAAAGAGGGTAGATTTAGGTTGGATATTAGCAGGAAATTGTTCCCTGGCAGGGTGGGCAGGCCCTGGCACAGGGTGCCCAGAGCAGCTGTCCCTGGATCCCTGGAAGTGTCCAAGGCCAGGCTGGACATTGGGGTTTGGAGCAGCCTGGGACAGTGGAAGGTGTCTCTGGCTGTCCCTGGTGTCCCTGGAAGGGCTGGAACCACACGAGTTTTAAGGCCTTTTCCAACTCAAACCATTACATGACCCTGTGGAAACACCAGATTCATATGGGTGGATCTCTGCTGATAACCAACAGTATAAACTATTTGTATACATTATTTATTCATGTTTATGTGTTTAAATTAAAGAAAATGGGGCCTCATCTTAGGAATTTTGTGAATTACTCGAAGTCTTCCCCTTTTCTTTTGTATTCACTGGGTTCATCTCCTGGAGGATAGAAGAACAAATATGGGGGAAAAGCCTTGATTATGGGCTCTCTTCCAGACCATCTTCAACTTGTTTTGGAGTTTTGCATGCTCTTCTGGGGGCAAGGGTTTGCAACAGCTTTCTGTAAGTGTATTTTCCTCACTGTTGTGTGTACAAAAGTGCATCTCTTGCAGAACTCACAATGGAAAAACCAATGCAGTGGATTCAATTGCCCATGCTTTAGCCATCTTTATTGCTGTTTTTATTTCAAGGCAACCCAAGCTTATTTCCTAAGCACGTTGCGGTTTTGTTTTTAAGCCACTGAAAGAATTCAAGATGTGGACAGAAATCTCGGTGTGACTTTCAAAAACTGACATTTCTCTTTAAATTAATTAGATGTGCTGGGGGGTTGCAAATTCTGTGTAGGTGTACAATTTTTAGATACCCTTAAAACCTCTAAATACCAGCACCTTGATAAATACCAGTGTTGGTTTTCAGGGCCATCCTTCCAGGAAGTAATAAGCTCTCCCTGTAGAACAAAATTAATCTCTATCTGACATTTATTGCACATGCTTACTGGTTTAAACAAATGGGCCATTTCAGGCTACAAAGTGAGAAAAACAAAGAAGTTTTTGTAATATTATGCAGAAAATAAAAATATACATATCTACACAGATCTTTCTACAAAGATTATGTAGAAAATAAAAGCATATTTCAGAGGTGATTAAACACCTAAGAACTTAAGCCAGACTACCAAATGCAAATTACTGAAATATGTATACTGCCATTCATTCAAATTAAAGCAATGTGGCAATGCATGGAGAATATACAGATTAAGTTTTATTTTTTAACTCTGTCAAGAAGAAGGGCTCAGGCAGACGTTTTTTGCCCCATGTAGGATGGAATACAAATTCAACAAACAGCTCCCACCAACTGAGAACTTCAGCCCTGCTTGCCATCTTCGTGGGTCTTGCAGCTCTCAGGACATCCTGTCTCTCTCTCTGTACACCTCTCACGAGGTCCAACGAGTGGTGGGTTTTCTGCTGATTGAGTTCTAAACATGCAAGCACCACAGCACCTGGGACGAGTGGATCATTTTCCACTTTGCCTCCAGCACCTGTGAAATTATTTTCATTTCAGTCAGCCACTGGTGTCACATAGCTGTAAGTCAGCAAAGACACTTCCCTCATATTCCCTCTTGCCCACACGTATTGCAAGGCAGTAGGTCCCTCTCCCTTCTCTTCCTTCTCAGGCCAAGGCATGGGAATTTCCACACAGCTTCCATCCTCTAGGGACCACCCACCCCCAATCACTGACAACATTTACTAGATACTGTGCATTTCCCAAAGAGGAATGAAGCCACATTCTTTGACCTTTCATGTAGCTCTCACAGCAGCTTTGTTCCACTGACAATGCATGGTCCTGCCAAGCTGGGTTCTGCAAGACTGGCTGTAAAACCAGTTTTAAGGGTGGATGTTTACAAGTGGCATTGCTTGCTCGCTCATAAACTTCTCAAACAGCCAGAATCCAGGAACTGAGTAACACAGTTAAAAAATGAACAAGTTAAAAAGTTAAACAATTAAAGTTAAAAGTTAAAAAATAAACTGTTTGGATTATTAGCCTGCTCCCCCTGCCCTCCATCCCCTCTGTGTTCACCAAAAGCATCATGGTGCCACAATGTGAAGCCAGGAGGTGCCACGTCCTGAATTCTACATGCAGCTCTGAGTGCTTCATACTGAAAAGCAGCAGGATGAGAAAAGGCTCACATAGTCCAGATAAAGGATAAGATCCATGAACAGCGTCAGGAAAGTGGGAACATACACACTGAAGCTCCTCAAGAAGTCACAGGGACCATGGAGGTAGGCAATGACTTGATTGCTCCTTCAAATACTTGAAACATCTAACAACACACCTGACAGAGCTACAGCCCTGCAGGCTCAGCTGAAACAAAAAAGGAAATATGAAAATTGTCCAAAAGTGACCATAAAAACTTAATGGAAGAACAATCCAGCAAGAGCTATTAAATATAGTGGAGAAGACCTTGGAGCGGCAGTTACTGGAGTTGTGACTTTTCTGGGACTTGTCCCTGGCTCTTATTTTAGGTATCCAGTGTTGAGGGCCATTTCCTTTATTACTCCAGTTATTTTTGTGCTTTTCTTCAGATTTTGAAAGCACAACACTGACACTGTTTGTTGCTGTAATATCTTTTTCCTTTTTTTAAATTTCCACAAGTATCACTGCATCTGTCATGGTGATTGCTGCCCTATCACTGAAGATACGCTAAAAACCACTTTCTTTTCCAAAAACAAGGGATTCCCAGCACTGCAGGTTTAATTCACTCACCTTCTATGGCAATAATCATCTCCATCCCTCAGAATAATTGGGAAGTCCCCATCTCTCTCCTCCTCTTTGCTACATTGGTCGTACTTTATATCTGACTTCCTTATGCCTATCTGACAAAATCGGTGAAACAAACCCCACAGAAAAGAACTTACAATTATGGAGCGGCTTCCCTTCACAACAAGTAGCTGAATTTCTTTAGCATATTTATTCTTACACATTTTGGGGATTATTAAAGACTCCATGCAAGCAGCCATTTCTTTGTACACCTTATGCAGGGTGTTTCCTCCTGTTTGCAGGTAGAACATAGCCAGAACTCATCTCCTTGCTTCTTGGGCAGCTTTTACAGCCTGCAGAAAAGCAGCTAGAGAGGCTACCATGGAATCCACTCCAATCAAACTCTGTATTTATTGTGATCCTACTAATTTACAGCGCCAGGAAGGTCAAGGGAGAAGCTTTACAAAGACTGAGGAGCTTTCAGGAAAAAAAAAAAACCTGCCTGGCGGTGGTGGTGACTTCTGCTGAGTGGAGCTTTGGATCCAATGGAAAGAGGAAAGCCCCGAGAGGTGGATTAAATAGAGTGGCAAAATGAGCTAATTAGACGGTAAAATAAGCGCGTTAGGTGTTTTACACAGCAGAGCCTTCAGCAGTTCTTATACCCACACACCAAAAACTATTGACTGCAAAGCCAGAAAGCAAACCTGCAGATTTTTTCTGGGCTTCCCTGCAAAAAGCTAAGGAATGACTTCTGGAACTGTGTCCAAGGTGAGTAGAGAGGGTCTGTTTTTTTCAGCACAATGCGTGCACTCCCTCCCCTGTGCTAACCTGTGGTATTTGCAGTATTGGCATCCAACTATAGACTGACCTGAAAGTTTTCTTGCCTGAAGAAAAGTACAGAAATAAATCCCACATTTAACGTTATGTAAACTCCTATTCGACTCCCCAGTAGCTATTTTCCCATTATAAAATTTTTTTTCATCTGCTGTAAATGTAGTAATAAAGTTTTCCACATTGTATTTGTGCTTTTTGCATTCCCTAGGGATGCAAGAAAAAATGCACCAGCTAACTGACTTAAAAGAGTGAGCCATTCACTTTACCTGCCAGGGACAAAGGCAGAAAAGTCTCCTCACACTTTTTTTAGCTTTGAAAGGGATCAATTATTTATATTTTTTCCTATTCCTGTAAACTGAGACTAGTAGCACTCCCATATTTAATGAAATGGGCACAAAGAAATACCCAAAAGTCAGACTGAGAACAAACTCCTGTTTTGACTTTGACTTGACAATCTTGCTCAAACTAATAGGAAATACTGAAAAACCTTCTCACCAACCTTCTTTTCCTTCGATAAACGCTCATACACACAAATACAGGAAAACTTCACCACCATCCATAGGTGCAGCTTTAGGGCTCCAAAAGCAGCTGCACACAGACCTTGTGGGGCAGTCACATTCCCTGGAGGACTGAAACTAAAATTCCTACAGTGTGGTCACAAATTGTGTCACTCCCCAGAATAACCCCCTCTGCTGCAGAACTCTTTGTTTCAGCCCTGCTCCCTCGTTGAGACACCCAGTCATGGGAAATGGTGATTAAACCCCTCCTAACACACTGTGGGAAGCGTCCTTTCAGTTGCTGCCATGGCTACAAGATATAAGCCAAGGTCATTGTTCGTTATGGTTGAGCCTGGGGTTTTTGTTTGTTTGTTTGTTTTTGTTTTTTGTGGGTTTTTTGTTTGTTTTCTTGGTTTTTTGGTTGTTGTTGTTGGTTTTGGGGGTTTTTTTGGGTTTGTTTTTTTTTTTACTCGGCAGCTGTTGCCTATCAGGGAAATTAAATCATGTTTGAGGCAGATATAAAGTGTAGGACTTTTCTAATTCAGGTGAGTCATGCTGGTATTTCTGTCTTCTTTGTGGTGCAATGTCTGATCTCCACTATCACCACACTTTAAACACAGAATAACACATCTAATTGTGCTGCACCACAAAAAGGGTATCAGAGCAAGTAACTTGCCATTAACAGCTTGAAATAAACAGAAGTGAGTTAAGTCTGCATGCTTGCAAACTTCAACGTTTCACAGACGTGTTTTCTAAAACTAATGACATTGCTGGCAATCCGTACTTGTGCTTTATTTAAGTCGTATTATCCTCTGAATTAATCAGATTTATCAGATTTATTCTGTGTGGATTTAGTATCAGTCGCTTGCAAGCACCTTCAAAAACAAGATCAGCAAAGAGACGGTGCAAAAAATAAGGAACCCTCTCTTTATAACTGCTAGGTTGATTTGGCTATTTTTGTGGATATTTCTATTTAAAGAAGTTACTTTTAAGTACCTGGACTATACAAAAATCTGTCACATACTCTAAATGTGACTTCTTTATGTAGGGTCACTTCTGTGTGTGGTGAAACCCTACCACAGGATGAAAGAAGCTGGTCCAAAGCCTTCTTGGGGTTTTTTTTTCAGGCAAAATCAGAGGTAAACCCAATTGCTAAAGTAATTTAAAGCAGACCCAGGATTGCTTTATTGTATATGAACTGGAATTACTTCCTCAAGTGACTAAATGCAGGTCAAAATCACTGCAGCAGTGTAGCAGGGTTTTGATACAGAGCAGAAGCCAAAGCAGTAAATGTGATATGGTGAGATTCTGGATACAAGACTAATTCTTCTGGGTAGCTTTTCCTTAGCAAAACATAGAGAGCTGAAATACAAAAGGCACAACAGGTAATGTTTTGCATTTTATTTACTTTCTGTTTTTGAAAGTCCCTTTTCAAGTGTAGCCCTCTAAAATGGATAACAATGGTTATTCAGGTATTCATCACAAAAGTGAAATACTGCCAAGACTTGTATTTCCCTGCAGGAAACTTTCCATACTTCTGTATTTTCCTTTCAAAAAATGGTGTAAAACACAGCACTTCGCATCTCTAGATGAAATATGAGGTGGTCTCCAAACATCTACTTCCTTTAAAAAAAAAAAAAGTATATACACACATATAATTGTAACTGTGCTTATCTCCCATTTCATGTGGGCAGTCATGTAATACGTGTTCTTAAATGCATCCATGACCTCAGTTAAACCTTACAGAGCACGGTCTTATTTTCCATCATTTCCTTTCTGACAGAGCTGACACCAAGCCAAGGGAACAGAGAGAATCCCTATCTCGATGTATAAAGAAATAATTAAGGGCATTACTTTTCCGGGAGCAAATCATCCAGTTTCAGAAAAGCATATGGAATAAAACACTTCAGAAAGGATCTCGGAGCTAATTATCTCCTTGCTTTCAAGCCTTAGCATATTGCAATATTTCTGAATGTAAACAGACTGAAGGTTTGTTAGTAGGGAGAATCCTGGATGACAAATTCTTGGGTAAAATTATTTACAGGAAGATAGGAAATGAGTCAGGATTCTGGGGAAAAAATAGCTATCTTACAGGCATCTGAAAAAATGTCCAAAGGGCTTTTTTAGATGGAGAAAGGAAGGGGAAATGTATCAATAGGAGTTACAAATCACAAATTCCTAGCTTCCTTCTTAGCTGCATACCAACTTTGTCTTAAGTTTTGTCTTAAACTTCTAGTGCTAGGCACCAATGGGCAAAAGAGAGAGATTGTTTGGCTTTATTCTGTATATTAAGGATTCCTTGATGCAGGCACCAAACAGAACTTGAATAAGTAATTTGCTCTGCTTCTGAAATTCTTTGGAAATATCAATAGCACTGCACAGGGTTTCTGAAAGGTTTCTGAAAGCTGCTTCAGGAGCTTTTGATATGCAATGCAGAATGCATTTTCATATGCTAAGCAGAATAAGAGAACAATTAGTATGTGGTGTCTATAGTTTTGCATGCTCAGAAGAATCCAAAATGTTGACGGAGAGAATAAGGAAAATACAAGAGCAAAAAATCGCTAAGTGACATTATTTAAACTTTGGTATTTAAAAAAAAAAAAAGGCTTTCTGGTTGAGAAAAATAAGATTTCAATAGCGTCATACAGTACATTCTTTGGGGATGACTTGCCATTTCCATGCAGCAGCACATGAGGTGGATGTCTTTCTACATGATCAGCTCTCTTCCTTGCCTTGCAACCAAAAAATACTGAGGAGTCTGTAAGACTCTTTCTAGGACCAAATGAGCCAAGTTGCATTCTAGTTAGAAATTCTAGTCAACAAGGTGGATGAAGGGCAGGGGAATACTGTGGATACTTTTTATTTTGCTAAGCAATGGAGAAGAATCCTCACTTGTAAAACGTGAATTTGAAGGTGATACNGCTCAGCCTGGAGCAAAGGAGGCTCAGGGGGGCCCTTGTGGCTCTGCACAACTCCTGACAGGAGGGGACAGCCGGGGGGTCGGGCTCTGCTGCCAGGGAACAGGGACAGGAGGAGAGGGAACAGCCTCAGGCTGGGCCAGGGCAGGTTTAGATTGGACTTTAGGAAACTTCTCTTCACCCAAAGGGTTGTCAGGCCTTGGAACAGGCTGCCCAGGGAAGTGGTTGAGTCACCATCCCCGGAGGGATTTAAAAAACGTGTAGCTGTGGCACTTGGCGACAAGGTTTAGCGCTGGCCTTGACAGTGCTGGGTCCATGATTGGATCAATGTTTTTAAGGGTTTTTTTCCAGCCTAACTGATTCTATGTTTCCAAGAACGTGAACCCAGGGAGAAAGGGCTCGCTTTTCCAGGTAGCCTAATTAAGTTTAAAAAACCCCACATTGTTCAAGCAGTTTTACTGCCATAGTGGCAGTAAAGTTGTTACTGCCCTAAGAAAAGTGAGTCAGGATCTCTGTGTGAAGGAGCTTCCATGCTGCACAGAGCAGCTGCTTCCAAGGCCTTTTCCCAGATTTGGAAGACAGGTGTGGATGTTTTTCAACTAAACTGTTGTCATTTGCTTTAAAAATTAACCCTTTAAGACTAACCAGATCCACTCTGATGTTTTTATTTCTGTTTTAGAAGGTCAGCTTATAGCCCCCACAACGCACAAAACCATTCACTTAAATCAATTGGGGAACATCTCCTTCTCTTAATCTCAAGAGAGCCCCGACTTCCACAACTCTAAATTACTATTCTCAGGCTCTTTGAAAAGGTGGTGATTCCCTGTAAAAATAAGTGCATGTCAATCAAATCTCACTGTCTGAAGCCTGTTTGGTATAGTGTCCATAACTTAGTTTATTACAATTTTCACATATTTCAGCAGCAAAAAGGCCAGCCAAGAGGCTTTAAAGAACAACAAATTTCCATATACTAAGAAAAAGCATATGCAGATGATTAATAAAGTTTGGTTGGTGTTTTGCTGGTAGTTTGTTTGTTTGTTTGTTTGGGGTTGGATTTGGGTTGGTGGGGGTTTTTTTTGTTTGGTTTTTTTGTTTTGGTTTGTTTTTTTTTTTTTTTGTTTTTATGGGTTTTTTCTGATTCTTGTTGTGTTGTTGGGTTGTTTTTTTTGTTTCGGGGTTTTTTTGCTTGTTTTGTTTTTGTTTTTGTTGTTTTTGTTTAACACAGACAGGCTTAGGTTAAATTGTTATGATTATATTTGCTACTGCTCTCCAAAGTGCATGTTTAAATTCAGGACTGCTCCTGCACAAAAACACCTCCAATTTTGACTGTGAGAGGCACATCTTCTGTTATATGATAGTCCCAGGTTATGATTTGGCAAAACAGTCAGAAAATCATGTAAATTATTCTCTGTACTCTTCTTACGTTATTCCAGTTTAGGTTGCTTCTCAGCTTAGTTCAGCTTAGATTACTTCTTTCCAAAAATGCAGAAAAGTATTTTAGGTATGTAACCTGTATTTTGGGGAGTCTGTGTTCCTTTGTAAATATTATTAATTGAAAAGAAATATTTAGTGTATTTTTACAGATAACAGCTCAATCCCTTATTTTGCAGTTCCCAGAATGGATGATTATGACAAAATGAATATTCAGCCAGTAATGTTAAGCAGTCATTTGCATTATTTTCTGTCCATCATTGATATTACATTGTACTCCCAGAAAGATTAATTTCCTCCCCTATTTTTTCTAGGAGTCTCATGATTTTAGGACTTCTAATATGATTTCAATATGATTTTTAATACGATTTCATCACTCTCCAAGGTCCTCTATTTGCTTTTGCAAGTTTTTAAAATATCTGTCTAATGTTTGGGTACTTACTACCTTATTTCAAAATCCTGAAAATTATTTAAGGTATATTTGTATCTACATCTGGATGCCAATGAAAGTGTGTGGAGCCAAAGTCCTGGTCTCTGAAATATCTGTTTAAGGCAGGTATTTCATAAGTTTTCCTCTTTAAATTAATGTCATGGACTATGCTGTTCTTTCAGCCATGTAGGCTGAAACAACAATAGGTCTCATTAATTAATTAATGAGAAGGATAAGAAAGAAAAGAACCAGCTTATCACAAATACATTCAACAGTTTAGTCATAATAAGGTGCCCTTATCACCATGTGACCTTCCAGGATACAGGACTGAGCCAAATAGGCACAGTTTTCTTAATAAAGGTCAGGTGCTGTTAAAATTTCTCCTTCACACAGAATAGATTTTGTTTTTACCCTCCAAGTTCTCACAAAGTGAAACTTGTCAACCAAATTCAGTTCAAATATCTGGTTCTAGAGTCCTAGTGTTCCAACATTTTTGCCTTTTTAGCTGAGAAAATCTACAAAGATTAGAATAATCTCTCTAAAGCTCCTCTGAAATGGAGTAATTTTTATCTATAATGATATTCCAGCCCTATTTCCTACAAGTGCCAGATTTCTCTTTTCACCTTTGAATTAAGAGCAAGTT
The DNA here is from genome assembly GCA_013397155.1 of Irena cyanogastra. Taxonomy (NCBI): domain Eukaryota; kingdom Metazoa; phylum Chordata; class Aves; order Passeriformes; family Irenidae; genus Irena; species Irena cyanogastra. The sequence continues at coordinate 30,651 of VWZV01001835.1, read as the reverse complement.
TGATTTAAAGGCCAGAAAGTTGTTTAAGACTGCTGATCATCCCAAAACCTGGATACAGCTTATATATGGTGGTGAGAAGGGATAACAACTACATGGTAGTTTTAATGATATGAATAAAGTTTTGATTAATCTTGGGTGTTTTTCAATATTATAGCAGCATTTCAGGACTTCAAGAAGGACTGAGTTCTTATTCTGTTACTGCAAACACAGTAAAAAACAGTCTGACCTCTGCTCTAACCTGAGACAACAGGAAAACCATGAAGAGAACATGGAAAGTCACAGAAAAGATGTGATATCTAGTTGTTAAATAGCCACCTGTTGATGATCTTAATGTGTTTATATACGTCATGTTAGCTTTCTTGTTATTTATTTCTCTTTGTATATGGTTATATATATTGCCCATGTATAATAAGCGTGTCTGAGCAGACTTTCCCAGTATAACAACCTATACAGAAATGTCAAATAGACTAACCTGTTTTACAGATAACTAATTTAAAGATCCATATTCATGCTCATCACCAAAAAAGAAAAAAAAACACAAACAAACAAACAAACAAAAAAACCCCAACAACAACAAAAAAACCCACCAAACAAAATACCTAGGAACATTGAGGGCAGGTTTAAAACCCAGTCTTACTAAGAGTAGTCCTGTATGATTTCTGTAACATTCATTATCAGTGAACTCTCACATTACTGCAGCAGATTCACTGGAGCATGACAATTTGATTTCTCATGAAAGATAAAACAGACAGACCTGTGCAGCTGGCAAAAATTATAAAAATCATAAGATGTAAGAAACCCTCAGGTTCATCTTGGCCTTCTGCCTCTTAAGGAGAAAGTGAGTCCAGCAATATAAATTTTCCACAAAATTAGGACTGCAAAATAAGGGAATATATGAATCATGAAAGTTGTAGCCTAGTCTTTTATTATGCTTGCATTTTCCCTCAGGACTGGAAGGCATTGTGCTTCTGGAATTAGGATGCTAGACTCAAAAAAAGAAAATGAGATACTCTTCCTGACCTTCTGCTCAGGAAGTTACTAGAATGGTATTTATTTTCAGTGACTAAACCCTGGGTTAGCCATGGCCCAGATTAGCAGGGCAAATCACCTCTCCCAGCTGAAAGTGTTTTGCTTTACCCTGTAAATAACCAAGCACATTTTTCAACACCTTGAATCGCAGTGATTAATTCATGAGATGTCGCAGGTGAAGAAAACAACCCCTGTTGATTGAATTCTTTGGTGGGCACCAATGGCTTCATTCCTGGGACATATTAACTTCCTGAATACCATCTCTGTGTGCTCCATTGCAGGGAGTGGATTGCAGGTGGCTGAGACACTTGGAATCAGCACACCGTGCTCTCCGGATCAAGGAGCACTGCAGAGAGGAAGAGGAGGGCACACCTGGAGGCCCTGACCCACAGCTGGCACGCAGGCTGACCTCTCTTTCATGCAGCATGGACTGGAGAGGACAGGCTGGGTGTTCCTCTGGTTTTAGATGCTGTGCTGCTGTGGCAAATTGACAGGCAAAGGTGATCCAACCCACAGGAGGAAACTGGGAGGTGTGGTTCTGGTAGTTTTAGAGGAATTGGATGGTTCGACGAAAATTTTTTTCACCAACAAAAGGGAGATTTTTGAAAATTGACTGGAAATATATTGTCGGATACATTTTCCTTCTCTCTTTTCTTTCTCCTCTCTCATCCCAGTACTCTCTTCCTCCAACTGAAGACAACATAGTATTTAGAACTTGTTTTTCCTGTTTCTATTTGAATCCTTTTCAAAGTGAGGGCACATTGGTAAAGGACATAGATTACTTGTATTATTCCCCTTCAGTTTTCATATTTTTATAGTTTGGGAGTGACGTACTCTGCCACAGTGAGCTGGATATTCATTACATTTCCTGAATATATGCATATATGCAAATTATTTCAGTGGACTTGTTCAGATATGAGTAGGGGTCTTCTGAGGGTCTTTGGTGATCATTTAGGAACATCTCATTCCCCAAATTTCCCTTTTATGTTTCCAGATCTTCTAATGAATCTTTTCCCCTTGAGAATATTTCGAGTATGTGGGCAGGTCGATATGTACTTCTCTTATCATTCTTTGCTCTGACACACAATCTCAAAACTAGGAAGTCTGCTACTACATTTTATCACATATTAATCACTGATATAGGCACCAAACATTATTGTGCTAAAGTTAGAAGAATTTTCCAACATCTTCTCCCACTGCTGCGTAGACTCCTTTTTAAAGAACTTGTAACACCATCGACGTTGTTTTTAATTAGTTCGTTGGTTTTGCTTTTTTCTCCCTGCTTTTTCATCTAAAAATTATTTATCTCATGTTATGTTCCTGCTTTCAGTGATTTTCTTCTGAATTTTTGTCCTGTTAGGAGAAAAAACCCCAGAACTTCTGAAACACAGCTGAAATTGGTTGATAGTTGCCATTCAGAAAATATGCCTGGCTCACTGGACACATGTAGCACCTACTGCTGTCCCCATTTGGTATGAGGCTGGTGACAGAAATGTTGGTTTAGTTTATTCTGGAAATGGCTCCAAATGACCAAGCAGGAATCTCCAGGCTCCTGAACTGTTCTCCAGAATGTCCTCCCTTGGTCTAAGGGATTTTCTTATCAGATCTTCTTCCACCCCATGGTGGGTACAAGCACATATCCAAGCACTAGCAATTCCTTAAAAATGTGAGCATATTCTCCCCTGAGAAAATCCACAGTGTACCTTTTTTTTAACTGTTTTTGTGGCAACATTAGAAGAGCAAAGAAAACATTATATGTTTCCTAAAGATTTTTTTTTTCAATTTCCTCTCCAAGAAACTGCCATTTCTATAACATTCCACACAGATTTCCACTTCCAGGGCCAGAAAAAGTTCTTTTACTTGGCATTATTTGGTATTTTGAGTAGACACATGGTTAAAAATCTTTTTTTTCCTCTAACAAAGGAGGAGCTGGAATCCTGATGTTCAGAATATGCCGGGAGTGTTGAAAAGATAAATACCACCACTCCATTAACATCTTAATGAACTTACAGAAAAGCCAATCAGCTGTCTTAAACTCATGTTTCACACATGCTGAACAGCCTTATGTTTCTTTTACATTCCTTTGAAGTCCTTACATGCAGAAGACCATCCCAGGATTTGTTGTTTTTTTTTTTTTTAACCTCAAATATTGAGAGCAGTTGCAGGTCTGACTCCAGGCACGGTGCTGACTGCTGATGTCTGGCACACCAGAGAGAAAAACAAAGTGCCAGGCTTTTGCCATGAACACCTGCTTCAGACACTGTCAGCCTTTCAAACTTCTGATCCTGCTGCAGACATGGCAATGAGAAGGAGGAAAGGGAGCTGGGGAAGGACAGAAAGATTTCAAGGCAAAAGCTCTAAAAACAAACTGCAGTTTCCTTCCAGTGCAGGGAGTACACCAGAAACGTCTCTGCCTGAAACAAAGCAGAGGGAGGAAGGGTGAGGTTGAATTTTGTGTTTCACAGTCTATCTCGATTCCACATGAGCATTTATTATAGATCTGGCCTGGAACATAGTTATTTCTGCATCAGCACAGAAGAGATCAAGTTATTTCGGCTTTTGCTTCACAAAACAGTTTTTCAGTTTCACAGGTACACTCTGAGATGGACCATTTCCAAGGTCCTTTAAATCTGTGAGACATACGACAAGTATGAAGGAACCCAATTTTCAATCTAAACCCTTTTGGCAGTGATTTTCAAAATTCCTTAGAAGACTGAGTGGAAATTTAGTATTTAACTCAAATTTTCAAAAAATTCTTGCAATGTAATTTCAGGAATTGAATTTTGTAATCCTGTCAGACTCAGTGTTTAATAAAATGAGATGAAGGCATTTAATTTTTCCCCATTCAGGTGAGGCAATTATCTGTAGGGTGCTGATAAAGAAATTGCTCCTCTGTGATGTCATAGCATACCATAACTTAGAAGGGTAAAAACATTTTATGGAAATTTTATCTCCTAACACCAAGTAATGGATCCTGGGAATATTAATACTGTGGATTGACTTTTTTTTTTAACAGAACATCCCATGGGTCAGGATTCAAAGACATAACCAGTATTACTGCCCCAGGCAGAGAGGGTTTTTCAGGGAGAACCTTCCACCTAGTCACCAGGTATGGAAGGGATCCCCTGGATTTCTAAACTCCTTCTCAAAGTGAGGCTGGATCCAATCCCAACACCAGACTCAGCAAGAATTTATGTCTGAATGACTGTATAAATGTAATTGAACCTTTGGATTAAGGATGACAAACCAGACGTATGTATATGGAAGTAAGTTATTTATTATAGTTGCCAGGTGAATAATTGTTTGCACCTGCTGGGTAAATACAATGCTTATTCTTCAAAAATCACTGGCCTATGGAACCACACAATGCTCATTCTGGAGGAAGAAGAAATGGAAAGCAACCAGCCCAGCTGTGCCAAGTTTTACCAGTTCACTGGGCAGGCAGGTATGGCTTTGGGGTCACAAACCAGGGACCACCAGAGACCACCACAGAGACCCCCAGGACAGAAGAATGCATGAGCAGAGGGGAGGGAACACCTCCATGCCAATGGTTTCAGGGAAATTATTATCATTTGTATGTTTTTCCTGGGAAAATATGAATATGTATGTGAAATACAGTGTATAAACAGGAGCTTTTTCTGTACACAGCAGGCTCAATATTTGAGAGGAGATTTCATACATCCTGCTGAATAAAGAATGCCTGCTTCTTAATTCTGTATTAGTGTTAAGGAGCTTTTATTTTTACCTATTTTTGGTAATATTATGATAATGATTGGGCTGCAACATCTCAGTCAGAATTCCTTACCACACAGTACAGGTAGCTATAACTACTGTATAGCATAGTGCACTATTTTTGAAACAATATCGAAGGAATTGTGTTAAAGCTAGAAAAATCAGTTTTTAAGCAGAGGTTGATGTTGCTCATCCACACCAAGATGGGGGTAAATATCTGTCTTTAGCCTCAAGAAATTACCAGGAGGGGAGTCCCCTCCCCAGGGAGAAATCTCCGCACACACTCCAAGAAGGGGTGTGTGATAATACCCTCCTTTAAAAAGTGAACCTGGGCTTTTATAGGTGATGGACTGTCAGTCAGATGTCCCCAGACCAGCTGTCAGCTCAGCAGCCTCAGATAAGTTATCAGCAGTTCCTTTATCAGGTACTTCACCACGCCTGCCACATCCTCACCTCACTCTCAGGATGTTTGACTTTTGCAAGTGAGGGGTCGGGCTGGTCCCAGCATTATTCAACACTAAAAACACCGAGACACCCCCTTCCTCATCCATCACTGATAGGATATTGTCTTACCCCCACTCCAGGCAGAGCATCCTGCTACAGCTACTCCTCACACATTTTTCACCTGGAGCACCTTCAGTGGAGGGCTGGAACCCTTATGTGGGTTGGAATACTTCTCACATGGTTCTTCCCCTCTCATTCCGATTACATGGATGGAGAAGCATTTGCAGAGGAGTTGTTTCTTTTGTTGCTTGGGTTTTTTGTGATTTTTTTTTTTTAATAGATCCTTATGAGCTGAGAGGAGCATTTCCTCCTTCAGAAAGCTCAACCAACTGGAGTGCTTGGATTCTGGGAGAAGAAATAGTGCTGATTTAATTACTTACAATGATGTTGTCAATGTGCAAACAAGCTTTCCAACTGAAGACTGTCATAGCAGGAATCTGCTTGGCAGAATAAGAAATGGTATCTTAAGGACACTTGTGCTGCTTGAGGTAAAGCAAGTGTTGTAAGGCACAATAGAGCCTTTGAAAAGCAGCATTGGCTTGTTGTGATTATAATTCATATTTATGTCACTTCAGTTGTCAGAGACTCAGAAAAGCCTTACAAACTTGAATCATCCTGGATGACATCCAAATCTCCTACATACAACCTGTGAAAAACAGTCCTTTATAAATATATCTCTGAAATATCCTATCCTTTACCTGGAGTGACTGTTTGATATTCTGTTATCTTTGTGTTGTCAGAGCTTTATACATGGCAAATAATATATAATTTCTTACTGTTTTCCTAATAAGATCTTAAACTCCTTTAAACAGGTAGGAGTTAGCTTCCTAATAACATACACACTACTGAGAAAACTAAGAAACTATTAGGAAATCACTGCTATTCTGGTACGTGGTGTATTACTCAGATGTTCCTGTAGACTGGAATTCAACTTTTTTTATAAGCACTGAGTGAATACAAATGAAATATTCTCAAAGTACTTAAAACATCCCGGATCTGCCATCGAGCACTGGACCTCCTGGGCAATTTCCCATCAGTGACTCCATATGAAAAGTGGGAACCAGAAACAAATCAAACCCTCAGAACCCTAAGAGAACCCAGTATTGGCATTTTAACAGCTGTAGCATATGTTTAATAATAGTAAAAAGGCAGAATTTAGTTTTTGGATCAAAGCTGGAGAAATCTATGTTTTGCTATGTCTCTACCATTCTTGGGAACATTGCTTTACTAGATCTTTTAAAAATCAGAATTAGAAGCTTTTAGTGTTTCCCTGGTGCATACCATGGATAATAAATTTGTCACTTGAAATCATTTGAGATCTGACCTGTACAGGACCTAACAGGGCGAGCTTTATATCCCCTTCTGCTCCCTCATCGGGTACCACTCACTGCCAGCCCAGCTTGCCACTGAAGGAATTTGGGTTGTTTAAACATCCTGAAGTTTGTGTTTGTTTTGTTGACATTCAGAGGGTGTTGTGTGCTCAAATGAAATATGGGACCTTGGTAAAACTCTAACATCCAACCTTATCAGCAATGTACCAATTTTCTCACGTTGCTTCTGGGTCTTCGAACTGTGAGTAAAATGTGCTTTTATGGTATCTAACACACAGCTGATCCTCACAGTAGCTTATGAACTGCTGGATTCTTCTAAAAATTATATGTTGGCAAATATTCAAGGGGGGAAAGTGTCCTTTCTAGAAACTTGCTTGCTCACCTACTACATTGTCATAATCTCCCTTTTAATTGCTGTGTATTTATTGGATTCAGACAAAGAGTTGCAAAACGTGCCTCTGATGATTGCATACATTCAAACACATTTAGATAGCACTTGCCTTAAGCAATCGGTGCAGTGAAAGCAAACCTTATGTAAAAGGGGTGAAAAAACCCTGTAAACTGAAGAGGAGACAATGTTCTGTCATCTTCAGAAACACACAGTCAGTCAAACAATAACACCAGCCATGCTAAAACAGTGGAAAAACCCCAAGCACTGTACGTCAGCATTCCAGTTTCTTTAGCAAATGGTTCTTGCAGCTTTGTGACAAGAAGACACAAGACATCAATCTTCTCCCTATCTGCAACAATAAAATCATATGCCACTTGGGACATGTAATTTATCTTTTCTGTCTCATGTGCAGGAAATGTTTTCTCATGCACTGAAATGCTCTGAGATACACGTTACAGTGCTGTGCCAGTGGAAAAACCTCACTGGTATAGTATCATAATAGTGATAAGTGAGGAGTAAGGTATGCCAGGGTAGATTTCTCTGCTGTATTTAGACATCTGGAAAAACGATTTGCACAGAGTCATCTAAACAGTTGACTTGGTTGCCTTAATGGGTCATCATTCTTTTCTTCCTGCGAGGTCACCAGCATTCACAGATCACCCTGATGTAACCATTACTATTGGCACCTGGCTCCCTCTGAGAGCAGGAGGCATGAGGAGGTGCCAGTTATGCCAAGAGGGAAAGAATGAGGGGAAGGAGTGCAACACAAATTGTAACTCAGGGAAAAGGTGGCAGAAGTCACCAACGTGATTAAACCAAAGAATTCCTCAACAAAAGAATGTTCAGGGACCTGTTTCTATCACGAGTATTTGTTAGGACACTGGTGTGTCTCAAAAAGTGAGCACTTCCAGTGCACAGTGGGTTCTGCCTGAAAAGCCCATTAAATAACAATATTAGAAAGTTTGTGACTGGCTGCCCAGCAATTCAAACATGTGTCCTCCTCTCCGCGTGCCTGCCCTGCTTTTTGCTTGAATTTAGTAATGAAGAAGATTAAAGCTGTCAGTTACATACAAGGGTTAAGAACTCCAAAAGGATTTATGATCTCTGTGCAGTCTCCAGGGAGAATAAGCAGACTGCTCCCTGCCAAAACACTCCTAAGCTGCCCTGCAGTGAGGAGCATTACAGGAAAAGTACCAGTTAGACAGGGGGAGGGGGAAGAGCCAAGGAATAGGGAAATGCAGCTGTCAGCATCTTACCTGCTGTGTGTATTCCCCATTCTTACTTCACTGTACCTCCTCTTTTCTTTCAAGAAATGTATTTAAATTGACTGAAATTTAATGCAAAGTTTAATTAAATCAAGTTAAGGAGTAGTTCATCCCCTGCTGCATATAGAAACTTCCTTAGAATAATGAACTTAAGGAAGACAGAAATAATTAACTGCTAAGAATAGTGAACTACTAATGAAGATGGCTCCTTTCTCAGTTTGCTTATTCATTGCTTGGGCCAATATTAATAGTTTACTACTGATGAATGAGACAATTATTATCGTTTTAGCACTCTCCTGGAGAGTAGTGTTTATCAAACTGCAATGAAAGGTTACAGTATTTTATCTGTATCTGAAAATCTGGAAATATAATTTGCTTCCAGCTCCCCTCCTCTAGGTACTGATAAAAGAAAACCTTCTGGAATTATCACAGGCCAGTCTCTTGTCAAAACATAATCATATCATCTGCCCCTGCCTTTTTCACAAATCTACCAGCCAGCAGAGGTCTTTCAATCACTTATTTCTCAAAGTCATCGGGAAGGGGTTTTTGAGAAGACAAGAAACCCCAGATGAGGGATAAAAGGTCTGTGATTTGACTGCAGATCTGCAGCTGAGGCCAACTGCTCATGAGCCGCAGCTGTCTGAAGCCTCCAGCTGGAGGAACACGCATCTCTGTAAATATCAAAACCATCCCTCAACCATAGCTCACCTCGCTGAGCAGTCCATGTCTCCACAGCTGCATCAGACTGTGGCAAAGGTGATGATAAAGGTTTACAAGAGCTTAAGCTCACCCACACGCTTAATCACGCGATTGGCGCAATTTGGGTTGGCACTTTCAAAAACTGCCCGTTTGGCACCGGATCTGCTGCACGGGAGCATGGTCAGCAGGGTCAACCCAACCTCGAACGTGGAGCTGGGGAGGGGGGTGTTTCTCATTGCACAGCTTTTCCCCGTTAGTGATGAAGAAGCAGAGTTTTGTCGGCCCCAAAAAGAGAGGAAAACAAGCCAAAGAGAAGGTTTCACTCTCTGGCACAGGGAAGGGCCATGACGACTGCAGCTGAGTAGCCTTTTCAGGCATAATGTTGCATGTCCTCACTTGTGTAGCAATTTATATCTTGTTTGCATAAGGTGTGTGAATGAGATGCATCTTTCCTGTGAAATGGGAGCATTTCTGAACAGTTATGTAATAAAGGTATTAGCGTGCCTGTCTGCATGCATAATGCCAAAGGAAAGGGAGAATTGTGGCTGAAGCTGGAGGAGAAAATTAAAAGGCTTGAAGCTTCTCTATAACTCCAAATTTCTGTACACCATTTGGTCATCTTTTGGACATTTCCACATCATAAAACACTGGCAATAGGGAATGCAGTGGGGTGCAAACTGTGCACAAATAACCTAACTGTGGCTCTGAGCCCCAAGTACTGGCAAAACTGGGTAAAAGGATTTGATACCTGTGCATATCAGATTGACTCCAAAACATGCATTCTTAGTGTATCCTCTGTCTGAAGTAATTTTCTTATAGTTTCGTTAGGTGTTTTAATTGAATGAGCTTCCATGTGTAACAATTCATGTACCAAAAAAACCCCAACAGATCGCTTAGGGATGTAGTTCTAACTGGACTGTGCACTTCAGCAGAGTTTGGGTTAAATTGGCTGCCAGAATGACTCATTGAACCTGGATCATTACATTGGAAAAGAGCTCTCCTGGAAGGAAATTAATGAGCTGAAGGTACAATCTAGCAAGACCCAGGATACCAGTATCAGTTCCAAGCAAATAGGCGGTTTCTTTATGGAACACGTGTATTTTTGGATAGCACTAAGACAGTGCCATAAGGAACTGTAGGAGGAGAGCAGATTACAAGCCAGGATCTCAGAGAAAGTCAGAGGCAGGAAACAAGCAGAAGAAGCTGTGGGGAGCCTGTCTAGATCCAAAAGTCTCTTTGGAAAGACTGAAGTTAGAAACTGGGAAGACTCAGAAAGAGAAAGACAAGTTAATATGCGTTCAAATTATATAATGCTTCTATTGTCATCCCCATCCCTTCCATGCCAGAGCTAACACCTTCATAGATCTTACAATTCTTTTTTTTTGTCAGGAAGTTAACTGAAGCAGTACTTCAGCACCCCCTTTTTCCTTTTAGCTCCAGTGCTGAGCTCCTGTGTTAGTCTTGTCACTTCAACAGCTGACTTGCTCCTTTTCCAGGCAACACTGGACATTTTAGCCTTGTGTGAATCCCTTTCCAGCATGGCTCCTCCTCCATGTGGCCCAAAAGTCCAGGCAGATGGCTGAGAGCAGTTCACTGCATTTTGTCTCTAGCCACTCGCTGAATCTGTAAAAAACTCAAAGCAATAATAAATACACTAAAGTGACAACAAAATTACCAGGAATACAGTTCCTTCCAGCACTCCATTGTTAGACACTAAAATCAGTGTAAAACAAGGAAAAAAAATCTTAATATTTCTTGTTTCCTCAAGCCTCAGGATTTGGTTTTTTGCTTAAGTTTAACAGTAGTCTCATAGTCAGGTGACAGTAATTCCCTGTAATCCCTGACAAATTCTTCTGAAGTTTTCCTGTGCTGGAGTACATAATTTTCTGGGATTTCTCTCAACTAATTTTACCTGTTTGAAAGTTAGATGTCTTCCATAAAATCTAGGTGGCTTCTCCAATGGAAGGACAGGCGCTTCCCATCTATCTTACATTTTTATCTTCAGGTGGCTGAATCATCCACTGGAGATGCTTATCTCTCTCCATTAAGGCACTGTGAGACTAGGCAGATAATTTAAAATTGATGTTTAAATTTAGATGGTTAAAATGCAAATCAGTCTGTTACTGATAGATCAAAAATATTGTGGACAAACAATCTTTATTAAAAGCATTTATCATTAACTCATTAACATCCAGAATAGGTTTGGAGTGCACTGACTAGACCATTTGCTTTTTTCTGGTCAATATTAGGACCATTCTGCCTATGCTGGCAAGAGTTAGAAAGGAGAATGTAATAATTTTTCAGTCAAAGCCCTGTTTATTGGCAGCGATCCATTTCAGATGCATGAGATTAATCTCCCTACATTGAGTTCTCATACTCCATTCCCATGTTCCTTTGTTTCTATCCTAGGATGCTGTGTTGAATTATGCTGAATTCTGGTACTCTGCTGAAATGTACAGGAGCCTTAACTATCACAGGAATAACAGTTCCTAGATATCTTTATTTGGCTTTTCAGGATCAGGGGATGCTTTTGAAGTCTCTGGTATGAATGATAATTCAAGGTGACCCCCAAAGGGTCCAACAAATCTAGGAACAAAGCCTACTTATTCTGAACCTGCTGTTTAAATATGGGTGGTTTTTTTTCCTATTTTCTAGGATTAGCTTTCTACCACAAAATTGGAGCGTTATAATCACAAAATACTAACATCTTGTGCAGCACATATTCAAGGCAGCCCTGGATGCATGGATGAAATTCCCAGAGGCATTCACACATCAGCGTAGTACTTGGTTAACTCCCATACTTCACACATTTGTCTCTTTTTTTTTTTTCTTTTTTTTTCCTATGAATCATTAACTGAAGCATTATTTTCTTACCAATAACAAAAAAACAAACATTATTTGATCATGACCTTGACTTACGACCTTGCCCAGGCAGCAAAGTGAAATCTTGGAGCTACATAACTGAAACTGTAGACCCAAGGAACAGAAAACTTCCATGGCTTGATCCCTGCACAGACAGAAGCACTGCAACATCCAGGAAATGCCTGTCTTCCCCAATTTTGCTCGTTTGTGTTATTTGGAGCTCTCTGCCACGTTGGTACAAAGTGACTTCACCCAAGAAACTTGCAACCCCTTACAGCCAAGTGTCAAAGAATGCAAACAGTAAGGCAGAGAGTGTGGAAGTTTAATATTTACTTAGTGTTTTAAAACAGAACATCTATTCCAACATATGCAGGGGTTTAGATGCTGTGGAAAAAGCAGAGCTCTCATCTGAGGAGCAGTGCACCAGCTATTCTTATCCTGTAGCTTTCCCTCTTCTGCTTTTCAGCTTTAATGAGATTTCACAAGCAATTCTGTTTCCACATCAATTTACACATTGCCATATCCTTGTCAGAGTGATTTAATTTTTTGTGGGTTTTTTTTTTTGTTTGGTTTTTTTTTGTCTGGAACATTACCGAGAGGAAAGATAATTGGAGGATGTGTGTAACTTCAAACACTTGCTTATTTGTATAAAGTTTGATAGTTTCTTGTTTATGTTTCCCATGACTTACAGAATTGGGACACAGGCCCAAATCAATACATTGGGTATATGCACTGTGTAAATATGGACACATCCCAAAGAGAAGCATTAAGTGGGAGGGGACTGGACACTAGGCAGTTTTTTGTTGATATTTTGTACATCAATACATCCTATAAAAAGGATAATTATGTATGTGGCACTCTCATGGCCTGTTTTTCAGAAACTACAATACTAACATTTAGTAGGTTTTCAGTTGTAGTTGATCTGTGTAAGTACAAGTTTAGTCTTTCATTACTCAAGATCCTGGCAACAGATATTCAGACACTACTTTCTAAATCCATCCCTTTATGTTCCAGTTTGTAGTTCAGAATAACCCAAGCCCAAAGCACCATCTCAGGCATCACTGGCATTTTGATATTTCTGTAGGAGCTAAGGTTCCTACCCAGCACTTGGCAAAGCTGTTTTTCAAAGGAATGGCCTTTCAGAAGATAAAGTGAGCACAAGCTTGAAAGAAAAGCTTAGGAGAGGAGCTTATGACTAATCTGATTCAACCAGCTGATAGGCATGTCTCTTTCTCAAGATAATCAGCCTTCAATCCTTTCCTGGTGGTAGTAATCATTCAAGAAGCTTAGTTTGGACCTACTAAAGCCCTGCACTTGTCATGCACTCGAACTGGCTTTCTCTGGTGTATTCCTTAAATTCCAAGTGTTTTCTGCACCAGTCCTCTGCTGTCTCCCACTATTATGGATCTGTCTTCCCTGATGACTGTTAAGTAATAGTTATCAGGCATGTTGTAAGAGAGCCAAGGATAAGGAAAGGCTGCCTGGGGCTCGTGTTGTGAGTGTTTCAGCTGTGACACCCACAACAGCCTACCTCACATGTGGCTAGACTGAAAACTCCTGGGCAGTCCTAATGCTAATCCTGTCAGCAACATCCAGTCCAGCCAACATCCAGGCTAAATCCACTAGAAGCTCATGTCATCTGCCTTTGACCCCACAGAGCTCTTTCCTTTTGGCCTCTCCATATGTTTTCTGAGGTCCAGCCTTTTCGAATTGGCTGGGAGGTTGGTTTAATGAATTCTGCCTTTTCAGCCTAACTAAACAATCCACTCTGGGGGCCTTGGGACATTTGAAGCTAGGTTTTGCATTGTGTTTTGGTCCTGGGGAGGCACACTGTGGTTTCTAAATATAAAAAGGTAGAAAGAAGAGTGGTAGAGCAGAGTCATCTAAGTAATTCTGAGGTTTTGTGGTGGGCCAAGATGGGGAAAAAAACCCATGAAATTGCTATCATAACTTGCATATTATGCAAGTGTTATGTTAACTCTCTTCACCTACTTGTTACTTTTTTTGCTCTGGTAATGACTATAAAGTCAGCAGGACCAGGTTCTTGCTTATCATTGTATAAAATTAAATACGTAGAAATATATATTGTTGCTTTTTTCAGTGCTTTGTATCTGAAGTATATTTGGAGCCTCTCTGAGGTACATGATGTCCTGCTTGCAGCCAGACAGGCAGTAAGAAGATCAAGTGTTCTGTGCTATGCAAAAGTGACATTCTGAGAACATTGCACCTCCCAAACATTAGCCTGAAAGCAATTTACCAGACTACAAACCTGAATATCATCAAATAAGAAAGATCTTACTTGTTAACGTGGAAGTAAAGTGATAGGAAGATTAGGACAAACTCTAAATGGCCAGAATCATTCTGTTTAACAGAGATCAGCTTAATCCAAGTAAATTTCAAGTTTAAAAATGCTCTGCAGCACCGCATGTGATGTGATGTGATGCTTCAGATCCACCTTGTTCATATCAACACTTGAAGGATCATCCTGCACTTGAATTTTAACACTTAAACTTAAAACACTTGAATTTTAATCCTGCAACAGGATCAAAACACCTTCTCACTGCTGCTTAGGAAAATTTTCAGAATATTTGGTTCTACCTCTGCTTCCACCTTTCATTTTGTAGGGCTGATGGAGGCACTGGGGTGGCCCTGCCTGTGTGCACAGGGTGAGAAAGGACACGTGGTGCTTGCAAAGCAAAGACAGAGGCAAAAGGCACAGAAAAACTGATCCTGGCAAAAGTCTGCCAGGGCATCACCTGACCAAGGGGACAAGGCCCTAAGAACATTTTATTGTCGTTATTGTTGCCAAAATATGAGTGCTGTTTCCAATTCCCTGACTACTGGGCATCTCCAGAATAGTTTAGTACCCTCAATATTGCTATATACACAACTCTGTGAGCTCCCAGCCTAAGGGAGATTCTTTTGTCTCCCTCTGTAAATATTTAATTACTGGCTACAAGCATAATACCCAGTTAACATAAGCGTGCACACATCCTGGTGTCTACATTTCTATTACCTCACATTCACACAATATTTGCGTGTATCATGCTTTGTTGGAAGTCATTTAAGCATTATGCATCATGTAAAAATCGCTGTGCATCATATTGGGTATTTTCACAAAGATATGCAAAAATCCACACAATCCACACAATGTTTGGTAATTAAAATTCAACTGAATAATACTGCAAATATATTGATAGGCACAAGAAGAATACCTTTTAGAAAACCCTCTTAAAAGTCAGAGATCTATTTTATAGAAATTGGACTTAGAGAAAAGATATTCCTGCATTTTGAAATATAATAATGCATGAAAATACTTACACTGCATTGTAAGTCTAAGCTCTGCTGTAGTAGATAAGATTTTATGAAGACATGTCAAGTAAATTGTTCATATCTGGATCACAGTAATACAGCAAATCTAACCCAAGATTCAAAACACAGCAGAATGCATATAAAATCTCAACAATTCTGCCTGAGAGATATTTGTAAAGAAGTGGTTTGTTTGGATGTGGGATAGCTCATTCCATTTTTAACATTTTCAATAGAAAACAAGTTAACTCAGCACGCTAAGGTGAAAAGAAATGTGAAAACACCACTTAATGACAGTGTGGAAAAGATGGCACCATCTTTGGCTTTGTTGTTATTAAAATCACTGTTTCTGCAGAGAACCACTTAGCCTCTTGTGCAACAAACTCCTTCAGCAAAAGCCAGCATTTCAGCACCAACAAATTGTATTCCTGATCAACAAAGGATCTAGTCAATTTTGACAGAGTTTAAATTTGTATAAAAATTGTAACTTTTAAGTGTGTGGCTCAAACTGGCTGTTCTTCTGACAAAGAATTTTACGTCACATGAATGCAAATGCCATAAATTAAACTGAAGCTGACGTCTCTCACTTTTTTAATTTTAACCTTACTCATGCAGCACTTAGTTTAAGGTTATTCTACTGAAATTAAGTTTTGTTATCATGAGGGTTAGATTTAAATTTTAACTTTAAAAAAATCCCAACCAACAACATATTTCACTCCACAGAGGATGGTAGTTTTGTCTAATGCAGATTTCTAGCTTTTAACAATATAGAGGATATTGTTTAAATCTAAATTCCACCAAAACTTAGTAAGCAGCACACTGCAAACAAAGGAAAATGTTGTATTCCTCAAAGTGCAAGTTGTCAAAGTACTTCATAGTTCTAATAATAGCTTTCTGGCATTAACAACCTAGAACACAAATGACATCCGCTGAATATTTGTTAATTGTGTTTTTGAATTGCTTATGGCTACACCAGAGGATATATTCCAGGCTCTGATTTCTATTAATAGATGCCTACTTTGGAAAGCACAAACCTCCCTCTGTCCTATCCAACCTCTCCACGGCTAAAGACAGCAAGTCCCCATCTTTCAGACCACCTACTCTCAATAAAATACAACAAGCTGCTGCTCTCAGATAATATAAAGGGAATATCCACGTGGGTGCAAAAGGTGCAGTTCTGTAGGTTCTGTGAAACCCTTTGTAAGCCCTTAAATGCAGAAGTTTAATTAATCTGAGCCAGCAGTTGTGTTTAATGCTTTCATAGACTCCAGCATTCTGTAATCCTTCAGGAATAGGTGAGGTTCAGTTCAAAGGGATGTTTATCACAGTTATCTAAATGTATTGAGATTAGACTCAACTGTAAATAGAATAAAGTGAACTTTCTTACTAGGCATCTATTAATTTCTCTTTTGATCACTCGGAAACAATTCA
This sequence comes from Irena cyanogastra, assembly GCA_013397155.1. NCBI lineage: Eukaryota > Metazoa > Chordata > Aves > Passeriformes > Irenidae > Irena > Irena cyanogastra. Next base: position 14,098 of record VWZV01001835.1, on the reverse strand, counting down.
AGTGCAATCAGAGCCCAAGCCAAAACCTGGAACTGTGGAGCTATGAAGTTTACACAATGTTTTGATAACAACTGTTGAATTTCAGAAGGTTCTGATAAAAACTCATGTCTGCATTTCAGCTCTTCAGCTTTATTGAACTGACTGAATCTAAAGAAGGGCCAAAGGTATGTAAGTTTTCTATCCAATTTTGGGACCCTACAAATCTAACTGCTAGTCCATATTACAGGAGCACAAATAATCTGTCCCACCATCACAGTTAAGTCCCCTCTGTTTTTACACCCATGAGAAGACACATAGTGAAGTATCTGCTTCCACATGAGTGCTTCCAATAGAAAATACAGGATTTATTTTTAAAAGTCAGAAGTTGTAAAAAGAGCAACATGATTTAATCCTGAAAATGCTGTGGAATGACCTCCTCGGGAGGTGTAATATTGCAGCAACAAAAGCAGCTATTCTAAAATTTTCAGTATTTATTAATAAAATATTATCATTATGGTGGCAGTAACACTATTAAATTAATTGCTTTTTTTGTGTAACAAGGAGATACTCTTTTAATTAGTACTACTCTGTTTTTCCAAAAATGTCCCTGAAAAGTACACACTCACTGCAGACACAAACATTTACATGTTGCAGCTCGTGGTGCAGATTAAAAAAAAAAAATTCCATGAAAACATATTACGTAGGTATTGACAAGTTGGATAAGAATGCAAAGACTGATCCAGGAACATGTATCTGCTACTTTGGCATGGAATAAGCCTGACATTACACCTGCCCTGGCTAGGTGAAAGATTGCCTAGATAGGAAAAGGCAGAACAAACACCAACAATGACGCCTTCATGTGAGAGGCTGGAGAACGTTGTGGTGTGAGGGTAGGGCAGATAGAAATGTCTGCTCAAAAGCTCTCCAAGGGCAGAGAATCAAAGCTACTTAAACACCAGCTGAGAGAGAGGCAGTGGGAAATCTACCACTGCGGGTTTTATTGCATGAACATATATTCTGAATGTCATTGGGGCAGTTGATTTGTCTTATCCCAAAGCTACAGTTACACACGTTCTGAAAAATCTGTTTTCCTTCCTCCTCACCCTGCCCATTATTGTTCTCTCATGATCTGAGTCCATTGCACATTTTTCTTGGTCAAATCTGCCTCTCTACATCACCTAGGGCTGTAATAACCCTACTGCTTCTTTTCAAGAGGGGGGGAAAAGTCAAGAAGAAACATGCACACACTGCATCCAGAAGCAGAGGTTTTACTGTCCAGGGGCAGAATCCTGTGTGAAACAGCTCTCTTCTCATAGAACAGGTGACAAAAACCTGTCCTCTCCTCTCCTTGCCTGACAGTGTCGGCAATTCTGAGTATCGATGCAAGCACCGAGTAAACCTCTTGGGTTGCATGCCAGCTGCCTAATTTTGCAAAGTTTAAGAATTTAGCTGGCCAATCTGCTCTGCCAGCAGAAGGAGTTAGGACCCTCTGGAGGGAGAGCTGGAACAGCTTAGTTGGCCTGACTGCCTCCTAGAAGTTCTCCCCCACACCAGTTCCAGGCTGACTCTGGGAAGATGATGTACCTCAGCTGAACAGAATAATTCATTTAATGTTAACTGAGGCTACTGTGCAGTAAAATATTTTCCTCAGAGAATGGGATTGCAAAACTGAAGGGCTCTTACAGTTAACCTTTAACTGGAGTGGCTAACCCAGTGCTTTGTCTACTGAGGTCAGGCAGGTTCCTAGTGTTCCCATCAGAAGAGGAAGACAAGGTGCTTTGGCACAGCCAGATTGTAGGATGCTGGCACTGGGAGACAATTCTCGTGGGAGCTCTGGAAGAGGGTGTTCTATTGCTGTCTTTGGGCAATTCCCATCCAGGGCAGTCCTGCAAAAGAGAAACAAGGAATAAAAGCAGCAAATTTATTCACAGAGAGTGGATTTTTGCTGGCTAAAAGTCATGTTTATGGTGATGGCTTTGTAAGGTGGGGAGCAAAATAAAGACCTGGCTCTAAGTAACTGTGGGAAGTGAGAGAGAGAAGGCTGGGGAAGAAAAAGAACAGCTTCATCCTGGCAGGAAAAGAAAGGTGAGAAGGAGAGGAAAGAATTTCCCCTGCATACTTTCCCAAGTTGGAACACCACTGAGGAAGCATCTGATTTAGTTGCCTGAAGGTTGTTTGCATCCTCAAATATTTGGCAATAATTTGACATACAAAGTAGTTACTCCTATATTTACCAGACAAGAAAAAACCAAACTACAAGATTTCTTTTGCAAAATTAAAAGGACAACAAATGATTAAGACCAAATTAGTCACATGGCTTATAACATTTTTGGCAAATATATATGTATACATATGTATTTTTTTAATATTATAGTACCTAAATCAGACTGTCATCATTAATTTATATTTAACTAAAGAACCTCTGCTTTCCTGAATAATAAATAAATAAATAAATTGCAGTTTGAGTTTTCATTTCCAACAAAGTTTTAATGCAAGAGTGGTAATGTTTTATCTTCCCTGTGTATTCATAGTTCCTGTGAATTATTGGGATACATTTCAGCTGGTGCATTTTGATGATGAACATGTAGAGCTTTTTCTGAAAATTCTCTATTTTGAAGAAATGCCACTTTACATTTAGAAAATCAATGTTAGGAAAATACAACTGGCAGAAAGATACCAACTTGCAGACCCACTAAGGCTCAGAACAAGGTAAAGGGGAATCTATCACCACACCTGAAAAGAATTTGAATAGAGGTTGCAATATTTCACAGACAGGTCAGCACTAAAACAAACAGATTGATAATGTATTTTGATCTGAGGGTTGCTTTGGGTTTGTTTTGGTTTTTTTTGTAGTAATAAGAGTAAATCAGCAAAGCATTTAATTTATTTTACTCAATTTTTATCTATTAGATTTTGAAAAAGCAGCACAACATAAATGTAAGGTAAAGACAATCTCACTGCAGAACAATGGAAAAATTATCTAGCAGAAACTATGTTTTTTTTAGAATTCTGTTTATTCTGATATCTGCAGAATAACTCGACTGGGAAAAAATAGGTCTTGAATTTGACCGTTGTCCAAGTCAGAATGAAGGTGAAGAAATCAAGAGTGACTTCAATTATGTGTGTGAAATGTTTAGTGTTCAATCTGACATTAGCCAGATTAAAAACAAGAATTTTGGTACATCTGGATAGTACAGAAAGAAGGATGGCAACAGCTGCACGAATTTAAAACATACTATGTATCATAACTTTTTGTCCTGGATTTCTAAACTTTCTGCCTTTAGCCCTGACCTTTCCTTCCTGTGCATACTGGATAAACAGAAAACAAAATTTTTACTGTGGACTCTCAGTGAATCATATTTGTATTTATGAGTCAGTTATCTTGAAGGAATAGTCATTCCTCCACTAAAATATTATTTATCAAATGAGTAATTCTTTTCCAGAATTACATCATGTGAAGTACTTATAGCTAACATAGCAGTTTTAATGTAATTTTATTTTTTAATTTCATTTTTCTAGGTGGTAAAATGATTACATTACATCATGTTTTAAAGTCACCCTGGTTTCTTTAGAAAAGCAATCCCTTCTCTTTGGGAACAAATTGATTTATTGTAGTTTTTTAACTGAAAAAAAAAAGTTGAAGTATTATCAGAAATCTGACTTAAGAGAAGCTGCTAACACTTGCAAAAGTAGTAGATTATGAAGTCAAAGCTGCAGTTTTCACAGAGCACTGCTAACTATAAGGTTTCAGGTAATCTTATTAGGGAGGGCCTTTCTGGTGTCTTAAATTATATTTAATAATGTCTACACTTTAGCATGAAGATAAAACAGTAATATTTGGCAAATTGACAAGGCAATTTATTTGTATCTAGTTGCCAAATGCTTGAGATGTCAACACTTCATCAACCTGTTGACAGAGAATTAAGGAATGAGTGGAGCGACAAGCCTTCCAAAATTCCAGTTTCAACATTTATCTATTTTACTCATTAAAAAAGAGAACACCTGCTCTCCTGTTGGAACATGAAAATACATATGTCACTATTCTACCTAAATAGACATAGTTGTCAGCTTCGCAAAGTAAAAGTGCCATCCATATTGTAATAAAAGTAGGAACTTAGAAAAAATGCCTACATTTTTCTGTCTACTATTATATTTCTGAAGTGTATACTTCGTTTCCCATTAAATATGCAGTGTGTTTAATTCCCGCAGAAGTTTCCCTCAAACAGTATGCAGAATTCTTCCTTACATTTAATCCTAGAGCATGTTACAATGCTATGGATGGATGACTGTGTATGCTCACCCAAGGAGCAGGAGTTGTAGGGTGAAATGGAAAAACACAATATGAACCATAAGAGAATCTTTTGTGGAGGTCACTGTCTGTGCCTCTCAACTACGCTCAGTTGCTAGAAAACCCCAGAGCTAGTTGCTCTGGATTACTAAATCCAGAGAAATTCAATGTAAATATCATTACTCAGTTATATTTCCAATTTTTATTAAATATACTTCCTTAAAAAAAGAAAAAGGAAAAAAGCAGCCAAATTAATAACTTCAGTGACAATATTTAAACATATCTGATGAGAGGGGTAGCATTCAATCTAGAACTCCAACCTCCTTGTTAGTGTCTATATTTTTTACCTCTTGCCCCCCCACTCCATGCTCCAAACTGCAAAATGAAGGATTTCTTTCAGCAATCCACCTCTGTTTAGCATGTCTCTTAAACAAACTGCTCAACCTTAGTGGGCCTCAGCAATTTGAACGCTAAATTCATTCTTCAGTGCTTTGCTGAATAGCGCAGGAGACAAACACATGCTTATATAATTTGCTAAGTTGTGTGTCTAGCTATGGATATAAAACAGCTATTCAACTGAGTATTTGTTTCAATACAGTATGGGTCATTAAGAATTTTTTAAAATTCAATGGCCTAGAGTACTGAAAACTTTAATCTGGGATCAGATACCTTTCAACCCGCCAAAGTTCAAGATCTGTTGCTAAAAAGGCCAAGTGAAAAGACAGAACAGAACGAGACAAGGAACATAAAACAAAATACTAGCAATAGCTTTAGGAGAAACAAGCAGATAGGGATTCAAAATTTCCCACATAAACGAGACAAGACAGTGGCAGAATGGAGGCAAATCCTTGTCTAAGGTAAATCTCTGCTGTGGAAGGTAGCTGGTCACACAAGGAGCAAGGTTTGTCTTTACAGGACAAATACAATCACAAATGGAATGAAGAATCAGTTATAATTTCCATTACAAAACAGAACAAAAATATTCTTCGAAGACATCCTACCATAAAGGGATAGGAGGAAAAACTTCTGCTTGCTGACAGAGTAAAGAGATAAGAAAAAGCACTGCCAAAAGACAAAATTAGTTATTTTTGCGTTTTGATGTTCTAGTTGAGAAGGATAACCAGATTTCAAAAGTAGAGGATTTTCCAAAAGTGGAGGATGTGCAGAGACAGCTGCACATTTCTACTGCATTTTCTTCCAGTCCATCCTGAAGATTAAGGAGTGCCTAGGATATTAATTCCCTTTGACATAAATGGGCGATGACAATAGAATGCGATGTGTGGGGGTGATGTTTGCCATATGTTTTTTGACACTGTTGAAGGAGTTATTCTTGAAACTGGATAAAACAGACTTTACAATATGACATGTGGGATGGAAATGAGCTATAGTTACAGCAGAACTTCTCCTTCTTGGTCTGAATGAGCTGCCTACAGGATATTTTGAAAATATGAACCAGTTAATCGATCAAAGCAGCAGCAAGTCAGTGTCTGTTTCAATGGTGTTTTAGGTACCTTTCATCAAGTGAAAAGCAAATGATAAAAGAAGATTCTCTTTTGAACATTTCTGTCAGGATTTGCATCATATTTTGTGCTGCCAGTTCAGTTTCCCAGCATTTATAAAGGTATCTGAGGTCCACTTTCTCCACCAGATGCCTCTGAATAGGTGTTTTCCTAGGAGCAGAAGCACTACACGAGGTAAGTTAATGCAAACATCATCTGGAAATCCAGTTTCTGAAGGGACCAGTGCCAGGTGCAAGCATGAGGAAATTCACATAGCAACTTATACATTGATTTTGAGGAGCAATTCTGTATAATCCTTGCTAAGAGTTCACATATATTTTGACAGAAAAAGATTAAGAGATCTGATGTTTTCCTCTGCCTGAAAATTGCTGATATTTTATTGGTCATTTGAATGGCTAGTCCTTTCTTCCCACCTACCAAAGTCTATGGCATCTGCAAGCTTATTATGCTGGATGTCATAATTTTTAAACTTAATTGATAGTTCTATTATAGTTGAAAGATTGACAGTAGCTCCCTATTTTCCCTCTTCCAGTGTCTTACAGCATCTTACACACATATACTAAGCTCCTTCCTATTTGACCCCTCATAAGAACCACAGCCTTTTTCAGTCTCTTGTTTTTCCACTTCTAAGCAGTTTTATTTCTATTTTCCAGAAAACGGGAAATTTTTGTCTATTGTGCTTTTTTTTTTAAATGCAGACTAATCAAACTGTATGATTTCAAATGGAGATTAGTGGCTGACTGAATATTATTATAACAATTTCATAGAATCATAAAATAATAGGATCATAGTTGAAAGCTTCAGTTGAAAGAGACCTTTAGGATCATCTCCTTTCAACACCCTGCCACGGACAGGAACAACTTCCACTATCCCTTGTTGCTCCAAACTCTGTCCAACCTGGTCTTCCAGGGATCCAGGGGCAGCCACAGCTTCTCTGGGCACCCTGTGCCAGGGCCTGCCCACCCTCACAGGTTTCATCCCTTTTTCACCTTTTTGCACCATGATGGGGTTTTAATCTTTTTTTTTTTCCTTTGAAACAATCATGTTTACTTGGAAGTGTCATATATATGTTAGCTACATGCTATATTTTTCAATGAATTTTCATGAACATTACATTTCCTTAGCACTCCCAGGGACCATTCACTCAGGTCACCCTGAACGTATCCTAGGGAAAGAGTTCAAAAACATTTTTAATGATAAGAAGAAAAACATTTGGATTATAGCCCTATACAAAGATGTGGGGCTATTTCTTTTTTTTTTTTAATAAAACCTTGGTGTAATGATTTTCAGAGATTAGTGATAAACTCTTTGAAAGGATGCAGGTGAGTCACTATCTGAGCATTTAAAGACTTCAACAGCACATACAAAAATACCCCCAGAAAAAAGAACACTTGACCAAAATACTTAGCATTGTTCAGGAATACAATATACATCAACTTATCCTGCCAACATATCTTTAAAAGTAACACAAAGGACCTACAACTAGTATCTGTAATGCAATCTGTATTTCTCAGCCTGAAAGCAAGAGAAAAACAAGTGCATTGCTACAAAACTGCATTTTCAGCTTCCACTGCTTATAAGATTAGAATGGATTTGACTGCCTTCAGTATTAGCAATTTCCCCAATGAATCTGTGGGTGGAACAAAAATGTGGAAATGAAAACTGAGAGGGTATTGTGTGTTCAAAATAATCCACCTCCACTCTCACACAGTAGATTCGATTCGGGCTGTCATCTTCCTATGCCTCAGTTTTCCCATCTGTGAAATGGTTCAACTCAGAATATGTTCTTTTACCACTGTATCTTCTCACACCTTCATTCCTTTGTGCTCCCACACTAATTTCCTGTTCTGGAGATGAAATGAGAGAATAGTTATTAAAACTGCTTATGAACAAGCTTTCTTGATTCGCTCCCAGTGGCTGCACTCCAAAGGCTGGGCACGTGCTGGGGCACAAGTGCCCTGTGCAGACATCCTCAGGGATGTGGTAAAGGTTCATCTTCCCTGCCTGATTTCCAAGGATCCCATCCTCTGATGCCAAATATATACCATACACATCACAATCATACACCATACTTGCCCAAAGATCTGAATATGAATTAAAGTTAGGAGTAAGAGGTTACATTGGTGACGTAAGATAGGAGTAGTGCAATCCTCATTTTCCATAATCTAAACTTCCTGAATGTGTAAACTCTACACACTCGTACATTAACATGGAAAAAATCTATAATCTCTGGATTAACAACATTTGGTGCTGATGGTATATGGGACACATTTCGTTCATCATATCAGAGGAGGGTAACAAGATTTACATTCAAACAATTGGACTTTTCCCTCCACCCTGAACCACTCAGTTTTAAGTTGTTATAAGGCAGGACAAAAACTAGGAGTTTTCTAAACACTGAATTAAGTAGACAAAGCAAAAAAAACCAAAAACAAAGCAACGACTGTAGCATAAATTATTGCTACCTTCCACTCAATTCTGATAATGAGTGTTTATAGAACATGAAAAAAATAAAAAAATATTAATGGACTGACTGCCATAGCACAAGAAGAATTAAAAGAAAGGGACTGAAAATTAATTGTATGAGTAGAATGTGGTTGGCTGGCTTGAGCTTCTGGAAATATAGATATCTGTGGACACTGGTGGGCTGCTGGCCAACCTGCCTCCTTTGGCTTCTTTACAAAACGGGTATTTGCTCCAAAGGACATGCATTTCAGCAGATAATGAATGGGATACAAAGACACAGAGACGGTTTTATCTTCCGGAAACATAATTAAGTAACTAAACAAAAATAAAAGCCTAACTAACCAACCAAAAAAAAGAACCCAGCAACAACAATGAAAAACTTTAAAAAAGAAAAATGAGAAACAGAAATCTTTTAGCTATATCCCTGAAGGGTAAGACATTTCCTTATCCCTGTGGTCTGGCTATCTCATGACTGTAGGCTACAATCTCCAGAAGTTTTATGTCTGAGACAACTTCTTGTCTGTAGTTCTAGAGAGCAAAGATATGAACTGATGAAGGAACTGAAATATGCAAAATGGGCTGTGTTCACACAGAGGTGTCAGAAATAAACTATGAAAACTGGTTCGTAGCTCACAGAGAGATGAAATAGCAGGATCTCTGGTGAGATAGATTGTATAAGCTCTGTCCTGAGCAGCTCAGCGGATGGTTTGGAATCAAAATTAGCCCTCTGTAGTCTGGACTGAAGTTACTGAGTGTTCAGGCTGCCCATTTTACATTTAAGCAGCACCTCAGTGATAGCCTGCAGCTTCATCTATGATAAAATTCCTTAGAGACTAAGACATAGAAATTACTAAAACTTAACAAAAAGCAAAATCACAAAGAGTACAATTTTGTTTTGAAAATACATTATACTGCACAAAAGGCCTGTTTATTGTCTTATTTCCAGAATTTTTGTGGTAAATTCATCTATATTCTCAAATCATTCTTGATGTGTCTGCCTATAGCCACAGAACTCTAAAATAATGAATTCCATCTCCCTTTGAATAATTTTTTCTTCCTAACGCATGTACATACACACTGCAATTTTCAAATGCTGGGCAAAAAGAGGACTGAGTCAGACAATAAGTGCTCTGAATGATATGTGATAATTGAAGTTCGTAATTATAAGGTCTGTCTTTGCATTTAATCTCACTGTGTCACATGCACGCCTTGGCAGTGGTTTCTAGAGCCTGTGGGGCTTTGCTGGTCTCAACCAGACTGTTACGGGCACGGGATGAAAGGCAGTTTCTTGGGTACCAAGACAACCAGAACTTTAAAGATAAACCAGTACCCTAAAACTAGACATGGGAACTCACACTCAGGGCAGGGAGCAGGTGCTGAATATCCTTCCTCCAGCTGCCAAAACCACAGTGTCTTGCAAAAACTTACGCTTCTGGACGGACATGAGATGTACCCTGCACCTCACTCCTAAGCAAATGCATTGGTGACAGAGTATTGAAGAAGCTATCTAAATCATATCTTGCATGTCAGTCTTCAGAGAATGTTAGAAACACCAAAATTTTAGGACTAGCGTAATTATGGTGGTGGTCTCACTACCACCAGGTCCATAAACACAGCCCATAAACACAAGGACAGTGAAATACTGAAGACACACAGGGACACATCTAAGGCACAATCAGAACAAGAAATGCCCCCTGGAAGAGATTTTCCGGCACCACATCCGGCTGCCAGCAAACGGATTTCATTTCTAAGTGTCTTAATCATAGGATTTATCTGGCAGCCTTTCAAAAGTGTTGCTGCAATTACCTTTTTTTTCTTGTAAGCTAGGATTAGTGTAATACAAATACAGGTAAGTTACCACATGACAATACCGTATTTGTTAGGACTTCATCCAGATTTCTTGGAAAATAAATTATTACTTAAACCTGATTTGGATGAACACCTGTAACAATTATAAAAGACACAATAAACAGCACAGTAGGAGAATACAAATGTTAACACTGCCTCTATTTTCTAAGGAGCACAAAGGAAAAATAGAAGGAAAGGAATAATATAAAGGAAGTGAAGAAAGAAAAACGCAGAACAAAGAATCAGGTTGTGTATGAGCTGGGAAAATGGGGGACAAGATGCATAAACAACATTTTTAGATCCTAATGATGTTTGCATTGAGGGGCAGCTAAGTAGATGACAATACAATGGCAAATAATCCTCATTATAGTTCAAGTAGTGCATGCACAGAGCCTGTTCTAATATTTTAGCACTGAAGAACTGCATTGAAACAGTGACTTGAGCTTACTCTACAGGACCAAAAAGCACACAAAATCCCAAAATCCACCTATACTCACCAAAAAAAAAAAACAAAAAAAACCCAACAAAATGAAGAAGCTGATCAAAGACAAAGCTCATGAGGAGACTAAAAGGTGTTGAATTCTTAATGGTGCCAATTGCTGAAAAAAAATAATTACGGAGAGATGAAAAATTTGTATCACCAATCAAGAACATCTTGAGAAATGTTGAAAGGAAGTTGGCACAAACAAACAGCAGGAATAAGGCAAGTTATTAGAGAAAATCTTTTCCATGGAATGTATTAAAACCAAATCAAAACAGATCATGAGCATAAGATGAATGCCCCAATACAGAAAAAAAAAATTAAATTAGCACATAGATCTGGAACAGCAAGCCCATCAAGAGACTAAGGCCAGTGGGTGATGATGATGATGACACAAAGAGCCCTCAGAGAAAAGGCCCTATCCAGTAGGCAAAATGATTTGCTGTCATCAGCTTGCACTTTGGAAGAGAAAGACTTAAAACTGCAGTTCTTCTGCTAAATCTAAATGACCAGAACATCATAATGGCATAAAATGTTTGCATTTTCTAGTGTTTAACATCAGTTATCAAATGAGCCCTATGAAGCATCTGGTGAAGCTGGGAAATGGCAAGTTCAAAGTAGAAAAAGTTTGTCAAAGGATACTGAAACCCTCCACAGCTCCTCCCTCCTTCCTTTCTAAAGAAAAAAAAAACCCAATTATTAATGTTCTGTGGTAAACTATCTTGGCCAGAATAGGAGTAATTTATTGTTTGATTTTATTTAATGTGTGGTGCTATTTTCTTTACCAATAACACCCAAACTCTACTGCGGTGCTATTTTAAGCAGTGGTATGTCAGAAACCATTTAATTATGAGCTTAAAGTGAATATTCTTCTATTTTCCCCCCCTCAAAGTGTATTTCTTACTATCGATGACATTTTAATTGGTAGTTAATGGGAGTTTGTGTGCCCTTTATTCTCCCTTACAGTCACAGAATCTCTCACCTTTCTCATGGGTTACATGAAGTCCCAGAACCCTGATGAAAACTCGGTTCATTTTCCTCCTGCTGTTGTTGCCAGCTTCTCATACGGTGGTAATTGCTCATCTTTTTGATCCTTTTAATTCTGATAGGCTTGCATTTTTCTCATCAGTCTTCTCCTCATGTCCTCCATTCCCTTGTCTTTCTTGGGGGCTGTGGCAGCAGTCCTTGACTTTTTGTTTTCTTCAAAGCCAGTATTTAGTGTTATGTCACGTTCATACAACCATGGAATCACAGAATGTTAAGAACTAACACCAGGCAGGCCATGGGCCTTGCAGACATGGCCAACACACATCTACTCATCCATGAAGAGTGTCCTTTAAAATATCTATATATTGCAATATCATCACACCATCATCAGCTGAATAACATCCATGGGATTTCACAAGCTGCTTCCCTCCTCTGTTTTCACTTATTTATACAGGGAACTGACAGAAATTGCCATTTCCAAGTCTAAACTGTTTCCAAACACCTTATCATATGACATTCTATGCAGATGTTGATCAAGAATTGTTTATGTCTGCTTATGAAAAATGTACGGTGGATTTTCTTTGCACATCATCTGTTGTTTAGGTGCTGTTTACTTTCAGTTCTGAACAGAAATCTTTTATTTTTACTCATTCCCTTCATCATCCACTGTTTTACAAGTCCTTGCACTCTGACAAAAGTAAAAACTTCACCATGGTCTAATCTTTTATTTCCCGGTTTGGAGATAGATTTTCTTTTCTTTATTTTTCTTTTCTTTATTTTCTTTACAGTCTGAAAATTTGCCAAATGTTTCAAATATTTTATCTTTTTTCTTTTAAAATTTCTGAGTCTATGAAAGAATGTCTCAAACTATTTTGAAATATATTATTTTTTCTGTTTTTCCAGAGCAGTGTTTTAATAAGGAAAGATCAGTGTTCCCATCTTTTTAACCTACTGAGGCATCCTCAGCTTTTTTAGGCATGTACACATCCCTAGAATTGAAATACTTCTTCCTCTAATTATTATGGAAAAATAAGCTTTGTTTTATAGTTCCAGTCATTTTCTGTTGGATGACGCCACCAGGTTTGTTGTTAATTGAAATAAAACAGTAGAGATGTGAGATGTGTTGAGCTAGAGAGTGGATGTTGGCACTCAGAGTTTGCAAGGCAGAGAGGGGAAATATACAGAACTGTCCATCAGGAGGAAAAAAAAAATATTTGGAACCCAGAAGTACTAACTAAAATGTCACTGACATAAAGAGGTGGCATTGCTCAAGATGCCTGACTGAAGTGAATGTTTGCTTGATGATTTTTAGCACCCTAAATAAAGTGAAACTGTTTTGGAGACATAGCCCACCTCTTGTCATACTCCGTGAGCTCCTACCTTCAACTATAAATACAACAAAAATACACAATGAAAAATCATTGGTGAGTCCCTGTTTGAATTCTGACTATTGAAGCTGAAGTATTTTACTCCCATCTCAGGTTCTTTTCACAAAGAGCCAACTTCGTGTGCTTTAATGGATTATCCAGGCACTTATGTTCCAGTGAGAGTGAGGAGGCACAATGACTTCACTTTTCAAATTAAAGAACCACATATGCTTCTGAAGAAAGAATAAACTTTAAGGGAACAGGGACAAAAAGCTGCAGCAAAGGAGACAGAAAAAGGCATTACTGACATTAGATCTATTATGCAAGTGGTTTTTACAGTGCAATTGGCAGAGATCCAGAGGCTGGAAGGTAAAAAAGGGGGATCCAGGGGGGGTGTGAAGGAGTCCGGGGGGGTGAGAGGTTCAGGGGGTGTCTGAGGAACAAAGGGGTGTGTGAAGGGACCCAGGGGTGTGAGGGGTGCAGAGGGTGCGTGAAGAACCAGGGAATGCGTGAGCAGGGTCAGGGGCAATGATGATGGAGGCACTGGAGCATCTCTCATGAGGACAGGTGAGGGAGCTTGGGCTGTTCAGCTTTAAGAGGCAGCTGAGAAAGAACCACATCCTTGTTTATAAAAATCGAGAGGGGGGTGCCAGGGAGATGGAGCGAGGCTCGGTTTGGTGATGGTCAACCACCAGGGAGAGAGAAACGGCAGGAACTGATGCACAGGAACATTCCACCTGAGCATGAAGAACTTCTTCCCTGTGCACTGACCGAGCACGGGAACAGATTGTCCGGGGAGGGTGTGGAGTCTCTGTCTCTGGAGACATTCCAGAGCTGTCTGGTCACAATCCGGTGCCATGTGCTTTGGGATGGCCCTGCCGGAGCAGGGGGATCTGACCAGATGAGCCGGTGTGGTCCCTTCTAACCTGACCCAGTCTCGTGTTTCTGTGGGGTGGCTGGGGAACGGGGGGGTGTGAGGGGGTTCGTGGGGTGTGTGAACAACCGGGGGTTTGTTAGGGGATCTGGGGTGTATGTCAGGGACCAGAGTGTGTGTGTGAGCTCTCGGGCTGTGAGGAACAGGAGGAATGCAAGGGGATCTGGGGGTATATGAGGGGTCTGAGGGGCTGTGTGAGGCACCAAAGCATGTGAAGAGATCCGGGTG
>VWZV01001833.1:0-21666 GCA_013397155.1 Irena cyanogastra | reverse complement strand
GGGGGCAGGCTCAGCTGATGTTAGGGAGAGGTTTTCTAAAAGAAAGCTGAAGAAAACAAACAAATAAACAAAAACTACCCCCACTATCAAATGAAAACAAAACAAAAAACACCACATAAAACTAAACCAAACTAAACCAAACCAACAAGAAGAAAAAAAACCCTAAAAACAAAAGAAAACAAAAATCAAAAGAAACCCCCAACAAACCAGAAAGGAAGTGTTACTTTCCAAGCTTACTTTCTGACAGGCTGAGGAAAGAATCATCAGGTTCCCAGAAAGACATAGAATTCGGACTGAAGGCACCATGTCCAGAACATTTCTCTCACAGCCAAACAGGGAGCAGATAGGCTCAAGTAATAAATTTAATTGCAATTATGTTTCTCTTTCTGACATTTGAGGATTTCATTTGCATTTCCAAATGCAGTGAAATAGGGACCCCTGGTAACCAAGGCCTCATGCAGAATAATGAGATGGACTAGGGCACATCAAGTGGCCGCCAAACTTATAATTTACAACTTGCAGTCGAAACGGCAGCAACAGGAAAAGGGAAGGGTCTTGTGACTTTTTGACAGTGTCTGGGGATTCTTTCTGAGCACTGATTCTTGCTCACTTGTCCATCAGCCTCTGTAACCGGTCAACATCCCTTTGCCTGGTTCGTCATTTTTTTTTAGAGACATTTCGGCACTGCTAGCTTAGCTAGCCATAAATAAAGGTAGCAAGTGTTGTTGTTCATGAAATTCCAGTAATTTAAATGGCAGGATACCTGTCCCTCCTCCCAGATTGTTCTTTTTCAGATAAAAACTTTGTTCTGGTTTCTTACTCAGGCTCCTAAAACCTGGAGGTTTCAGATATCATTCAGCGTATTCCTTCAGTCCCTTTTACTTGGAGGGCATCTGGCAAACAAAGTATCTCTATGTACACTAAGAATAGCATGAACCATTGAGGAGTCAGCCAGGAGAACGCTGTTCTGTCCCCCTGCAGGGTGACTTGGAAGTGCTGATGAGCTTAGGGCTGTGAGCAGAGGCTGGGCTTTTGCTCGTTGGCAGAGACTTGGTGGGCACAGCCACCTGGGTGAGATAGGTCAGGCAACAGCAATTTGGGCTTTGGCTGCTGAGATCAAACTCAGCTGGGCTTTCTGTGCTGGGCTAGGTCATGAGCAAAGGCTGCCCAATCACCTGGAAGGGCCTGCTTTGCTGCTTTAAGTGGTAAAATAGCCCTGCTGTTTCTGAGTTTCCATGCAAGCCTTTTTCTATAGCCGGGTGTGGGAATCTTAAGGCACATCTTTTATGTGTTTCATCTGTCATGCTTGCAGAGCACGTGAGGGCCCTTTGTTGTGAGCTGCTCGCTGTGAGATCTTTCAGCGAGCAGCAATACCAAGGCATGGCTCAACAGCTCCGCTGGGCCGAAGAGCAGTGCAGCAAGGCTCTGGGACTCTGGCAATCTGCTCGGAAAGATGAGAAAAGGAAGCTCCTACAAAAACTGGTAAGAAACAATACATGCCTGCTGAAGTTTTCAGGCAAGCTTGGTGGGCTGGCTTAGCAGAAGAGCAGCCGGAGTATGTGACGTGCCTGCAAGCCTCTGCTGTAGGCTACACGTTGCTGGGCCAGGCAGCAAAGGGCTTCAAGGGCTCATACTTGAAGGCCTGTGAAGACCCAGAGGACAATGCTGGGGCAGTATATGCAGCCACAGGTTCAGCATGGGCATAAGCTAAGTTCCCCAAGAGGCTGGGTGGTCGCCACCCAAAGCATGGCAGCGAAGGGGCAGGATCTTCCCCACATCCTCGTGCCACGCAGCAGATTGCTGCTGACTTTGCTGCCAACTGCAGTCCCAGCAGCTGGCTTCCTTGCTTTCTCTCCTTCCATGGTGGACAGAGGTCTTTCATTTTGGCCTAGAAGCATATGCTGGCCTTGTCCTCATCATGCAGTCCACCTGCAGCTTTTCTTTGATCAAAGAGTAGGGGGACTTTGAGAAATCTGAGAATAGGGAGAAATCCTGAGGAGAGAGGGGCCAGGACACAGGCAGCCATCAGAGCAGGGAAGGAAGGTGGCATCTCCTTTCCTACCACCTGCTGACCCTCCCTCTAAATTTCTGGTTAGGACAGCATTGCTGGAGGCAATGGGTTTATTTAGAGAGGGATAGTGATATTTCTGCATTTGTATATAGGCTGTACAGTTGTAGACATATGCAATTAATTGTTAAACTTCAATTGATTTTTGCGTATGAGTGGATTAGAGGTCTGCAATAATTTAATTTCTTAAACTGAACTTGATATTCGTCTGTATTTACATAGCATGATTGTAACAATAAATTAGTTTTTTTAAACTTACATTGATATTTGTATATTTATACAAAGGGAGCATGGGTGTAGGAATTTAGAAGTAATTTGATTTTTAAATGAAGTTGTTTTTTATGTATTTGTACATTCACAATGGAAGTATAACAATCTGCAATAAATTAAATGTTTCAACTGAAAGAAGTGTAGATTTGTGTTATCCAGAGCAATTAGTGGATGTAGACATGATGATGCTGGAGGATTTTGGCCATGAAAATCTCCAGCCATGCCCAGCATATCCCCAGCTGCAATCAAGCTGGGCAATGAAACTGCGGATTTGGGATGGCAACAGAGCTACACATTTGGTAATAACTCACTGTACAGGCCTGCTGAGAAAACGTGACCCTACTGAGCACAGAACTCCAACTAGGACTCACCTGCTGAGGAGAAATCCACACCCCATCCCACAGGGAGTTCTTCAGGAAATGCTCCAAGTTTCCCTCTGAACATCATCCTGGAGACCAGAACCAAACAGGGATCCTGAGCCAGCTCCCTGACTTTGGCAGCACTTTGACAAATGATCTGGAGCCAGAGGAAGGTAACAATGACTGTAACTGCTGCAGGGTAGGGATGAAGGAAAGGCCATTGGCACAAGTGCTGAAATAGTCTAAAATCCAGAAGGATAGTAGAGGACTGGGAAGCAACAAGTTCTCACAACTGCTAAAATGATGGAAACCCTTTTTGTGAAGTTCACTAAAGGAACTCGCAGGGGACTTGATGCTATGGTCAGTAGTACCAGAAGCTATCAGGATCTGCTCATTTTACAAGGTCTATTTCCAGGACACAGGCTGTGATCACCCCCACTCACACAAACCCCTTCCCCATAGAGCCTGCAGGGTGAAAGCAATCTCATTGCAAAAACAAGCTTTGCGGTTGAAGTCCACTGCCCTTGTGTTTAAGGAATTAATGACTCTTGTGCAAAAGCACTGGCAGGTAACAAGGGCTCCGTGAGGCAACTTTAGAGGGAAAGAGAGAGCAGGCACTCATATGCCTGAAACTCATTCAGCTTTCTAATCTGGTAAACTGAGAAAGAAGAAAGCTGAGGAGAGGAAAATGCAGTTGTTTCTGAAACCTTTGTGACCAACATCTCCTCTAGGAGAAACAAAGCCAGTAAGAACCTTTTTTTTTTTTTCATAACCTGTGTCTTCTGAAGAGGAGACAATGTGATGTACAGCTACCAGGAACACAAGGCATTGTAGGGAACTGTGCATGTGCTCAGCAACTCCAAACTGCCGGTGCACTTAGTAAGGACACAGGCAGCACCATTACTTTTCTACACAGAAGTTCAGCTGCAGAGTATAGAAAAGAAAAAGTCTTCCATCATGTTGTTGGATGTTTGGCCTGACTGAAACCTGCAAGATGGCAAAGCATGTTGAATTTCTTTGACATTCCTGTGCTAAAGGTAGCAAATACAAAAAAGTAAGCATCTCTAAGGTCCTAAGCTGCCTTTATACACACAAATATAGAAAAATGTCAGCAATTTATTTCCTCTGTTCTTGATCTTAACAAAAAACCAGCAAGTATGGCAGCTCCTTGCACACAGCCACTCCTAGCTTTTGATCTGTGAGCAGCAGGAGCAGGCTGAAAATATTTCCTCCTGCTGCACCCTCCTTGCTGGGTGGAACAGGAGGAGATGGCCCATAAACCCAATAGGCAATGGCTTAGAAAAAGATCCATGCGAATATTCTTCCAGCCTGGGAGAGTGAAGATGTACTGCTATCCAAAACCTTCTGCCCACACAGTAATCCACCCACAGGTGTGCGCATGCACACCTACTTACTGTCCTTGCTCTTCTCGGCATCTCTGGGCTGCTGTATGCAGAGAATTAGGATGAATTTAACTTGACTGACCTACGAATGGGGTGTCCAGCTTGTCATGAACACTGATGCAGCAATGCACAACACAGAACTCTCAAGGCAATTACATGATTGTTATAGATATATGTTTAATTCGTGCCTATAAGATACATAACTGCATGATATGAGAATATGTATATATTTTGTTAAGCTGAGGCATGTGTGCACCACACTCCCTGGAGCACATTCCAGTGAAGGGGGTGTAGTGCTTGCAACATCTACTGAGTTCCAGGAAGACATTTCCAATTCTAAAGACATGGCAGGACAGGAGATGGGCCGCCATCAATGAAGGTCCACCCAGCCATCATCACCCTGATAAGATGTCTGATGGAGATATGCAGAATCACTGGGACATCATCACCTTTCCTGGACTCAGATAAATTCATCAATAGTTCATCACTTCCCCAGAACAATATTGTCTTCGCTGAGGCAGAGTAAGATGAAAAATTGAATATCCAAAGACAGTGAGACTTTGAATACCTGTTTGTCCCCGGCAAAATAAAACGTATATAGACCCAACACACCAGAACATCGGGGTGAACGGAGTCGATCTGGTACTCTAGAGGTCAGGTCGCTGTTCACCCAGCTATCGACTACCTGGGCTCAAAAGCTGACAACCTGCATTGTGGCTCTTTTTGATAATTCTTATCAAATTTATTGTCAAATAAATCTATTTTTATTTGATTAGACAAATTGGCTCTGCGCATTTATACCAATGATCACATGTGCTTTCATTCCTGCTGGGAACTGAGGAATTACAAAAGAACCAAAGATACAGAAAAGAGGTGCAAAGAACTGGCATCATGCTACTGCTGTTATCCTCACAGAAGAAAATCTGCTGTGCTTTTTAGATCATAACTTTTCAAAAAGTAGGAAAGCTGCTCAGCTGCTCAGTAGCCCAATTGCAAATGGTTCTACTGACTTCGTGAAACTGCAGTGTTAATTGTGGACTCCACCCTTGGTTAAAATCACCTGCCCTGACCTGCAGACAAAAGCACCATCACCAGCAGAAGCTACCTCACTCACTTTTCTCAAAAAGCTGTCTGGTTTTGTGAGAGGAAAGTAAAATATTTCAGACGCTATGAATTAATGACAAGACTCTGAGAAATCATTACAAAAGAAAGTGCCACAGCTTCTCTGGGACACTCCTTGTGTTCCAAGGTAGGTGGGCTGCCCTGGCTACCCAGGACCCTGCACACCATGGGCTCTCCAGAGCCACACAGCGGGGATACAGCTTTGGGCACCTCAGCCTCTGGGCAAGAGTGGCCTTCTTTGTCTGGATGGCTGCCTGTAGTAGTGTCCTGCCATCTGCTCTTGGCCTTAGCCTGGCCTTGCAGGGCTAATTCTGTTCCCTGTCTGAAATGTGCTAAAGAGAGACTGGTTTGTTTTCAGCTTTCCAGGGCGCTAACTTGCACCACAAAACACTGAAGGATTAAGGCCTGAACAATAGGACCTGACTGAGGCCTCAAAAACAGGCCCTGAACCAAAGTTGACCTCTAGAGAAATCTTCCCACCTATGTATCCACTCATTAAATAAGTACTATTAGCATTATGATCTATGAATCTACTCACTGGTGGAGCATGTCTTTACCTTTTGGCATGTAGAATCTGGACAAGGCCACATGTGGCCTTGTTTGGGTGTGAAGGATCTGAGACAACTCCCTTGGTTCCTTCTTGAGCCCTGGGCAGGCTTTGAGAGAAACAAGAGGACAATGAAGTCCGATGTCCCCACACTGGAAGTTCTGTGAGATATTTCATTCAGCATTATAAACAGTGCAGCTGGAAGCCTTGTGGCTGGTAAAGGTGGAGGCACTGCAGGATTTCCCAGTTCCTGGCTGTGACTCTCCAGGGCTGTGCTGGGACAGCTTCCCTCAGCTGATGTGTGGATCTGGATGAAGGGCAAAGTATTAGGGTATCTGGTGATTTATCTTTCTCAATCACTAGAGGCAAGCTAATATAGTAATGATGAGGTGTATTGCTTAGCTTATCCTTTTCTGGGCTCTTTTTTGCATTCTTCCATTATAGTATATTACACTATTCCTTCGGCTGGTGGTTGTGTCCATGTCTCTGACCCTACCCACCATCAAAACAAACACACAGCCAGTTTAGCACAAGACTGTGAGAGTCTGCGCATCTTTTATTTTGAAAGAGGAGAAAATCACTGATCTGCACTAAAAGAAACAACCTTTCTCACACCTCTGGCTCCTGGGCTTCCCTGGAGCAGGACCCAGGCTGCTGCTCCTGCCTGAAACCTCCCCCCAGGCCTCTCTGCCAGCCCAAAGAACACTCTTGGAGAACACTTCTGATTACTACCTCCTCAAACAAAATTGCCATGATCCACAATCCTTTTCTGCAGGCAAGTGATGAAAGTATCCACTGTCAGCTCTGGGCTCCTCCAGAAATCAACTGTATTAAGCAGTGACACCCGTGAAATATCAACCTCCT
Organism: Irena cyanogastra; assembly: GCA_013397155.1. Taxonomy (NCBI): domain Eukaryota; kingdom Metazoa; phylum Chordata; class Aves; order Passeriformes; family Irenidae; genus Irena; species Irena cyanogastra. Next base: position 15,033 of record VWZV01001833.1, on the reverse strand, counting down.
TCCTTAACCTGCTCACTGGGAGCTTACACTAAGAGGCCTTTTGTCCAAGGATGTCCACAGAAGACCTTGAGGATGGAGCAGTTTGAAACAGAACTCCTTCAGTGTTTAAACTTCTTGTTATCAAATGAAAGCACACAAACCTGTCCCAAAGGGAAAGGAGGAAGGAAAGGGAAGCTTGTCTCCCACAACAGCAAACTCCGTGCTTCCTCAAATTCCAGTTGGAGGGTGGAGGCCATGGGCTACTCCTCAGTTTGGGAATGAATCCTGGGAAGTGGCCTGATTTGGGAGGGCAGCAGAGGGAAGTTCCCCAAAAAGAAGGAAAATATTCTCTGGAAGCAAAAGATTATGGCAATATTTCTGTGAAAAAAAAAAAAAAATTGAAGCATTTAAAACCATTCCTGTATAGGAATGTCTCCCCCGACACAACAACACCTCAGTCTCCTTGGTCTGTCAGGAAGCTCATGAATGAACCTGCAAGGCTTATCTACACATCATTTGTGTCCATCCCCAGAGCAGGTCCCCAAGACTTCAAGTGACTGTGAGAGAGAGCTGATATTTTGCTGAAGCCAAAAGGTTAATAAGTGAAATAATTAAAGTTGTTTGTTCTGAGTTGTTTGTTTTGGTTTGGACTTGTTCTGGTGGGTTTGTTGGATGTTCCTGTGAGCTGGAATAGGGGCGGGGTTGAAGACTTGACTGAGAGGGAGGTGGGATGACAGGGGAGTGAGCAGAAAAGTAGGCGGTCGGGAGAGAATGTGAGTTACCGAGTACCCAGCCAGTGGGAAAGGAGACAGGGACTGCCCCGACCTTGAAAGAGTATAAAATATAGCCATTTTGTTGGAGGGTGTGTTTGTGCTGTCTCTCGGGCAGGGAGAGATACACTCGACTCAGCTGACTCAGAGCTAGTAAGTTTACTTTTGCTTGGAGGACTTTGTCCTCATTAAATTGTATCAAAATGTTTGTTCATTCCTAACATGACCAAAGGACAAACCTTCCCTCTCCTCCCAACACCAACTCTAAGGAGTCTCTTTCCATTGCAAGATCTACTTTGTGAGTCTACGTTAACAAGAGTTGGGTGCAGGAGGGGTTTGCATTGTAACTGAAAGGAATAAGATGAATGAGTCTTTACAAACCATATGAATCTGCTTGTAGCTAGGGCTAGGAATTTATAGATAGAGAAGAAACAGAAGAAACTTGTAGTTCTAGAAAATGTTACTAGCCAACAAGGACTGTTGCTCATCCAAGGCCATGTTAAATTCCTGAACCTAGAGAAAAAGAATAAACATCTAATAGAATAATGAATAGATTTTTTTTCTTTCTTCTATATAGAAAAAAGGGGGTGCATATTAGAGGGGGGCATGGAGTAGGTGATTCGGGAAGTCTGTACCTTCCAAGTACCTTGGCCAATAGCAAAAAGGAAGAGGGAGACGCAGCAAGAAACTTAGGACAAAAGGGAGGCTGCATCCCCCAACAATCTGAGAGACCCCATGGGTGGAAGAAGAGCTTTAATTTGTAAAAATCTCCAAAGCATTTCTATGTCCTCGNATTAAAGAATTAACTGAAGCAGAAAGAACTTGTCAGGTATGATCTACTAATAGATGGAAAGTTCCATGAGATGCTGGCTGAAAGTTTTTTTGGTGCAAAGTGTGTNGTTTCTCTGTAGTGAAACTGGAAGTGTTAATGTTCCAGTGTTTCACAGAATATCACAATACACAGAACTTACGTTCATTATACCTTTTTCTAAACATGCTTATTTGCAGTGCTATTTGTCTTTTTCTTTCTCTCTTTTTTTTTTTTTTGTAAACAACAGTACTCAATGACAAACATCAGCAGAAAGCAGCAAAGACTGAAAAAATGGTTCAAAGTGCTCAGTGGCAGTGGGAAGAGGAACAACCAAGATTTGTAGTGGAGAAGTATAACATCTACAGAGTACAGATCACTGAAATGAAATTCCCTATTAGAATTAAAGAATTAACTGAAGCAGAAAGAACTTGTCAGGTATGATCTACTAATAGATGGAAAGTTCCATGAGATGCTGGCTGAAAGTTTTTTTGGTGCAAAGTGTGTGGTGAGTTGGGGTTTTTTTGGTTTAAGGGGGAAAAAAAGCCCCAAATAGTTAAGTACTGCAGATGAGTTCAGAAGATTACAGCTTTATAAAGTTACACTTTGTATAACGCTGGTTTGGGGCTTTGATGGAATGTGTTGTGGCTGTTTTCAGTACACACTGGTAGTGAAAAACAAAAGTGTTTGTGGACAGGACCTAAGGTCCTTCTCAAAATAAGCAGAAACACAAGTCAGTTTTCAATCAAAGCTGAATCTTAAAAAGGTAGGGCAGGACATAGGCTGTGAAGAAGCCTACTTAGGCAGAGTTTTCCTTTTTAAGTTGCCAGCTACAGCAAGGTAAGCTCTGAGTTCTGGCTAACAGTAATTGGCAGAGTTAGTTTGAGGAGGCTCGGGAAGGGTATTGCCTTCCGTTGTGTACAGAGTTTTGCAGAAGCTACCTTCAGAGAGTCTAATGCTGCATCAAAAGATCAGTGTTGAAAAATGCTATGCCCTGTCAAGCGACGTTTGTCCTCAAAAAAGGACAGTGGATGACTCAGGACATTGTGTTCTATGTCAGTTGCCAGTCAGTGCTCTCTGCCAGTGGTTGTAGAGGGAGGGGTTTTGTTGGTAAATGTATTAAAGCTACAAAGTCGTAGGAAATGTAGTTAACATGAGTAGATGAAGATTGCCATGCATATATCAAGCTCATTAAACAGGGGAGCATGAGCTGTAGGGTTTCAGAATCTTGATGTCTCTGAACTCAGAAGTCTTTCAGAACTTTCAAAACTCTCTGAAAGGAAAAGGTGAATCACTGCTAGGTGCCAAACCCTAACCCACCTTCAGTAGTAAAAATGTTCAACTTTTCCACTTTGCTTTTGTAGCTGTTCCTTGCCCATCATCCATCATAACAGTTACAATATGTATAGTTATAAAATTCTGGGAAATAAAAGAATGTTAAATCTGGACTTGACTGCATTAGTTGTTGCTTGAAAGCCTAATTCATTTTAACTTGTCAGATAAACATCAGCTTGATATATTCATGACAATTTTAGTTTGCTAATGTTACTTACATTTCCAGTAAAAAATGTTTTTAATTTTTTTGGTAGTATTTTACAGCAAACTATCTGTTACTTATTTCATGTTTTCCAGTTCACTTTTGTTAATATCAGGAAGATAAACCTGAAGAAATAAATATTTCTGTGTCTTTCCAGGTATATATTTCTGTATAAGTGGTCAATTTTGTTTTATTTATTTATTTATTTATTTATTTTGCATTCAGAAGGGAAGAAACCTGTCCTGCTGGACATGTAAAGCCAGAGAATTAGCTTAAATTTAGTCCAAATTTATATGGACTATGGGGATTTTGCAGCAGGGACTTCACAGAGCTGCAGAGTCCAGTCATGTCAGTAATTCTCCCAATGTGTAGCTTAATTCAATTTCTGTGTGCAGAAATTGAAGTAGGGACCAGCTTATTTTATTCTACTGAGGACTTCATATTTCATAAGTTTTTAAAATAATTCAGTTTCTAGATAGAAGAAAATTCTTTTCAGAATAGTAGAAATTAAAATTATTTAGTCTGTGGCAGTTACTGTTTCTAAAAATATCTGATTTGAAGTTTCAGCTATTAAAATCAGAACAAAAATGAACTTTTGTCCCCATGCATCATTTCACCAAATGCATCCTGTTTCTATCATTGTCACTGAGCTGGGAGACAGAAGGTATTAGAAGGGCTGTACTCTTACAGGGAAAGATTTTCTGTGGAGATCTGGCTCTGATTTCAGTATTATATAGAAAGTCATGTTCACAAAGATTTTTGGGCAAACACAGATTTCTTGGTGGTGAATTAAAAGTGTGTCTGCTGTTGGTAAACACTTCTGTTGACATATGCTGGCAACCTAGATTTTAAAATTCTAGCATCTTCTTCTGTTGTGGTCTCCACTCCTCTGTTGAACTCTGTACTGCAATACTTTATCTTAGAAGAAGTACCTCTTTATTTATTTATTTATTTATTCATTTACCTCTTTATCTTTAGGAAACTAATGCTGTCATAGAAAACATGCTACTCAGGAAGATCTGTAATAAACTGAAGAAAAATAAAATCAGAATTTTTTTTTTCTTTCTGGGAGAATAACACTTCTTCCATGCAAGCTTCCATGCAATTAATGTGTTAAAAGACATTTGCTAGTTAGTGTGAAAAAAAATTTCATCAGGCACAAAAGGAATACAAAAAGAGAAGAACAACTATCTGCCCTAACTACAGACAGTAATGATTGCTATTTATAACTGAAAAACAAAATTACAAACTGAAAATGTTCTACTAGAAACCTTAAGTGCTTGCTAGCTGTTATGGTAAGTGTTTTCCTTTTAATTTGTATTCCTTAGTAAAATATATGTTATACATTACAAGAATTCAGGACAAAATTCCATTTACGATGAAGATTTCTGGTAATGGAAACAGTATTTAATGGTGTACTCGGAATTAATGCTATGCTACTGAAAAAAAAAAAAAGGATTGTCTCACTCTCATATTCATAGAGCTGGTTGTTTTAATTGTTTTATTCAAAGGACTTCAAGCCACAGGACTGTCCTGAGAAGGTAATAAAAATATTCATTTTTGGAAGAGTTGTATTAGTGGTTCTCTTATGAGATTAGATATTTATTGCCTTGGATGGCTTTGTATTTTTCCCAAAGCTTTTTGTACTTTTTGGGAAGCAAGAGTGTCTTGGCTTTTCAACAACAACAACAGCAAAACAGCAAAAACAACAACAAAACCCCACAACCAAACAAAAAATTAAAAGCTGTTTTTAAATTATTGTTTGCAATCATCAAAAACTTCTAAAGGATATACTTGGATTACTAATTTACTAATTTACTAAAATTTAATGCAATTGCTTAAAAAAATGTATGAAGTGTCTGGCTCAGGTTTCTTACAAAGAAGGTGACAAACATCTGCAAGGTGGTATAAGGATGGCAAAACTGAAACCAAATAAAATACTTTGTTTCAAAATATATTTCACTTTTGTTTTGAGAACGAAGTAATTAATCTGACATGAAAGGGTTTTACTTAGTTTTAATAAAAATATTGAAGAAATTACAGTTCAGATTTTATGCTGGAATAGTCAGTGCTTAAAGTGAAAAGGTAAATAATTTCTTCTTAAATGCTTGTCACACAGATATCTGAGGACAAGACTGACATCATGAATGACCTTCAGCAGAACCAGGAGGATGCTTTTGAGAAAATGTCTGAACAGTTAAAGCACAGGAGGATTGCCAGCAGGAAGAAAAGCAATATCTTGAACAGCAGTACTCAAATTTCCTTGCAGAAGTTCACAGGTATGGTGCTGTGAAGTTGTAATGTTTTTCTTTGAATGTTTAATGGATTATTTCAGTACTTTAAGCCTTTAGCAGTTTAAGGTCATTTGGGAATTTTAGTATGTTTTTAAGGTAAAAAAAATGCTAAACAACAAACCAACCCATCACTGTGCTAATACTAACATCACTTAAAATTTCAAATGAATGACTTCTGTAATTGTTTACTAGATGAGATACTTTCATCCCCATCATTACCAGCAATTTTTGTTCCTTTAATGCATCATTTGAATGGCAAAACTAACAATTTTCATTTAGCGATTGTCTAGGTAAAAACCATCTAGTTAATATTTTTTCCGTTTTTATTTGGTTTGTTTCTGTCACAGGAATGTGAAAAAACAGCGCAGAAAAACAGGCACAAACTGTATGACCTTGGACAAATCTGGGAAAAAATAGCCCATGAATGCAGTTCTGTGAGAAATGTATCACCAAATGCTCACAAAGAGCGCTCATCTCTGCTGGCAGCCTGTGCATTGCTGTCAGGGACCCTGTGTCCTCTCTACAGCTGACAGTGCACTATTGTCTTCCCAAAGAGACCTTCTCCCGGACCAGGTGAGCCTCCATGAATTAGTGAACCAGAAAATCAGGAGCCTCCATTTTGCTCTCCCTACTAACATGGAAAACAATCAAGACGAAGCAAAGCTGAGGCAGAGGACCGCCAAACACCTGGTTTATGTGTTCTGAAGAACTGTGGTTGCAGTTCTGGCCACTAACAGGCTTAGGGCTCTGGCCCAATATTCTTGTTCCCTTTTCATCTGGACAGATGGCTCAAGAGGAAGCACTGGAATTCAAGTTTGTGCAGTAGAATCCAGAGGCAGGTGTCATGTCTTAGATAAGTGAAAAGTTTTTAAAGTGTTATGTCAAATTACATGGTTAGGGAATAAAAAAGAGCAGTATTATTATTACTACGGGGGCATAAAGACATATTTAGTGACATTTTGACAAATATTATTTATGGATTTATGGTTTTTATGTTTCTTGAGAAATGCATTTCACTCTAAGAGGAAATGCCTAGTTTGTTAAGCATCACAAGTGAAACTGTAATTATACACATGAACTCAACGCTATTTGATAGCCTTGACATTTGTGTTATGGATTTCAGAACTAGGTGCTACACCATCTTCCCTATAGTAAATATCTTGCAATGTTTCTAAATTATTAATGTCATCTTTGAAAGACAGGTATCTGCTAAGGAAGGCAGAAGCCTCCCTCGGAATGGAGAATGTAAACTCCCTCCTTCCGAATTATTCTAAATTTGAAATTAGGGGGCTCTCAGGCAAAGATATGGGAATAGGAATAACAGTTCTTTTCTAGTGTGTATAACAAGGCAAACAAATCAACAGCAACTACAGCATTAACACCAAACAGAACCAGGGACCCGATAACAGTCTTCTCGACTGCAGGCACTTTCCCTTTTGGTGCAGTTACTGCCACAGCTGGCAGGAATGAGCAAAAATCCCAGGCTGCTGGGCGAGATGTGTCAGAAGCTTTGCAGTCACCGGAATGTGTGGACATGCCAGCCAGGCAGCAAGGGTGCGGGCTGCAGCCAGGAGAAATGCAGAGCAGTACCGAAGAAGACAGTGGGGACGGGACAGCGGCAGCCTGGCTCTGAGCAAGGCAGGGAGAGGCGAAGTTCAGGATTCTCGGGGCACACGAGTAGACAGTGGTTGGTTCCTCAGGGCTGAGCTCCAGCGGTGCCAGCGAATTCTCCCCGCAGTAACCGACAGCCTGGCTGCCAACTTCCGATGCCAAAGAGCCAGAGAGAGCAGCTGCCCCCAACCCTGTCATTTTAACTCCTCCCCCCGCCCCGAGAAACTCCCAAAAAACAGAGGAGTTCCAGCACCCAGTCATCACTGCTTCTTATCAACTCAATGGGAAAAAATTCCACAAGTAACAAGGAAAGAAAAAGAAAGAAAAAAACCCAACCCTCAAGAATTAACAACCGATTTTTTTAAAGGTATTTCCTCTTATTTTTAAAATATTTTTTAATACTAATTTCCTATTAAAACCCAGAAAAAATTGTTTTCTGATTCAGGTAAAATATTAGCATAGGATTTCAAAATTTTCTTTATAGATTATGTCTGCTTGTTCCTTTCTGTTGCTAGACCACTTTATGCTTACCCTTACAAGGATAAATAATATCAAAAACGTTTTGTAAATTAGAAGATTCATTTACTGTTTGTTTTTTTTTTTTAGTAGTTCTGGAAGCATGCTTAATACGGTCTAAATTGTCCTGATTAATTTGTGGTTTATATGCTTATTTTTGGTTAATTTCTGAAAGAGCTGGAGATAGCAGTGTGCCATATCTTAGTGATTCAGTTATCCTGCTGGCTACAATTCTGTTTCACAGATTTTGAAGAGGAAGGAGTTGATGATTGTTATAAATGCCACGAGCCAATTCGTTAATCAAATAAAAATAAATTTTTATTTGGCAATAATGTTAGTATAATAGCAAAAAGCCATAATGTAGGACACAGCATCGAGCCTGCGAGTCGACAGTGGGTGAACAGCGATCTGACCTCTACCACGCTCACCCCGATGTCTCAGTTCGCTGAGTTTTTATACAGTTTATTTTGCCTGAGGCCGATCCTATTCAGGTTCTCTTCTGACTCTGCATATTCATGTTCTGTCTCTCTCTGTATTGCTCAGGCAATGAAGTTCACAAAAGATCATGAATTACTGAGTGTTGAATGTTCGGACTGTCTTGATTATCTAGATCTGATATCTTGTCAGGTACTAATGGCTGGGAGTGCCTTTTGGGAAGAGTCCATCTCCGGCTCAGCCACATCTTTAGAATTGTTAATCAGTCTCCTCCGGGGTCGTTGTGAATGTTCATCTCCCTTCAGCCTGGAGTGTGGTCAGCAGGAAGTATGTTTTAAAAATATTTTGGTTTATACTTTATACATTAATATATATACAATTCATGGGCAAGAATTACATACAACAATAATTACATACAACAATCCCTCCCCTTCAATATCAACCCATTAATTCATGCCCTTTTTCTAAACAATCTACTATTCATTTTATCTTTAAGAGATTGTTGTGAGATTCTTAGAAACTATACGGGTTTTCTTAATTCTTACTTTCTACTCCTCTTGGGGTATTTCTTGGTATACGCTGTAAATATTCCCATCTCTTTTCATTTGCTCCTGAAATTTTGCTAGGGCCTCTGCTGCCCTGATATCGTCTTCTTTTCCTCTCAATTTCAATATTTTAGATATAGGTTTTATATTTCCAGTAGCACCTCAGCCACAGGCGGCATGTCTGCAGGGTCTCTTTAACAGTCCCTGAAAATGGAAATTGGTCCATTGTCACCCTCCTAAATGTGAGCTCAGTCTGTTACTTGAAAACTAATGTCAAGTTGGGCAGCCATTTGTGATTCTCTTTCGTGGTGGCATAAATTCCTGGAGCTGACCATATTTTTTGTACTTGGATAATTATTGCCTCTTTCCCTCCATGGGATTTATCATGAAACCATCTAGCCAGTGTGACTAAATATTCTTTGTAAGAACTGGTATTGTGCTTTACTTGAAATGTGTATTGCTTGCTCACACTGGTGATGTTTTTCTCCATCATCAGGTGTAGTGGTGGTTTTTTTTTTCTGTTTTACTTCAGAATGGTTTGTTACAGTTACCCTTGTTTGGTTTGGTTTACCCCAGATTTGTACCCTCCCCTTTCCCTGTCCATTACCCCAGAGAACAGTCCTTTATTCCAGCTCCTTCTGTCCCAGTCACTGTAACCCTGCCCTCCTCTCTTGTCCATCACTGTAACCCCACCTTGTTCCTAGAACCTTCTGTGTCAGTCATGTATGCCCCAAAGTCCCATTGGTTTGGCTAAGTTGTTCTCCTCCCCTGAAGTCCCCTATTGGCCCTGACAGTGCATTCCCTGCCCTGTGCTCCTCCCCAGGTCCCTCACCATTGGTTAAAGTTTGTATCCTCCCATTGTATCCTCCCCCCATGTATAAGTTACTGTAAGTGTTCAGTTGCTGTCATTTGCCTCTGTCCCCTCTCGGGTTTAAAAACCCTTGGGAACTCAAGCAAGTGGCCCCTCTCTTTTCATTTGTCTCGGATCTTCGGCGCTTTTCCATCAGAGGTAGTTTGCAGAGAAGCAGCCTTGCTGCTTAGGGTACCGAGCAGCCGTGCTCACACTGCTACCCATACTGACCGTGGGGTCAGATAGAGAGTGGCTACTTTTGGCACGGTCCAGGAGGTAGGGCTAGCCGAGCTCAACCCCAGCAGCTACTGATCCACATGTGTCAATCAGGTACTGCTATAAGGATTTTGGATTAAAGGTGTTAAGATGTGATATCTATGCGTCCGTTGTGGCGTTAGAACTTTGGGTTCCTTCTGCTGCTGCCAGAGATCATACAGGCTGGTGCTCCTGCTCCAACTGTATGTAGTTGCAATCGATCTCTCTTGAGGTCCTAATTTCTGCATTACCTCTCCGCTAGCTATTCTCAAAGTTCTCAGTTGTCTCAGTCAAAGACTTAGGATTCCATGGATGTCAGATGCTACAGCTCTGGGAAAACCTCATGCCTACTTTTTGTGATCAGACGTGGGAGCTTAATTATGGTCTCACTTTGTTATAATTTATTGCCCCTTCCCCAAAATACAGCCTAAATATTTAAATTTCCTTTTGACACAGATGAAACAGGGATGGAGATGCACTCTATTCTCTTTCTGCTAGGGCAACACAATCTAGTATTACAACCATTCTTTCTCATCACAATTTTCTTGTGACAAATTATTTTCATGAATGGATTGTACAAGAGCTGATTCCAGTCATTTTGTATCTTAACTGCAATGCACTAAATGCCAAAGTCTCTGCAGATTCAAGGGGGCCTAACATACCTCCTAAGGGTAAAAAGACTTTCTCATTCATAATTTTTTTAAACAGCAGCTTTTCCTTTTGTTTTTCACCAAAGGGGCAATACAAAACACTAGGCAACAGAGACAATTTCTTACTTAGGCTGTACTCTTTGCGTATTATCCTCCTGGAAGAAAATGAAACATAATTCCTCAAGTTAATAGATAAAACATTATTTTGAATACTAAAAAGATTTCCTGATCCTGTAACCATACCAATAAACCAGGCCAATGAGAATGCCCTTTGTTTATGAATAGCAAATCTTACTAGACAACTGCAACAGTTCTCCATATTCTGGAGGAAGTCTTCAAATATTTTTTGCATGTTTACCATCCTCATACTTAAATGCAGATGTAGAAAAATGTGGGTTTATAACTATTTTTTGGACATATACACAGAATTACCACCATTTCAAACAAGTACTAGTCATGCACATACAAAAAAATAAAGCAGTACTTCTGCATAACTTCTGAAGAACTTCCTTTTGGCATGGTATTTCAAATTTACACCACAACAATCAACTCAAATAGTCGCAAACATGGTTTGAAGATAAGTGTACCTCTACAGCAGATCTTTGTGGGTCCCCCTCTTTGAAGACACTCTGTGTGCACACAGAAATCTAGAGTGAACAACTCCTCTTGTGTGTGTGCTTTCCAGAGATGTGATTCATCTGTGCAGCAATTGCCTATTTGTTAGTTGCAAAATAAACTCTTGAAGTGTGTTGAAGGAATCACCACACACTAAAACACTCCCGCTTCCACATGATACAGCACAGGTTTTTTAATAGTTTCTGTGAAAAACGCCATTCACTTGTGCTGAAATTTTGCAAGTTTAATAGTAATGAAAATAGTAATAAAAATTAGGACAGTAAGAGACAATAAAAAGCAAAGAATTATGGATGTCTGGGTGCCTGGCATTCGGCCACAAAGCACAAAAGATTACCCCTTAAAAGCAATAGCCTATTGCATATTCATATATGTCATACATGATTCAAACATTCCTTTCAAACTAGGGTGTTTCTGCTTAATTCTAGCTTCCCTCCCCATCCTGTAAATCAACCTTCTTGGCTCCTCGAAGTCTGGGCATTCCCAATAAGGAGGCAATAATTCTTCTCTTGGGATCTTGGTGTCTGTTGCTGTTATCTCTATACAGATAGGATAGTGTGAAGAATTTCTTCATTATCTTTTCTGTTCCTTGAGCTAGTTAAAAAATTACCTTACATCACATAGTTTCTATTTTAATATTATGCTATAGCCTAAAAAGTGTATTTACCACATTACTTAAAAGAGAATGATACAGCAGTACTTAAGAGAGATTAATACAGCATAACTTTCCAACATAACGCATATAGTATTCATTTTAATATTGACAAAGAGCCAATCATAAAATATGCATAATTCACAGTTTCCTACTTAATCTTTTAAAATACTTAAACAACTCTCCTACCAATCTTTTCTTGCTGTATCAAGTTTAGTTAATCCCTCAAATCATCCATCAGTGTTCACAGAGCAATGCTGGGATATGGGCAGTTCACCTTGGACACCTGGTGTGGATATGGACTGACACGGACTTCCCCTTTCCCTGGATGGCCACAGGCTGTTGAGAACTCACTGGACACTATCAGAACTCTCCCTGGAGCTCCTGATGATTTCTCTGGGATCAGCACACTGGGTACCTTGTGACACCCATCTGTGCCACTCTGGATTTGGGCATCTGAGTTCATCTCCTCACTCCGGTTGGTGAAGAGCAGCAGAGATCACGAACCATCTGTTCTGAACAGCTTTTGCTTGTTGTTTAAGACTGACTGACCCCTGTTGAACATCTGACGCTAAAGCTCAACCTCCCTGCAGGTCTTTTGAGGGACCCCAGACCCTGCATGCCTTACTATGGACTCTAAACCCCTGGCTTGCTTTACAGAGGACCACAGCACCTGCACACCTTAGAAGAGACCTCAATCTCCCCTGCACACCCTACAGGTGACCTCAGTCTTCTGTGCAACTCGGGAAAAACCCTAAAAACCCCTTTAAGTGTGTCTTTCGCTGATCAGGCTGTACACCCATACTCAACACACTAACCTGATTTCACCAACTATGTACAGAATGCTGCAGGAAGGAACAGTCTGAAACAATTAGAGAAATGTATTAAAAATAATTTGAGACCCTTGTAGTTTATGTTGAATATACTTGGGGAGTTTTAGGATCCCAAGTATCTCATCTTTTGTATCCTCTCTGCTTGAAAGATCTCGGGTGAATTCACACAGTTCCCCATGTACTCCACGGCAGCTGAATGCTTGAAGGGAGGCTGTGAAGGTGGTGGCCCGGGGTCCCATGTGGATTGCCAAACTGTTAAGAAGACTTCCCTATCTGACCATATTACGACCCATTTGGTTGGGGACCTGATGTTCTCTGTAAATTGTTCCCTTCAATAAAGACAACAGTTCACGTGTCAGGGACTTTTATCCTTTTACTATACAGTCACCGGAAATGCAGCAACTGGCCCTTCCAGCACTTGTGTATAACTGCAGAAGTGTTGGCTTACAAGCTCTCAATTTTCACAACTAACAACCTGCGAGCCCTCACCAGAGACTTTGGTACAGAGCAAGGAGTAGAATATGTTAGCCATACTTTGCCAAGACATAACAAGAAAAGAGAGAAATAAAGACGGAAAAGAGAGAAAGAGAAGGAAAATCTTAATGACTCCGTAAAACATTCAAAACAAGGCTGAAGACTGCGATATTACCACCTACACTGAATGTCATTCAAGGAAATCGCATGATAGCGGACAGGTATGAGCGCTGCTTCTTCAGCCACGGCCCACTGTGACACTGTTGCGCAACACGCAATTACACGACACACTCCGTGACACACTGCCGGGGACAAACCCACCCCGGGCGCTTCCTTCCGTGTGTAGGGCAGCCCCGCCTCCCGCAGCCGCCGCGCCGGTGCGATCTCCGCCTGCTGCCGCCCGGCGCTGGGCAGACGTCACGGCGCTGCGCCCGCCCGGGCTGCTGCTGCGTCGGGGGCAGCGCCTGTCGTCCCCGGGTGTCGCGGAGCCCCCGCTCTGTGCCGGAGCCATGTCGCGGCCTAGGAACGTCCCGCCGCGGCAGCACGGCGGGGGCACAGCGGGCTCGGGCGCTCCCGCCGCGCCGGGCCGTGGCCGAGGCGGCAAGGGTCTGAAGGATATCCGCGTGGACGAGGAGGTGGAGATCGCGGTGAACCTCGCTCTGGAGCGGTTCCGCTACGGCGAGGACACGGGTGCGTGGAGGAGCCACGGGGAGGGGCCGGGCGGGCCCGCGGGCTCCCCAGGCAGGAGCATCTCGGGCCGCCGCGCTGCCCTGGGGCGGCCGTGTCCTGCATGGGTGCCAGGGGACGGCGCTGCCACCAGTCCCGCTGTGCACGGGAGGCGTGGTGGGTTTGGGGACTGGTAAACTCGCGGCGCCGAGGTCGTACGTCAGGGAGTTGCGTTGCCATCTGTTGAGCTTTTGTGCTCGGGTTTTTATTTCTAAAATTCTTTTTCCAGAAATGGAATTTCCGTCTTCTTTCACTAGAACCGAAAGAGCGTTTGTTCACCGGCTCTGTCATTCTTTTGGACTGGTATCGAAAAGTAGAGGGTAAGTTTGACTATTATTTTAATGTATTATTTTCTCTTTTTGGTGCAAATATATGGGATTTCATTATCAGTGTTAAAACTATCTGTATTTTTAACTTATCGTGCAGTGTTGTGGGGAGTGGTACTAGAGAAGAAACGTTAAGAAGTAAATACAAAATTAAGCGTCTCTGTGCTTTGCTTGATGTCTGAGTAAAAAAAAATGTGACGTGCTAGTTTGTGATGCAGTTTTGAGGACTTCATGTGCACAAAAAACTCTTCTCACAAAGATGCTTCCTGGTTTTTTTCCCCTGCACTAATGTGTTTTCAAAGGTTTTGCATAGAATCTTCTGCATTGACAAACTAAAGTGTAACTTAGACTTGCATGTTCAAAAGAGAGCTCCTTTTGAGAAGCATAGTAGAGGGTTCAGGTGTTGCTAGCAGGCAGAGGGAGGTCATCCTTCACCTCCTCAGCACTGATTATGATACACTGAGAGTGTTGTGTCTGTCCAATGCTGGGATCACCAGGAGGACAGAGACCTAGACTGGTGAGAGTTCAGTGGAGGACCAACAACCTGGTGAAGGGGATGGAGCATGTCCTTTATGCAGAAAGGGCGAGAGCAATAGGACTTTTCAGCCTGTAGAAGGCAAGGCTCAGGGGGGGTCTCAGCTGTGGATGTAAGTACTTGAAATGAGGATGTAAAGAGGACAGAGTCCTTGCTACCAGGGGCTGCTGGAGGTGGCTGTGCCTCTCCTCAGAGAGGCTGCCCTTGCAGCACCTGTGTACCTGCACCGGTCTTCCACCCTTGCCAGGGGGGCAGGCCACTGGGCTCTTAGTGTGACCTTCTGTTCTTACCCTGAGAAGTTGTTTTGAAAGTGTTGATGTGTCACTTGTAGCCCAGGCACAAGTTAGTTTGGTTTCAAATACATTTACAGGAATTCTTCGCGTTTTGGTGTCAAGAGTTCAGTCTGAGAAATAGATCAGTGTTACGGTTTAGTGTTTTGGCTCCATTTCTACATAATAAATCTTTGATAATGAACATCCTGAGATCTGATATGTTTTACCGGATTTTGTTAAGGCTTGGAATGCCGCTTGCAGGGAGCTTTCTTGTCTATTCTGCTTATTTGTTGATTTTTAACTTCTAAATCTTTCAAGTTAGCCTAAAAGTC
>VWZV01001831.1:0-11362 GCA_013397155.1 Irena cyanogastra | reverse complement strand
GTTTTGGGCCCCTCACTACAAGGCATTAAAGTGCTGGAGCAATTGCAGAGAAGGGTAATAAAGCTGGTGAAGGGTCTAGAGGGTAAGTCCTATGAGGAGCAGCTGAGGGAGCTGGGGTTGTTTAGCCTGGAGAAAACAAGGCTCAGGGTAGACCTTATCTCTTTCTACAACTACCTGAAAGGAAGTTGTAGCCAGGTGTCTCGGGTTGAGACAAGGTCAGGAGGAAATGTCCTAAAATTAATGTCTCCTCTAAGGACGGCAGGTTTCGGCACTCCCTCCCCCACCGATACGAAAGGAATTTCTTGGAGGAAAGTGAAAAAAACTGTTTATTTAACACGCAAAGTACCTGCAGGGCACGGGAAAAAGAAAATGAATAATGTTAGATTTTAAACTTCCTCACTGCGGAGAAATCTGGTGGATTCAGAGTTCTTTTCTTAGCTGTGGCTTGGCTTTTTCCCAAGGTCCAGAGCTGGGATGAGGCATCCCTGCAGCCTCCTCACCAGGACTCATTGCGTGAGGCTCCCGGCGATGTTCTTGTGTTCGGACCAGAGCAAAGCTGAACAGTTCCAGAAGAGGCCACAGAAATCACCAGAGAAGCTGTATACAGTCCGGGAAAAACTTCTTGTCTCAGCTAACAAAAAGAAGCTAGCTAAAAGCAAAAAAAATGTACTCCGTCGAGAGACAACAGGAAACTATGTGTGAGCTGACAACAAACCGCATGCCAAGGAATTCCCCCGGCTTCTCTCCCCCTCCGAGCTTAAAGCTACAGGACCCATTTCTGGGCATAAAGCAGACAATAGGGGAATACATTATTTTTATAAAATCACCCTAAAGCCGGGGTTCGGATGCTGCTCCTGAGATCGTGCGTCCCATTCCAGTTAGCTCTTGCCTCGACCCAGCTTTAACGGGTACAGTTTCGTACCTCCTCTGGTTTCGTGGTTCTTTGCCTTCGGCAGAAGTGTGGCAGTGACGAGGAAATGAAGAGAGGACTTTTGCAGGGTGTAACTCTGGTTTATTTGCCCAGAGCAGGAGCCCACACAAAGGTGAGGTCTCCCCTCTGTGCAGCACCTTAAAAACGGGAGTGGGGAAAAGGGGAAGGGTACAGGTATGGGACCAATCCAGGATAGGGGTGGGAGTGACCCAGAACAAAAAGGACCATCAGTAAACCATGAATAAAAGAGGTGGGAGAAACTGGGAACCTGGCGAATCATTCGACAGTTTTCCTGGAATTTACCAGACCCCAGGGCGAGGCTGCAGAGAGATGGCAAGACTCCAAGCCTGTGAGGAACACAGCCATGGCCCAGGGGAAAACTGATAAAACCCGATGACACACCACAACATCACCCCAAGACACCGGGTGGAGGTCGGCCTCTTCTCCCAGGCAACTAATGACAGGACAAGAGGACTGAGCTTCAATTTGCACCTGGGGAGTTTCAGACTGGACATCAGGAGGAATTTCTTCATGGAAGGTATTGTTAAACATTGGAATGGACTGGACATCAGGAGGAATTTCTTCATGGAAGGTATTGTTAAACATTGGAATGGACTGCCCATGGTGGTCATGGAGTCACCATCCCTGGACGTTCAAGAAACGACTGGATGCGGCATGGTCTAGTTCACAAGGTGGTGATTGCTCAAAGGTTGGACTTGATGATCTCTGAGGTCTTTTTCAACCTTAATGTATCTGAGATTCTGATTCTGTAACACCTTTTTATGGGTAGGGTTTTCAACCTGATAGCTGTATACAGCTGTCTTGTATGTAGCTCAGAAGCATGGATAAACTGTTTAGTGGAACTATTAATCACAAACATAAATGACAGTCAAATAAACATACTGCTGAAATTGTACCTTTAAAAATATCAATCTTACATATTGATATGGAAAGAAGGTGATTTTGTTCTTTCACCCCATAGCTTTTATTTTGTGAACTAAATTAACTGAGCATTGACTATAAGGGTAACATCAGAAGAAAAGAATTTAATTCAAATGCAGAATATAAATAATGAGATTTCCTTCTAAGATCATATCTGTTCTTGTAAGTACTAGAGTAGTACTATTAAGATGTGACTGATTAAATCTTCAAATAGGGACATTCAGAAATTTCACTTCTTAAGCTTAAATTCAAGTTTTACATAGATATGTTTTTCCCACTTAAAGGAGAAAATCAGAAAACATTTGCTGTCCTTAGTTAAAATGCTTTTACCTCAATGCAATGGATATTTTGGCTACATTTTAAAACTGATCTGTTCATTAAGTCATATCCAATTAAACAGAAAACAGAATGAGTCCCTACTGTCAAACCGACTGTAGTAAAAGCACATTCCAAGTCATCTTCATATTTGTAGTGTATGATTAAGTAAACATTGAAGTTACCAGGAAAAAAGTGAAGTTTGGTTTAGATTTGCATTTAGAAGAAATCTAAACAGAAGTGTTTTATGATGCTTTGAGGTTTGAAACTCTTACAAAATGATCTCTTGAGGTTTATGCTAATTAAACACTTCTGAAATTAAATTATAGTATTGTATGCCTAAAACTCTTAATTTTTCTTTTAAAAATACTTTTATTCCCTTACCTCCTCTGTTTTTACTTGTCAAGCCTTTGAAAGTCATAAAGTCCATATAAAGAACCAAAAGCCCTTACTTGAGTATTTGCAAAAAACCTAATCAAAGCTTCATTATTTGTTTTGTCATATTTGAAATTCACATCTGGTGAATTAACGTATAATCTCTGTACTGTAACACAAGTGCAATGCAATTCAAAATGTGGTCCAGTATACCAAATATGTTGCTGAAATTAAGTATACTGCTTAACACTTGAACTAATATTCTAGAAGAGCCCTGTGTATCCAATGTGAATATTGTAATAAAAAGCTTGTTCCAATAGATATTTTAAAGTTATGGTTTAAAACAAATTGTAGTACTAATTGTTAAAAATTTGACCTTTTAGCACTTCTGTCACTACACTTATGTAACTATATTTCTAGCACTCTTGCGCTGTATAAAATAGCTGTAAATTAATTATTTATAGCAGAAATTTCTAAATGCATCTTGCCTTATATTGTTTCACTATAAGCTATCATTAAAAAAACTTCTGCTATCTCAGATAAGTTAAATTTTATTTTTTTTGCTAAATTAAGCAATTAACTTAAGACGCGCCTTATCTTTTGAACTTATGAGTATCCTTTTTCCTTTTTTCTTTTTTTTAATCTTCACTCCTTTCTGCTCTCTCACTCTGTTTTTTTTTCTTTTAAGGTGATGATTACTTAGCCATTTTCCACCAAGATTTGGAATACCCTTTTCTAACTATACTTGCATTTTTTGATCATTTTCATTTTTCCACTTTGCTTCTACTTCTGATACTTATTCCTTTCTTCTGTTTCCTCAATTCTTTGTTGTCTTATACCTCATTCTTTAAATGGGCCAGATAGAAACTGACTCTTGGCTCCGTTTTACTTGTTTTGGCTGGGTAATCTCATTTAGTCACATTCATTCAGGAATTATGCTAATTCTGGAAGTCACATTTTTCTTTTAAGTCATACTTTAATTTTTCCAAAACTGTGTTTCTCTGCCACTGCTCCTTTGTAGCCCAAATATACGTTTTGTCCTGCACACTTGCAGTATTGTATAAATTCTCGTTATAACTAACTACAACTTTTTCCTTTCTCCTTTCTTTTAATACTCTGTAAGTTCACTTGCATCTTAATTTATCAGCACTTTTTCAACTTCCCAAAGCCTATGCCATTTTCAAATTTTCTACAAAAGTCCAACACCTAGAATTCCATTGTTGCTTCTTGCTTGTTTCATATGTTCTGTCTCCCCTTCTCCCTGACCTGTCTGAATTGCTCTGCTGCTGCAGTATTTCTTATTCTGTCAAAGATCCTTTACAGTATACTCTGTCTACTTGATCAAATCTATTAACAGTATTTCAGATATTGCTCTGAACCATTTGTTTCTTTTGTCACAGAAATGTTGCAACTGGCACATGTTGACAGAGAGATGAGGATGTATAGTATAAAATTGCAAGTAATTCTTTATTCATGGTCATGAGGTATCCCGTTCAAATTGAGGTACATCAAATGTGATTTCACACATGGTTCTTTTACCTTTCAAGTGTTCAGATACAACATCATTTGACCAATCATTGATTAACACACACATATTATTGTTTTGCAAAGCAACTATAATTCTATGGCATCACTGTCCATCTGATTTTTTCATGATTGAGATGTGCTTAGAGTGGGTCTTGCTACAGTTACTTGTCTATGATGCCAGATAATGGGAGGGTTTCACAGAGGTTTTAGAGCGGCTAGGATGATGGCATTATTGTGATAGTCCAGGAGTATCCTTTATTCTTCAGTGTGGGGTCTGTCCTTCTCCTTGCAATGAGCTGGGGTCCTTTAGTCATTCTGACTTAACCATGACTATGCAGTATACAATGCTAACTATATATCTTAAGAATTATAGAATGGTTTGGGTTGGAAGGGACCTTAAGGATCATCTAATTCCTCACGTCCTGCAATGGGCAGGGATACCTTTCACTAGACCAAGTTGCTCAGAGCCCCATCCAACCTGGCCTTGAACACTTCCAGGATGGGGCAGCCACAGCTTCTCTGGGTGATCTGTTCTAGTGCCTCACCATCCTCACAGTAAAGAATGTCTTCCTGATATCTAATCTAAACCTTCCCTCTTTCAGTTTAAAGCCATTCCCCCTTGTTCTATCACTATATACCCTTGTAAAAAGTCCCTCTCCAGCCATTTTTTAGATCCTATTCAGGTACTGAAAGGCCACAGTAAACTCACCCTGGAGCCTTCTCCAGGCTGAATAACCCAAACTCTCTTAGCCTTTCTTAATAGGAAGGGTGTTCCATCCCTCTAATCATCTTCATGGCCCTCCACTGGACTTGCTCCAACAGGTCAATGTCCTTCCTGTGCTGGGGACCCCAGAGCTGGATGCAGTATTCCAGGTGGGGTCTCACCAGAGCGGAGTAGAGGGGCAGAAACACCACCCTCGACCTTCTGATGTTGAAACAGCCCAGGATACAATTGACTTTCTAGGCCACAAGTGCACATGACTGGGGCATGTCCAGCCTCTCATTCGCTGGTATCCCCCAAGTCCTTGGCAGGGCTGTTCTCGATCCATTCATCCTCCAGCTTGTATTGATACTAGAGGTTGCCCAGTGCAACCAAGCAGCCCAGGTGCATCACCTTGCACTTGTCCTTGTTAAGTCTCATGAGATTCCCATGGGCCCACTTTTTGAGCTTGTCCAGGTCCCTCTGGATGGCATCTCATCCTTCAGGTGTGTCAACCACACCACTCAGCTTGGTGTCCTCTGCAAAGCTGCCGAGGGTGCACTCTATCCCTTCATCTATGTCATTAATGAAGATATTAAATAACACTGGTCCCAATTCAGATCCCTCAGGGGCACCACCTGTCACTGATGTCAATTGGGACTCTGAGCCATTGACCACTACCCTCTGGATGTGACCATCCAACCAATTCCTTATCCATTGAACAGTGCACCCATCAAATCCTTGTCTCTCCAATTTGGAGAGAAGGATGTTCTTGGGGACCATGTCAAAGGCAAAGGCTTTACAGAAGTCCAGATAGATGGCACCTGTAGCCCTTCCCTTGTCCACTGATGCAGTCACTCCATCATAGAAGGCCACTAGATTGGTCAGGCAGGACTTGCCCTTGGTGAAGCCATGCTGGCTGTCCCGAATCACTTTCCTATCCTCCATGTGCCTTACAATAGTTTCCAGGAAGATCTCTTCCATGGTCTTCCCAGGAACAGAGGTGAGGCTGACAGGTCAGTAGTTCTCAGGGTCCTCCTGGCATGAAAAAAGTTCATAGAAATGAATACTATAAAGACTGGCACAGTAGTTAGGGAATGAGATTTTCCAACACTGTCTTACATTCTCTTTTAGGGTTTTTCTTCTCTGTCATGTGTGGGCCATTTTATATTAACCTTTAGGAAAATATTCTTCTTATAGTTCCTCACTATCTTCTTCAATTTTACTTGTGAGGACATTTGTCAAACTTAATATTTTTTTTATCTTTTTCATGCTATTTTAATCAATAGATGCTTTTCAATTTTTTGCATTATTTAATTAGTTACTGTTTTAGGGGTGCACAATAAACTGCAGATAACTACTTTTTTTCCAGATCAATATGATAACAAAAAAAAAGATTCATAGTAACTTTACAGTTACTATATCAACATCTTAAACTTGCAGACACAATCCAAGTTATTAAGCCCTTGCTGCTTCCTGACAGGAAACAAATGGGCTAGTTTAGAGAAGATATTAAACTTGCTTTCACTAGTTCTTTTTTATTAAAATCCTCAACACTACTTTTGTGTGTGGTTTGGTTTTTAGACTGAATCTGGCTATGCATCAGAGTCAAGTTTACGACGCCATGGCTCCATGGTGTCTCTTGTTTCTGGAGCAAGTGGATACTCTGCAACATCCACCTCTTCATTCAAGGTTAGTGAATAACGTTTTCTTAGTATTGGTGTTTAAATAACACACAAAACTGGAAAGTAAATAGGCTATGTGAAGACTTGTTCACACAATTATAGGAAAAACCCCAAACAAATCCTTAGTTTACTATAAGTGTTAGTAATTCATCCTGTGATGATGAACAGATCATACAGGAAACATTTTCATGTCTCTGTGCAGTTATCCCTCTTAAACTATGGTGTCATTTTCAAATGGCAAGGAAATCAAACCTGTGGGAGGATTCATTAGTCTTTCTTAGCATACTTCTGAGAATATCAGGGCTTCTAGATGAAAGGAAATGCTGATTCTGTGACTTGACAAATGACAGCTTTCTTGGTTTCATGTGTATAAATATTTAACATTTGGGGCAGAAAAGGAGCAGCACAAGAAAAGGGGGAGTAAAGGCTAGAATAAGAGTCTTAAACTAGAACTGACTGTTTTCTGGTAAATAAGTGTAAATCTCATAGTATGTAAGATTGTTTTTTTAATAAACTTTTGTTGAATGCTCTAAAGTAGCAGATGAAATCAAGATGAAAAATTGAGACCAGTGGACAAAATGAGTAAGAAACACTTTTATACAGTTTCTTATGTTCTTCTAGCATTACCAGTATTTCATAGCTGTTGATATCGGAAATTTCTTTGGTGTGCCTAAAGAATTTGTTCTTCATAATTGCAGAAATCCTTTTTTTTTTTTTTTGCATTGAACTATTGCTGAGCCTGTAGAAGCATTTGAGCCTTTTTTTGCTTGTATTTTCAGAAGGGACATAGCTTACGTGAGAAGCTTGCAGAAATGGAAACCTTTAGAGACATCTTGTGTAGACAAGTTGATACTTTACAGAAATACTTTGATGCCTGTGCAGATGCAGTTTCCAAAGATGAACTCCAGAGGGATAAAGGTAAAGCTGTAATTGAGAACTGTTATCTCCACAGAATGTAACTTTTTACACAGTAATAGCCCTTAAAATAGTTACTATAGCATTTGATACCATATAAATGAAGTATGTATATTAAATTTAGTCTTTAGTAATGAGATCAGTTGTAGATATTTCTGCATACACTGTCAACTATTTTCACTTCAGAAGTTGGATTCCCATAAAAATATGCTTAACTTAAATATTGACCTCTAGCTGTCAATTGTATGAATGATTTTTTAAGCATTTGATGTTATAACAATAATTGTTTACCTCATAACATGAATTCAAGTTTGTTTATTGCTGTGTCTCTGTCATGGTTTAACCCCAGCTGGCAAAAGATAATAATAGTAATAAGAAGGAGAGGGTGAGAGGGAGATATAACCCAAGAAAGACAAGTGATGCACGATAGAGTTGCTCGCTACTCACTGACCGATGCCCAGCCTGTTCACAAGCTGTGATCAGCCCCCTCTTCCAGGTAACTCCCCCTAGTTTATATACTAGGCATGACATTCTATGATGTGGAATATCCCTTTGGCCAGTTCGAGTCACCTGTCCTGCCCATGCTTCCTCCCAGCCTTTTGTGCAACTCCTCACTGGCAGAGCATGAGACACTGAAAAGTCCTTGCTTTGGGTAAGCACTACTTAGCAACAACCAAAACATCAGTGTGTTACCAACATTATTCTCATACTGAATCCAAAACACAGCTCTGTACCAGCTACTGAGAAGGAAATGAACTCTATCCCAGCCAAAACCAGTCTCTTCTCTTTATTTTGAAAAGCAATAGATTATTAGTTTTCATAGGAACAATATATTCTTTAAAAAAGGCAAAGGTTCTGCCATAATAAATGCTCCTGAGATGTATTGGCTGTAGCTAGAGCACTGAGTGCACACTGGAAGTCCTAGTAGACTCAGGTGTGGATGTCTACATCTCTCTGAATTGTTCTTCCCAGAGCACAGCTTGTCACATTCATGCACTCTTCTGAGGCATTAATATTCATTCCCATGTTTGTTCTGGTAGCCTGAAACTTTTGATAGTGAGAAAACAATAGATAAGTACCATTCCACTTATTTGAGAACTTTGTAGTGTAAAAGAGTAGATAGTTGCTCAATTGTAGTTCCTTGCTTATCCAGTTGTAACACCAAGATAATGTTCTTGCCATCAAATCAAGCGCTAAATTTCGACACTGAGCAAATGTTAGTCTCCTGGTGGTTTCTGAAGGTAATGTTGATAGTGGTCAAAAAAATAAAAAGAAGGGAGGGTATGTATCATGACTGTTATAGGAAAAAATCTTAAATACTGCTTAGCCATGAAGATGCTCTCAATTCTTTTTTGCACACTAAAGAGTTGGGAAAGCTTTCTCACTCCCATAACACACACTTTCTCACATTTAGTGGTAGAAGATGATGAAGATGATTTCCCTGCGATGCATTCTGATGGAGATTTTTTACATAACAGTAACAGCAGTAAGGAAAAATGTAAGTGTGTCAACTTTTTCACTGAAAATTCATATGAATGGTATGATAAGCTTGATACAAGATGGGTATTTATGTTCTTTTCTAAGCAGAAAATGACAAGAGTAGTTATTTGAATGTATGTGACAGGACATTCTTATTCGTGTTAAGATAATCATGAAAAGCAGTTAAGGAATTATAATCTGAGTTATTCTTAATTCACACAAATATTAATGCAAGACTGTCAAGCTCGAATTTCCTATTTGTGTCCAAAGCCATTTCCACTACAAAAATCTGTTGAAACAACTGCATCATTTGTATACTGGGAACTGAAATTTGTAACAGGCAATTGCAGTTTTTCTTGCAAGTATTATCTGCTTTAGGAGTGTGG
The DNA here is from genome assembly GCA_013397155.1 of Irena cyanogastra. Lineage (NCBI taxonomy): Eukaryota > Metazoa > Chordata > Aves > Passeriformes > Irenidae > Irena > Irena cyanogastra. Next base: position 2,107 of record VWZV01001831.1, on the reverse strand, counting down.
TGAAGCACAATGCTTTTCCAGTTAGGTGTGTCCCATTATGGTTTTTCTAACTTCTATGTCTATGTAATGATTAAGTCCACATTGTTACTGAATCTCACTCATCCTAATTTTAGCACTTTTTAAAACTGTATTTTTCAGTGTTATTCTGAACAGAATTCTGATTTTTATTCTTCTCTTAAATGATCTGGTTATAGTCATTGTACTCACTGCATCCATTCACTAAATGTGAATTCTTAATGCAAGTCTTGCTTTTTTAGAAATCTGATACATCTGGCCTGCCAGAAGTTGTGTATGCATTTAAAAAATCTATTTGCATTCTTCTTATACTTTCTCTTGTTTCCTGGCTGAAATTATTTCCACATTGACATTCTACAATAGTTGACAATTCAGTATTTGTTAGACTTTGGTTCACAAAACTTTGAAGCAGTACAGTTGCAAATATTATGGAATCTCCAAAAGAAGTACTTAGCAAAAGCATTTTTAAAATTGTAGACACATTCTTCAAGAATCTGAAAAATATATGTGCAAAATAAGTATTTTCTGTCTTCTGCTTTTTATCTGTCTCTAGTTCCCCATGTGTTACATGTTTCCTTGCTGTATTTAAGTTTTCTTTTTAGATTATTGCCAAAACTGTTTGGAGGAAAGTAATTGGAAAGATTTACAGTATACTTCCAGAGAACTAAAAATATTAGTAGATTTTTTTTTTAATCATATAAAGCGTTTGCTCTGCTAGGGATTAATTATAGTGATCAGGAGAGGGTATTTCAAGGACCCAAAAGGGTATCGTTGGGTATTTGGGATAGCTGCTGTAGAGACAGATGAAATTAGACAGTTGAATACCCTGCCTGGTCTATCAGAGGACCCTTCTGCTGTGGGACTGCTGAGGGTCAAAGAACAACAGGTACCACTCTCTACCACAACAGTGTACCATTGACAATACTGCACCAACTGGGACTCTGTGACCCCCATTCATGAGATGATTCATGAACTGGAGAGCCAGGGAGTGGTCAGCAAGACTTGCTCACCCTTTCATAGTCTTATATGGCCAATGCTTAAGTCAAATGGAGAGTGGAAGCTGACAGTGGACTATCATGGCCTGGACGGCCACACCACCCCCGAGTGCTGTTGTACTGGACATGCTGGAACTTCAGTAGGAACTGGAGTCCAAGGCAGCAAAATAGTGCCACCACTGACATTGCTAATGGGTTTTTCTCCATTCCTTTAGCAGCACGGTGCAGGCCACAGTTTGCTTTCACCTGGAGGGGTGTCCAGTACACCTGGAACTGACTGCCCCAGGGGTGGAAAAACAGCCCCGCTATTTGCTGTGAACTGATCCAGGCTACACTGGAAAAGGGTGACGCTCCTGAACACCTGCAGTACATTGATGACATCATGATGTGGGGCAACACAGCAGAGGAAGTTTTTAAGAAAGGGGAGAAGATAATCCAAATCCTCCTGAAAGATGTTTTTGCCATAAAACAAAGTAAGGTCAAGGGACCTGCCCAGGAAATTCAGTTTTGAGGAGTAAAATGGAAAGATGGATGTCATCAGATTCCAGTGGATGTGGTCAACAAAATAGCAGCTATGTCCCCCGTGACCAGCGAGAAGGAAATACGGGCTTTCCGAGGTGCTGTGGGTTTTTGGAGAATGCATATTCCAGAGTGCAGTCAGATTGTATGCCCTCTCTATCATGTGACCTGGAAGAAGAAAGATTTCAAATGGGACCCTGAACAAGAACAAGCTTTTGAACAAATTAAACAGCAGATTGTTCATGCAATAGCCCTTGGGCCAGTCAGGACAGGACAGTATGTAAAAAACATGCCCTACACTGCAGCCAGAGAGAATGGTCCTTCCTGGAGCCTCTGGCAGAAAATACCTGGGGACACGGGGTTCTGGAGTAGGAGAAACAAATGATCCAAGGCCTGCTACACNAAAGAACCAAGGCCTTCTACCCCCCAAAAAAAAAAAAAAGTAATCCTGGAAGCTTTTGAAGGGGTTCGAGCTGCTTCAGAAGTGACTGGCACTGAAGCACAGTTCCTTCTTGCACCACGATTACCAGTGTGGGGCTGGATGCTCAAAACACGAGTCCCTTCCACACATCATGCCA
>VWZV01001830.1:104917-228292 GCA_013397155.1 Irena cyanogastra | reverse complement strand
TCCTGCAAACTGACATCAGAACCTGGGATGGCAAGTTCAGTTTCATAAGGAAAAGAGACAGCGTCCCCATCTAGGGGCCTGTGGCCACCAGCCGGCTTCTGCCTACTGAAATTCCAAACAAATCAAGATGCCTCCCAGACCCAACCTGCCCCCAGCATAAACATGCACAGCCCTGACAGTGCCAAGCGCCTCCTGCAAACTGATATCAGGAACCAGGAGTGGAGAGTTTAATTTCACAGGGAAAAGGGACAGCGTTCCCATCCAGGGGCCTGTGGCCACCAGCCAGCTGACGCCTCTTAAAATTCCAAACAAATCAAGATGCCTCCCAGATCCAACGTGCCACCAGCATAAACTTGGGCTGCCCTGGTACTGCCAAGTGCCTCCTGCAAACTGACATCAGGAACCTGGGGTGTCGAGTTTATCTTTTCAGGAAAAACGGACGGTCTTCCCATCCAGGGGCCTGTGGCCACCAGCCGGCTGCCGCCTCCTAAAATTCCAAACAAATCAAGATGCCTCCCAGACCCAAACTGCCACCACCTTCAACTTGGGCTGCCCTGGCAGTGCCATACGCCTCCTGCAAACTGACATCGGGAACCTGGGCTGGTGAGCTTTGTTTCACAAGGAAAAGGGACGGCGTTCCTGTCCAGAGGCCTGTGGCCACCAGCCGGCTGCCGCCTCCTAAAATTCCAAACAAATCAAGATGCCTCCCAGACCTAACCTGTCACCAGCATTAACGTGGGCTACCCTGGCAGTGCCAAGTGCTTCCGTTAAACTGACATCAGGAACCTGGCTTTGTGAGTTTAATTCCACAGGAAAAGGGACGGCGTTCCCATCCATGGGCCTGTGACCGCCAGCCGGCTGCCGCCTCCTAAAATTCCAAACAAATCAGGATGCCTCCCAGACCCAACCTGCCACCAGCGTAAACTTGGGCAGCCCTGGCAGTGCCAAGTGCCAGCCTGGGGTGGCGAGTTTAATTTCACTGGGGAAACAGTTGGCATTCCCATCGAGGGGCCTGTGGCCACCAGCTGGCTGCCATCTTCATTAGTGAAACCACAGCCGCAGACACCCAAATGTCCCACTGTCTAGAACAACACACCAGTGGCAATTCAAACCTTCTACTTCCTGTGACACCACAGGGGTGGCAACCTCAATGGCCCCCTATAAAGACAAAACAGCGTTGCCAACACTAGTTCTCTGCTGTCTGTGACACCGCAGCTGAGGCAACCCCAATGTCCCACTGGCTGTGACACAACAGGGCTGGCAGCCCCACTGTTTCCCTCGCTATGAAAACATAGGGTTGGCATGTCCAATGTTCTCCCGTCTGGGACAGCACTGTGATGGCGACTGCAAAGTCCTGTACCTGTGATACAACAGCTCTGCAAACCCTATGGTCCACATGTGAGTGAAACCGCAGCCGTAGCAACCCCAATGTCCCACTGTCTAGGACAAGAGAGTGGTGGCAGTTCAAACCTGCTACTGCCTGTGACACCACAGGGCTGGCAGCCACAAGTTCTCCTCTCTATGACAACATAAGCCTGGCAGCACCAATGCTCACCTTGAGAGAAGGTGAGAACACCACAACTGTGGCAACCCCAAAGTCCCCGTAGCAGGAAGGGGAAGGAGAGGAAGTCAGAAACAGAGCTGGGGAAGGAGAAGAAAGAATCAGGAAAGTCAGAAACCAAACTGGGAAAAAAGAAGTTGGAAACTGAATTGGAGGGGAAGGAAAAATTGGGAAAGCCAGAAACTGAACTGGGGTGGAAAGAAAAGTTAGGAAAGATAGAAACTGAATTGAGGAAAAAGAAGTCAGAAACTGAATTGGGGACGAAGGAGAAATAGGGAATGTCAGAAACTGAACTGGGGAAAAAGGAGAAGTCGGAAAAGTCTGAATCCAAAGGGATGAAGGAAAAGCCGGAAAAGTTGAGAAAGCCAGAAAAGTCAGAAAAGTTGGAAACTGAGGGGAGGAAGAAGAAGTCGGAAAAGTCCCCAAACAGGTGAGGCTGAAGGCTCAGGGACAACATGGTATCCCCCAGTTCAGGATGACCTTTCTCATTGGATCCTTCCAGGGATCATCCCCAGATTCCAAAAGCCAGACAATACCAGGACCACTCCAGGTGCTGGCGTCAGATACGCACAGCCAAAACTCCACACTCCATAGGAGGAAGAGGAGAAGGAGACAGGGAAGAGATGAAGAAGAAGGAGAAATCCAAGCAGATCCATCTTCAGGATCCCTGGAGCTTCCAAACACCAGTGATTGCGGTGCTGTCCGCGTCCAGCTCTGGCTCCAGCACTCCTGAGGATCCTGATCCCAAGGAGACTGTGCCCAGCCCTGTGAGGCTGAAGACGATGACGACGAGAAATGAGGACTTCTGGCCAGTGCTGGACACATCGCTGGAGTAGCTGGGAAACTCTGGTAATCTCTGTGAACCCCAAGGAATTTCCAGGAACCATAAATAAATGCCTGTGGTTGGCGGTGGTAGAGGGATGACTAGGAGGAGCTTTCTTCCCACACTCAGATTTTGCACTTTTTGCCCCAAATCCCATTGGTTCAACCCAAAATCCCAATGGATCAAAGTTCAAATCCCAATGATTGGTATGTTTAGACTTTCTACTAAACCCTCTGCTTCCTCGGTTGCGTCTGTGCCTCCCCCTGACACCTGGGCTGAGTTCCCAGACTCCCCCTCTGCTTTGGCCGTGACTCGAGACCCTGTAATTCAGACTGAGGCTGTGACGCCTCTGCCCCTGCCACCATGGTGTGCCCCCCAACTTCTGCCATTTTCCAAGCTGTGTCCGTCTCTCCACTCTGCCCCCCCAGACTGCAAACTCTTTGCCACTTGTGAGAAAAAGCAGAGGGGAGAGAAAGAGAGAAAAATTTATCGGTACCAGTGCTTCTGCTAGCAAAAGGGAGGATTTCTCTGCTAACATTACAAAGCAAACAGGCTCTGGTGCCTGTGATTTACAAGGCTGTGGAGGAGAACAGTAATCCTAGTGATTCCAGTGAGTCTTCAGAAGAAGAAGTTAACCTTTTATGTACTGGTCCTGTAAAAACAGAAAGGTAGCTTGATTTACCTGGTTTTGATTTGGGAAATAATTCCAAGAGACTGATTGGCTGAATGGGCTAAGATAAGACATAAAGTCACGCATGATAAAGACTTTGCTTCACGTAATGGAGAGTTGCTTGCAATGCCGGTTAGGTATGGAAGGAATAATGTTAACCCCAGAGGGGAGCCTATATCACATTATGGCATCAAGGAGTTAAGAACAGCAATCACAGATAGTGGCTTGAGTTCCCTGTATTTTAACAATGTGGTAAAAAGTATATTTGACTCTTATGACCTAACACCATCAGATGATAAGAATATTTCCTTTATGATTATAACAAACTCGCAGTATATTCTATGGGATTTAGAATGGCGAAAGCATCTTAACAAATTGGTTGACAGTTATGCTGGTCGTCCTAATGCTCGACTTACAGTTGGCTCATTAGCTGGCGATGCTCCAAATGACAGAGCCGAAGACCAGGCTGAGGCTTTGCCTCGGGCTGTGCTTAGAGATATTAAGAAAGCAGCCTAGAAGGCCCTTTTAACTGTCCAGCCTGTGGGAATTCATGAGAATGCTTATTCTCTGATTTGGCAAGGAGAAACTGAACTCTAAGGTTCTTTTCTGGATCGTTTAACCAAGGCTGTTAAGAGGCAGTGTTCGGATGAGGCAGCCTATCCATTTTTAGTTAAAAGCCTTTATTTTGGAAATGCAAACAATGTTTGTAAAAAAGTCATTTTAGCTCTGCCAGAACAACCCTCCACAGTTCCCCAAATGCTGTCTGCTTGTAGTAAGCTGGGCAAACCTTGGCGTGGAGCTACGGTGCAAGATAATGTGCTGGGGGAGCAGCTTGCAAAAGCCCTTGAGACTCAAACAAAAATTATTGAGAAAACCCTCGCTGCTTTGCAAATTGATTCAGCTAAAGGCCCATGTTTTCATTGTCATAAGCTTGGACATTTGAAAAAGGACTGTCCTGAGGCTGCAAAAAATGCATAAACACCTAATATTTGCCCGCGGTGCAGGAAAGGAAGGCATTTTGCAAATGTTTGTTGCTCCTGATTTGATATAGATGGAAAACCTCTGACAGGAAACCCAAAACAGGAGCGCGCAGCGCCATCGCGTGGAGAAATAAATAATGGCACCTCAATCACAAGATCGTTCAAACAACTTGCAGGTACCTGGAGGAAATCTGGGCCAGATGCAATCTGTACAATCACCAGCCATCTCCCAAGTGATCCCAACTTATTACCCCTGGGGGCATGATGCGAAGTGGCAAATTCCAAATTAATGTTTTTTTTAAAAAAACTTTTGCCATGAATACATTCCCACAGGAGTTACTGGTATGTCACAACAAAGACAACACTTTTAAATTATAGGCAAGGACAGTAATAAAATTCTTGGACTTTCAGTTTTTCCAGCTGTTGTCTCAGCAAATTGTAATGAAAAGCTGATGATTTCAGCTCTTGCTTACAATACTCCAACGGCAATTGAACCAAAAACAACAATAGCTATTATTGCATTATTAATAAATATAAATAAGCAAGTTGTGTGCTGAAAAATGCCTTTTGAGAATTCTAGCCTGGTGCCTCATGTCCTTTGGATAAGACGTGTTGGCAATGAGCAGCCAGAGCTGATATGCAGTCTGACACACCTTGGTAAAACAGTTCATATTACAGGCATGCTGGACACAGGGGCAGACATCACTGTGATTTCTCATGCATCCTGGCCGAGTAATTGGAATTTGGTGACACCCATGGGTGCTCTCACAGGAATTGGAGGAGCTACCTTGTGTCTGCAAAGTGAATTCATGATTACTGTTACAGGTCCCAAGGGAAGGACAGCATCCACTCGTCCCTTCGGGGTACAGAAGCCCATCACAGTATTGGGGGTGAGATGTGTTGTCCCAGTGGAGAGCGAAGCTAGAAGTGGATTTTTGATGAAAACCATAGCAACACCTGCCACTCTGAAGTTATCATGGAAAACCAATCAGCCAATTTGGATTGACCAATGGCCTCTTGAACAGAAAAAAATTGAAAATTCTCAAAAAATTCGTAAGTGAAAAACTACAAAAAGGCCACATCAAACCTACAAACAGTCTCTGGAATTCCCCAATTTTTGCCATTCATAAGAAGACTTCTGATTCCTGGAGATTGCTCCATGACCTGAGGAAGATCAATGTGATCACAGAGGACATGGGGCCTCTGCAACCCGGACTTCCCTCCCTTTCAGTGATTCCAAGAGACTGGCCTCTTGTTGTCATTGACTTAAAAGACTGTTTTTTCAACATTCCACCGCATCCAGAGGATGCTCCTCAATTTGCCATTTCGGTTCCAGCTCTCAGTAGAGGAGAACCACTGCAAAGGTATCACTGGGTCGTTTTGCTGCAAGGGATTAATAATTCGCCTACTATTTGTCAATATTTCATAGCAAGAGCTTTGTCTCCAGCCTGACAAAAACACCCATGGTCAAGAATTTTATACTACATGGATGACTTGCTCATTGCAGCACCAACTCAAAAAGAAATGGAACAGACTCGAGACAGTGTCATTGCTGAAGTTCAAAATGCTGGAATAGAAATTTCAACATCAAAAATACAAGAAATCTCACCCTGGAAATATCTAGGATGGACGATGACCGAACAAACAATCAAGCCACAGATAATTCAGCTTCGAAGCAAAGTCAACACCTTGCAAGATTGTCTTGGTTTGAAAAGACAGGTGTCTGTTAAGGAAGGCAGGAGCCTCCCCTGAAATGGAAAATGTAAATCCCCTCCCTCCAAACTGTTATAATTTTGAAATTATAAGGGGCTCTCAGGCAAAGATATGGGAGCAGGAATAACAGTTCTTCATTAGGGAAGGAAAAAATAAAAGAATAAAATAAACAATACAGTAATACAAAACGACACTGACAGAGTCAGAATACGACCTGACACCCTGTTTTGCCACCCTGATTGCCACCTGTTGGTAGCAATCCAATTGAAGTGGTGGCTGCAGTCCTCTGGAGTGATAGATGTAGTTCTGTTGAAGCAGTGATCCTGTAGAAGGGTGTAGTTTTCCTCTGGAAATCCAGTGGGAAAGGGCTGCTCCTCTGAGAATCCAGTGGAGAAGGCTGTCCCGGTGTCTCAAAATCTCAGATTATATCCACAAAGGAATACGTGGATCCTCCCCCTGGGCAGAGCATCTCCCCAATGGGATGATGTAATTTTATCAGTCATGAAGTTATACTTAATGGCCCATTAACAGAAGAGGGAAGATTGGTTTGTGGAAGCTCACCGTGACCAGCAGAGCCACCCAGGTGTCCCAACTCTCCAGTCCTGCAATGCAGCTGCAGTGGAACTGCATGCGCAGGACATTGTCCTGGCAGGACAGGATGCCAATATTCTCACAGGTGAAGGTGGGACACTGCCTGTCCCTCAGCTGGAAGGAGTACAAGAGAATGGTCTCCTCCACACAGCCCCTCACCACATCAGGCAGGAGGGAATTGGTCTGGGACAGCCATCAGTGATCCAGTGACATGATCTTGATATCACCTGCAAAGAGGAGAGCATTTTCACTGCCACAGCTAAGCAGATTTTCACGCGAGATTCATGGCAAATTGCCAGAAAGACAGGTTTGGTCTTAGGGCAATGCAAGCTGTTCCCCAACTTTAGAGGCAATTCTCTCCTCCTACAAAGAGCAGAGGGCACACAGTCCCCTCAAATGTGGAGCTGGATCCCTTCTCACCAGGGATCATCACGGTTGGGAATGATGTAGACAGGACATGTCCACGTCCAGCTGGAACACAGGTCTTTGGATCCCATACACCTCTTCAATGCTGTTGATTTGCTCGTGGACCACAGCAAAGGTCCCAAGACCTGGGACAAGAACACCCTGCCCAGGAAGAAGACAAAACAATTGAGATAGGTATTACATCCCAGACCCTTGAATTTAGGGATTAAACTCAAGGTTCCTTTACTCTAGCTGCTGCAAAGGCAATATCCTCACCAGCTATTCTCAAGAGGTGAAAAATCACATAAAAGGCAAAAATGCAGAAAATTAAGGAAACTTTGACAAAGGAGTAAATACAGCAACAAATTCAACACAAAAGCAGTTATCATACCATTACTCAGCATTTATTTAGCATTTACCCAAAAAGTTCCATGAAATGAGGATTAGAAGGGGAGAGAGAGAGACAGAGAGACACAGAGAGAAAAGGTACAGCAAAACAGACATATAGCTACCAGCTCCTGGGTTCCCCCCCAGAGTCCCAGCCAAGGCAGGGTCCACATGCTGGCTACCTTGTGGTAAGCCTGTTTCAAGCCCTTGGGCCTTTGTGGTCCCATGCCCCAGGTGGGACTGCTAGTCACTCGGCCAGTCACAGGGTAGCACCACCCCCTAGGTGCTATGATTGAGCAGGTGGGGGCTGGGGGTGGGTCAAGGCACTGCTACACCTACGCAAAGCTTGTCCCTCCCACCAGACACAGGCACTGGCCTTACAAGTGCAAGATCTCTGTAGACATTGCTCTAACCAAGTCTCTGACAAAAGGAAATGTGGAAACTGTGGGAAAAACCCATGTTCTCCATTTTTTTTACTTTCTCTCTTCAAAATATTCACAAAAATTCCTTGGCTAAAGCAGATCCCAAGCAATTCCAACGCAGGGAGAGATTCCCAGGGCTGATCCTTGACATGGACCCAGCATGATCCTGTATCTCTCTGCTAGGTCTCTCCAGCCCTGGCAACTCAGGGCACACTAAGAGGAGTTCTGTCGGAGTGGTGCCATGATGCTTGGGGAGGGTGACCCCGGGGGACCAAGACACCAGCCCATCTTGTCCAGCTTCATCTGTCCTATGACATAGGCAGATGCGACATCCCAGATGGCCACCACCTCACTGGCCCATTCAGGGTGTGGTAGTCTTCTCTGCAGTTTTTGTAATAAAGTTTGGCTGTAATGGGCAAAAGTCCTTCACGAAGATATTTAAGCCATAAATTATAACATTCAGTCTCTGGCATCACCCCAATGATGGAAACAGGTCCTGTGCCCAAAGATCCTGGTGGCATCAAAGTACATTGTGTGCCAGTGTCAATCAAAGCTTTGTATTTTTGTGGTCATGATGTGCCAGGCCATCAGGTCCATACTATCCAATAGATGACCTGATTTTCCCTGGCCTCTACTTGGCTAGAGGCAGGACCCATCTAGTTCTGACTATTGTTCCCTCCCTTGGGCATACATTCTGGAGGTCCCTTCAAGGGGATCAGACATGTCATTGTCCCTTGTGTTATGCCTAACAGCTGGTCATGGGAAAATGGAGCTACATTCAATCTTGCAGAGTTCCTCATCAGTAGTTTCCTCCTTTAGCTTATGCACCCATGCTGCTGGGACAGAGGTGGGTTTTCCATCCCGTCTTCCCATGTCTTCCCCATGCTCATGCAGAAAGAACCACAGGTCACTTTGTGGGGTATATCCCCTCTCCCTCTCAGTGGGATGCCTTCTCCTGATAAAAAGGACCCTGCTCTGTAGTGATAAAGCTTGGAGAAGGTCCTCTTTAAGCTCTTTCCTGAGTTTCCGACAGGTCTCTTCAATTGTCTCTTCCACTTTTTGCATACTCTTAGTCGAGTCTGTTTCCCCAGCTGAGACTTGGGCTCCTGTCAGGGCATGGACAGTATCTTCATATGTCCAGAGGCTTCTTGTCACAGCATCCACTATCTCATTTTGCGCATCCCATTGCAGCATTGCTAGGAAGTGGGAATACACTTGTGGCCCAAGTCTTGTCAGTTTTAACCACATGAGACATATTTTACAAGGTTTGGACTTTTAGTGGGTTGGTCGTTATTTGAGAAAATGACCTCTAGCGCAGCCAGTTCTCTCAAGCATTGGATTCTTGCTCCATGGTTTTCCAAGGACCTGGCTGCACCTGGAGCTCTTGTCAGCAAAGGGATCTCTCCTTCACAATTGTTAAGAGTCTTGCCCAGAGGCCAAGAGATTCTGGCTTCCTTGTGATGCCCTGGTCAATACCTGCATCATGGGACAGAGATCCCAAGTGCCTTGCTTCAGTACCATTCAAAATTCTACAATCTCCTGCAGTGTCCCAGATTCAGATCAACCAGCTCAACCTGGACTCGTCTGTTCGTTGGGTGAGGTCTTTCCTCAGATTGTGGAGACTTTCTAAGAAGAAGGATTCCATGATTATTTATTGTTCTGATTTCGCAGCTGGCTGTGAGGGTCCTGACACCCCATTGTCATCCACCAGGCAAATGGATTTGGTCTTGTATTTTCTCCTTTGGACAGGAGCAACTGCTATTGGCTTTGGCTGCCTGTCTGGTTTAACTGCAGCCTGAGTGATCATGCTGTTTGTTGCCTTGTTCCCCTTCCCCTCTGGCTGTACGGTACCAGAGAAATACGTGCTAAGCATTAGCCAGGGCCCAGCAATGAGCTGCTTCTCTCTGAACTGCCACTGCAATATTATGTCAAATATTCTGCTACCTTAGCTGAGTCCTGTATTTGTTCAGGGGAGAATATCCTAACTATTGGAGCAGAGTATGTCTTCAAAATTTGACCTGTGCCATCCCACATTCCATGCCACTCAGGATTTTCCACCCTTGGGGCAGATCTCTGGGCAGCCTCCCTAGAAATCTGTCCTGACTATAAATGTGCTGTAGGCCATATAGAGGAGACACAGCAGAACAAGCAACAAGAATATGGTGTCTTTAACATCCAGTGAGAAATCAACCTTCTCAAAAGGTGGTGTGTCAACATGAAGGAGGTAAAATGCTGGGAAAAATTACCCTCTCCTGTTCCCTGAAAAGGCTGGGTGAAATTATTAACAACCCCCAGAAGCAGCTGCTGAGATGAGGACAGGCAAACAGCAATGCATACACATCCCAAATAATCCTCATTGCCTCTGATGTTATCTTTGCCTAAGCTCTGCAGAGTGTATCAACCAAGTAATCTTGGTTTGTGTCCCTGATCTGAAAAAGAGCACCATCACAGGCAGGCTGTCCCATATATACAGAGAAGCATAAAAGCTTAGGTGCCACAGCCCCATGATTAGACCAAGCAGCAGGGTGACATGGGAATTCTGTACCCAATACACAATTTTTTTGGTCAAAATTGTTCTCTTTTCACTTTCTCTCTCGTGCCCCTTTAGTTAGGCCCCAAATATGTCTTGATTTAAGACAATTTAGGAGGCAGATGCTCCAAAATTAGTTACCTCCCCTTTTAGTTTTAACCACTCCCTTTTTATCTAATAAGGGGAGACAAATGAAACTAGATATACATGGAAAAATAAAAGTTTACTAATAAACAAAACAGCAACAGGCAAAAGTAGTGGTAAATAATCACTAGATAACAAAGGTGATAAATGTCCCAAAGAGAAACACTAATGGTGGAGAAACTCCTCCCCCCAAGATGGTGCCATCCACAGACAACTGCACATGGAGAGGAGAGAGAGAAAAAAACCCAACACAGCAACCAAACCTCTGCAATTACAGAAACTCCCTCTTCCCCCAGTGTAGGGGGTTGGGTTTTGTTTGGGTTTTTTTTTTTCCTGTTCCTTTCTTTTTACTTGTGGAACTTTTTCCCCATTGAATTGCTAATAAGCACTGATGGCAGGGAGGGGGAAACTCCGCTGGGCGCAGCTCCTAGCTCTAGCTCTCCCACTCTCTCTCTCTCACTCTCTCTCAGCTTCGGATTCTGAGGCGGAGGACGGTCGGAGTGCTGCTTGGGGGAAAAGGAATTTCACTGCTGCTGCCGGAGCCCAGTCAAGAGCTGCTTCTTTCTGCCATGGGGTGAGCCTCTGCTCGTGAGAACACCCATTGAACTGGATCTTATTAACACCTACCTCACTAAAAGAGAGACCTATCCTCGTCTGTTCAGGTGCCCAGGATCCTGAGCCTGGCTCTCCCTGCCCTGCTGGGAGCCCCTCACTCCCCGCTCGCTGATACATCCTGCCGGCCCAGCTTGCTGCTTTCCGAGAGTCCTGCTAGGGGCACCGGAACCGGCTGCCCCCGGAGTTTGCGAAGCGGAGCCTCCCTTGCACTGCCTTCCACCCCTGCCCTTCTAGGCCAAGCCGCCATTACCGCGTGCTCCCCGAGCCCGCGCCGCAGCGCCCCCTGCAGCCGCGGGGGAATCACCGCACCTGCCCTGCCCACCCGTAGCCTGCCAGCGCCCCTGCCGGCTGTGACCGGAACTGCACCCGGAAAGGGGAAAGTGCTGCAGCCGGAAGGCTGTGACTGAGTTCCTGGTTCTGTTTGTCGTTAATGCCAGTGTTGTTGTTTGTTTGCTTTATTATACATACTACTAAAGAACCGTTAGTCCTATTCCTATATCTTTACCTGAGAGCGCCTTAATTTCACTATTCCAATTGTTCGGAGGGAGAGTGTTTACATTCTCCATTCCAAGGGAAGCTTTTTCTGCCTTCTCTAGCAGACACCTGTCTTGTAAACCAAGACACCCAGGCAAGAACCTTCCTCAAGACAGAATAAAAAGAAAACCTGGAGTCCAAAAACAGCCAGATGCCCCTCTTATCTCTTTGGTGGCAGTAGCTCCATCGACAAAGACAGACGAAACACTCCAGCAGCTGGAACTCATGGAGGTAATTTTCCTTTTCCTTGGAAGAAGTGGCAAGCAGCCAGCTGGGGTGACTGTGTGGAGTGGGGCTTTTTTGTTTTTCTTGTTGTGGTGCTGACAGGTATTTGTGGAATTTACCTGGATGTAGTTTTAGGATTGTAAAATGCAGCTTGTTTGAGATCTTGCCTGCAGCAACCCCCTTGGGGGAAACCAAAAGAAACCAAACAGGAGCTTCTGCCTTGCACTGCCTCAGCTCTCCCAGTGAGTAAGAAAGAGAAAGGGCAAGAGTGTCTTCCTGTGCAACCTCAACCTTAAAAGGGCCTGGCACCCCCCACTATTGTGGTTCCAAATCTAGCTGCCAGGTCTTAAAGAGACAGTAACAATTTTGAGTATAGCACAGATAGATACAGAATACAGTAACATTTTGAACTACCCAGGACATTGATCTGTAGGGGGTTGGGCTGCTTTTCCCTCCAAAAGGAGTGACGACAATTGATAAGAGACGTGAACTCCATGGTTTGCACACATGAAGATGTTTATTGATACACAAAGCAGAGTTTATATACCTTTTCAGATGTAACTAAAAATAGCACAACTATAACATTTATGTAACTAGGTAACATTGCTTAATTCAAAACCTCGTACCAATTCGTGCAGCTATGTACGGCCTTACCTATGTTCTGCTTACCAATCAAATTGTACCAAGCACACCACTAACTTCTGCATTCCTTCTTCAGAGTTCTGCTTTCTGTTGCCAAGGCTTGCAGCCTACTAATGCTAACACATCCACTTCTGTCATGAGCTGAACAGTGCTCCCAGTTCAGCTTTCTAGCTCTATTCCTACATCTACCCCTTTCTTTTCCACCAACAAAATTTTCTTTGTGGATTTATCAATCAGTCTCTGAACACATTGCAAAACACATGGCAAACAAATCATCATAAGCAATAGTATGGCAAAAATATAAATTCCTGTTTTAGCTAAGTGTTTAAGCCAGCCAGTAAGCCCTCATCCCCCAAGTATGTGCCCAAGCCAATTGCTATCATCTACTACTTTTAATTTGGTTACACTATCTTGAAGGGCCTGTATGTTAACTTGCATAGACAAAGAGTTGCCAGAAAGGTTCATGCAGCATAAGCCTTCAAAATCCTCACAACTGTGTCCATGCGTCAAAAGTAAAAAATCTATTGCAGATCTATTCTGCAGCATGGCGTGTCTCACGCTATCAACATCTGTTAATAAGCTTGTTAAAGCAGAGCTAGTAGCATTAGTTTGTTTTGCAAGCCAGCAGCCAGGGTTATTTAAAGATTTAATGCACGTGCTGTACCTATAGATGGAATAATTGAGGCAAACACTCTGTCTCCAATGTTCCAGGATTCAACGTTATCATTGCAGTCTGGACTAAATGTGTGTGTGCTATGCTCTGTTCACACCAATCTGTGTAGAGATGGTAAGTTTTCCTGGAAGGAGTGAAACATGGTTAGTCACCCAAAAGTACAAGGGCCCCCCACAGCCCTTCCTGGTATTCCTTTCCAGGCTCTATTTCCACATATCAAAAAAATATTGTATATTAATCCAATAAAAATCATCCTGTTATAAATGCTTGGAGCCAATTTGTCTAATCAAATAAAAATAAATTTATTTGACAATATTTTTGATAATAATAATTGAAAAGAGCTACAATGCAGGTTATCAGTGTCGAGCCCAGGAGTTGACAGCTGGGTGAACCCTGACCTGACCTCTATCGCATTAGGTCCCCCCCGTTCACGTCGGTGTTCTGGTGTGCTTGGCTTACATACAGTTTTTTTCGCCTGTGGCTGAATGCATTCAAGACTCTCCTGTTTCTGCATATTCATTTTTCGTCTTGCTCTGCATTGGTCCAGACAATGTAGTTCTCGGAAAGTGATGAATTATTGATGGGCTTATCTGAGTCCAGGGAGGAGGGGGAATTCCTCGGTGATCGTGAATATCTACATCAGATATCTTATCGGAGCGATGATGGCTGGGTGGAACCACTCAGGAAGACCCATCTCTGGATCAGCCACCTACTTTAGAACTGGAAATTAACTCCCTCTGGAATCTGTGGCAGATGTTGCAAGCATCTCCCTCCGCTTGGATGTGTCTTGTAAGAAGTGTGGCTTACCCATAATTCAGTTCAGCACTTTATACACATTCGTATATCATATATCTATATACTTTATAGGCACAAATTAAACATATATATATATAAAACAATCCCAAGTAAAATTGGCTGAGGCAGGATATGATTACCCAGGCAGAAGCACTGGCATAAATTCCCGTGCCTGAAACATCAAGGCCGAATCTTTTATTAGCAAAAGATCTACTAGTATGATTTAGAAAGAAACATGCAAAAGACTGCATGAATCCAAAAATGTCTAATTCTTGAGGCGGTAGGGAAAGAGTAAAAAAGTCAGAAACTTTATTTACTCCTAACCCTCTATCATTAGCAAAATACCATCCAGCTGCTCTAGTATTCTTTTTGCAATACTTACAATTGCACCACCACACTGGCTCAATTCATCCTGGGGCGGTACAATCCCTGTGCATTGTCTTGTATATAAGGCATTGCATTCACCTTTTTCTAAAGGCATGGCTACTGGGCAAGTCTGGAAAGGATCACCTGAGGAGGTCATGGATAGGCACAACATAGATTCATTTAAAGCTTAAACTAGCGTAAGCCACACACTACATTCTGGAAGGGGTGGCATTGCGACCACCTCTCCTTTGTCGAGAAGGAGTCCTACCACGAGAAACAGCATGAGAAGGCAGATCCAGCTCCCAAAAATACTAATGTGGAAGCCAGCCATGTTCCTTCCTACAAACCAATTTTAAAATGACAAAATCACCAAAAGAATAGTGCAAAGGGTCACATTGTGGGCAATCCTGACACCAGTATTCTGATTTGTAATACCACTTCTTCTGGCACTTATGACACAAAGTCCACGTTTGGTGGGAATAGTCTCTTCAAATAAAGCAAGAGATAGGGTTATTTTCCCATGTAAGTCCAAGCCTCCTTTCACTCCATCTCTTCCATTTTTCTCAGAGGGAGACTTGTTCTGCAATTAGAGCTTCTACTACCTCTGGAACAAGTCAACCGTGCAGCTCACAAAGTGGTGAGAGGTCGATGAGTCCCCTCAGGTCAGGTAGATTATGTGGGTGGCTGCAGGCTCTCAGTGGATCTAGACTCAGCAGTCTGAGAAGGCAAAACTGAGGGTGAAGCAGGCGAAACTGGGGAGGAAGTGCCAGGGTGATCATGATCCTCAGGAGAGGTATGCAAGGATTCTCTGAAAGGTCTCACCTTCTTGGCCAGGATCCATCTCAAGCCGTGCTCTGTGGAGACATAAGCAAAACCTCTTCCCCATGTGACAAGGAGATAAGGTCCCATAATTTTTCCTGTTTCTGGGTTCTTAATAAGGACTGGAGTTTTCTGTTTAAATTATAACTCAGAGTTATTGCCAAAATGCCTTACAATTGGAGGGTTAGGGTCCATGAAGGAACAATTTAAAAAGTTAAAAACATACAATACCTTCTGTAATTGCTCTGCTGGGGTAGCATTCCTCATTCCCCCTTTCTATTGTAACAAAAGACGCTTCAGTGAAGCAGGGGCCCTTTCGATTATGGCTTGGCCCATTGAGGAACAAGGAATCCCCATTTTGTGTGCTACCCCCCCAGAGCGCAAGGAAATTTGTAACCCTCTGGGAAATATATGCTGGGCCATTACCAGTTTTGATTTGTGAGGGGATTCCCAGGACTGCAAAGGCACTTGTAAAGTGACAGCAAACATATTTTGCTGATTCTCCTGTATGACAGAATGCAAACAAAGCCCCTGAAAAAGTGTCAATAGATGAATGAATATACTTAAGTCTGCCAAACTCAGGAAAATGGGTAACATCTGTTTGCCAAATTTGAAGGCTTTCAAGTCCTCTAGGGTTAACACCTCCTGCAATGGAGGGGAAGGAGTGTCTTTGGCAGTCTGGGCACAGAGCCAGCAGCTTGGCGTGTGATGAAGTCAAAGGTGCAGGCGAGCACAGCAGCATTCTCATGTAAAAATGAGTGATTGAGTTTTGCCTGGGAAAAGCAGTCCTACAGTTAAACAGGTAAGGCAGGTAAATATGGTTGCGAGTTCCCCTCTGCAATAAAACCAGTAAAGTGTGAGACCTGACATGCATAACAAAGTAGGGGTGCTGTCTAGTATTTAAAAGGAAAACAAGTTGTTGTAACCACTGAAAGAATTCCTTGTTGGGCACATCCTTTAGCACAGCAGCTTCAGCTCTCTCCACTAGCCCTGCAACATAAGCAGAATCTGTACTAAGTTAAAAGGGGTAACAAATTGCTGAAAGGCCCAGATAACAGCTGCCAATTCAGCAATATGGGGGGGCGCCTGAAACAGTAGTTACATCTGAATCTGATTGATTGAGCTCTTTGTTCCACCAAAGCAGTACCTGTTCCCATAAATAAGAAATCCAGCCCGGTTCAATAAACAGGCCTCTGGGTTGACTGATAGGGGCTTCACCCAATCACATATTTACTAAGCTACAGTCATCTCACTGGTCCAGGATCTGGGAGGCATAAAGATTAGACCAATGGGCTGTCTAAGACCCGGGAGTTTTGAATTGCCTATAAAAGTAAGCACCAAACAACAAAACAGACTGTTTTGCTGATGACCAATGGAAGTCTGCCGTGTGTCCAGTCTCCAACACACGACCGCTGTGGTAACAAGTACTGACTTGTGGGTGCAGCCAGATCAATCTGTAAAGACAGTTAAAGCTAAAGACAGTTAAAGTAATGGGACCTCACTTCTCTTGGGTCATGTTGGGAGATTAAAGCTGGTTGCCACAAGCTTGTGCTTTGGGGAATGTGTAGAAAGCTGTCCAGAGAAGTCAGTGAGGGCCATTTGAAAAACCTCAGATTGCTGCAACAGCCACTGTAAATAGACAGTACTAATAGGCAAACAGATCAAACAAAAATCCACACCTGCAAGTGTGGTAAGTTTCTGTCTACCTTTTACAATGAACAAAGCAAACATCTCATGTTGGTGCTTACAGATTTAGATATCTGGTGTGGCAGAAAAATTTACTCTCTGATCAGCAAGGGGTCAGGTGCTTTAGGATCCCACTGAAAATCAAGCATGGGCTTGCCTAGCCAGATTCAGAATTATTAAGGAAAAGGGCAACTCAGGTGTTCATCAGGCCACTTGCTGATTTGAAATAGCATTGGCTACCAGTTGAAGTGCCTAGCAGGCTTCTGGTGTGAGCTGCCAAGGTGACAGGAGATCTGGTTCCCCTTTTAGCAGATCAGACAAAGGGCTCAGGTCAGCATTTGAAATTCCTAACAAGGAATTAACCCAATTAATTGAACCCAAAAGTTTTTCAGCATCATGCAATGTACGAATGTTTGTTTGACTCTGTAAAGGCTGAGGAGAAATACTCTGGGTCCTAATGTGCCAGCCAAGGTATTTCCAAGGGGCTTGACTCTGGATTTTTTTCAGAAGCAACATAAAGCTCTGCTTGGGTTACAGCAACAATGATAAGGGCTAGGGCTTCCTGTTTTTCTGCTGCAACAAGAATGTCATCCATGTAATGATATAATAAGGCAGCAGCCATTTTTTGGAGAATGAGGCTGAGGACCCTTGCAACAAACCACTGGCAAATAGTGGGACTGCGTTTCATGCCTTGAGGAAAGACCACCCAGTGATATCTTTGCAGGGGAGCTTGCATGTTAATGCTTGGAACAGAAAAGGCAAATTTAGGAGCATCATCATAATGCAAAGGAAGGTCAAAAAAGCAGTCTTTTAAGTCAATGACTGTCAAGTGCCAATCTCAAGGGATCATGGTGGGGGATGGGAAACCAGGCTGAAGGGCTCCCATGTCCTCCATGGCATCATTAATTTTTCAAAGGTCTTGGAGCAAGTGCCATTTGCCAGTTTTTTTTTTTAACTACAAACACAGGTGAATTCCAGAGACTGATAGAGGGGACTATAAGTCCCTTTTGAAGTTGTCCATGGACAAGGTCAGTGAGTGTATGTAATTTAGGTAATGGGAGGGGCCATTGGTCCACCTAGAGAGGTGTTTCACTTTTCCAGGTTAATTTCAGGGTGTCACGGACCACAATGGCCCCTATTAAAAATCAGACTGAATTTTGAGACCCCATTGAGAAAGTACATCTCGTCCCCATAAGACCATGGTTACAGGCAAAACAAAGGGCTTTACGGAGGCTATGTGACCTTCAAGTCCCATCCCCTGAATTAGATGGCAACTTTGGTAACTGTGACTGCTCCCCCCAACCCCAGTGAGAGCCTGGAGTACCTCTGTGAGGGGCCAAGTGGGGGGCCACTTGACTTGAGAGATAACAGTGACATCAGCTCTGGTATCTAAAATACCAGTGAGTGTTATCTGTTCCCCCTGTAATGACAGCGTATATTTGCAAGTAAGATGTTCATCAGAAATTGTTTGCCCCCATAATATTTGTGGGGTTCCCATAGAACCAAACTCCCCCACCCTTGTATTGCATTCTGT
The DNA here is from genome assembly GCA_013397155.1 of Irena cyanogastra. Taxonomy (NCBI): domain Eukaryota; kingdom Metazoa; phylum Chordata; class Aves; order Passeriformes; family Irenidae; genus Irena; species Irena cyanogastra. The sequence continues at coordinate 210,177 of VWZV01001830.1, read as the reverse complement.
TAAAGGGGATGACAAATGTGTGAAAAAGAAAAAAATTGTGTGATATGCGTACCTTGAGGGACAGTACAGGGTGGAAAGGGAGTCCAAGCCATGATTTTAATTTTCCCAACAGAGTCTGAGCCTTGTGGGGATTTTGAGCTATCTGGGAAGTAGGCCTTGGACTCAGGCCTGTGTAAGAGTCGGCTAGGCCTTGTGGCGTAGCCAGAAATACTTATTAAGGTATGTTTTAATTATAGATAGGCCAATTGCATGATTAATACGGTGGCCACCTTAACAGCAGAAATGTTTGCATTCCTTTCACCTGGTATACCAATCAGAAGACACCCGCTACTGTAAACTATTCCAATGTCTATATAACCCGCCATTTCGTGATATTAAACCGGACTTCATACTGCTCGATCATACTGCTCTGACGGTGTGTTAAGTCTAGTTCCAGCCCCCTCCCTTGAGGCCCTGGATTTTACCATTCTTCAAAGTCTATAACTCCTGGGAGGACAAAAAGTCCTAAAAAGGGTAGTTGAAGACCTCCCCACCAGCAAAGCACTTTTCTGGGGTCCTGGTGGGCCAAAAATTCCTGTAGAGAGTAAATGAACAGAAGAGTCAAGCAACGTTACTGTGATTGTGATTGCCAGGTTCAGTCTGGCGCTGCCTGCAGTTGCTGGGCAAAGATTTGAGGCAATCATCCGCTGGGTGTTCTTGGTGGCTGAGCTTGCAGAGTTGGCTTCTGTGTGGCAGGTGAGGTATTTGTGTCGCCTGAGGTACTTGTGTCGGAGCATGACGCCAGCCTGCGCTTCGGTTCCACTTTCCCTGGATTGGGCGACCTTCAGATTCATATGTAGAGCGACACTGCAAAATGATGATCCTTATGACGCAGTGGACATACATCAGGGGTTTTTTGCTTAGCCCATTTTTGAGCAAAGCAGTCTTTTTTAAGGTGGCTAGGTTTGCCACAGCTGAAACAAGCTGCTGGATTTCCAAAGGCACCTTCGATGGCTGCAAAAGCTGTGGCCATGGCTTCATATTGATGTTTTATTGTCCCAATATGGTTGCATGCTTCAAGCATTTCAGTAAGAGTTGGTTCTTGGTTAGGCAGGAGCTTAAGGAGTTTTTTACAGTCTGTGTTTGCATTTTCAACAGCAAGTTTTAAAAGCAAAATTTCACAGGAGTCTACACTATTAATTTGGCATTCAAGTGCTTGCTTACGGCAGTCAATAAACTGCATGTAGGGCTCCTGACGTCCCTGGACAATGGTTGTGAGTGCTTTCTGAGGTGTTTTTGTGTCGGAGACCTTAAGAAAGGCTTGGCAAGCTGCATCCTGGACTTCATCAAGGGCTTCCTTTGGTCAGTCTTGCACCTGGGCACCAGGATCTGTGTATGGTCCTGTTCCCATAAGCTGTCTGATTGTGAGGTCCGCCAGAGTCTGATTAGCATGAACCACATAAGTTATAAAAAGGTTTTGCAGACTCTTCTCCCACTCCTTTTCCCGTAAGCTGTATTGAATGGGGGATAGCAGTAGCCAAGTGAGAGTTTTTAAATCATGTGGGGTCATTACATGAGCAGCATACACAGAATCTAGCATGTTTGCAAAATATGGCAAGCTGATACCGTGCTCTGTAACTGCTGTTGGAGCTCTTTCATTTCTGGGAAAGACAGCTGTTCCTAATAGGCATTTCACTTTTGGGGTCCCAAATATATTACCAGTGCCACAATTCTTTTAGCAATGTCAAACTCTCCCTCCCTTAATGCTTGTTGTTTTAAGAGTACTCAGTTGTCATGATGGTCAGGGGGATGTAAATTAGGTTTTTTGTCAGGATCGATGGGTCCGGGATCAAAGGGATCCTCCTCTTCATTTTCCTTGGTGTTTTCTGGACTGTAGCCAGCAGAGAAAACCCCTTCAGAGCACAAAGGGCCCCCCCGCCCCGTTCCCTTGTAAGAGGGTGTTCCAGGACTGTGGGTCGTGTTTGCTGTGCCGGCAGAGACACAGCAGTCTCTTTGGAATGCAAGGAATTCTGAGACTCTGACATAAAGGGGAAGCAAACAGCAATCTGTTTGACTTTAGCAGCAGTCTCTTCAGATTTTTAAAGAGCATTGAGCTTCTGCCGTAGAGGGAGAAGCTTATTATTATATTATATAATTATTATTATATTATTTCTATTTAATTCAGAAACTATCGGGGTAACATTTTGCTTTCCTTTTCCAATTCAGTCCCAGATATCATGTCCCAGTGTATAATTAAAGAATATGTATCCTTTTGCTGATTAGGTCCCTAAAATCTCTAACTCTTGGGGTTCAAGTTGTTATAAATGCTACAAGCCAATTCGTTAATTAATAAGAAATAATTTTTATTTCATAATCAAAAATAGTCTATCACTAAAAAGCCACAGTCTAAGGAACAGTGTCGAGCTCGGGCATTGGCACTGGGTGAACTCTGATCCGGCCTCTGTGGCATTGGATTCCCTCTTCACACCAGCATTCAGGTCTGCATGGTTTTTATACAGTTTATTTAGCCCAAGGCTGGGATTATTCAGTTTCTTTCAGACTCTGCATATTCATGTTGTCTGTCTTTCTCTGTCACTGACAATGGTGTTCCTGTAAGTCCATGAATTTTGATGAAGTTATCTGGAGCCAGGAGTGGAGTGAGAATGTTACTGACGACCCTGGCTATCTGGGTCTGATATCTTGTCGGGTATTCATTGTCTGGGGCGCACCCAGGCACAGAGTCCATCTCCGGCTCAGCCACCCCCAGTCTCCTCTGGGGTCATTAGTGAATGTTGCAAGCATCTCCCTTCTGCCCAGAGTGTGGTCATTAGGAAATATGTCTTACATATATTTCGGTTTATACTTTATACATTACTACATACAATTCATGGGCACGAATTACTTAATTACATATAACAAAGTGAAGCAACAGGTAAATTATCATTTCAAAGACCCCATAGTTCCATACAGCCAGTTGTGGTATTACAATTATTCTGGGAAGAGTGTTGCATTTTGACTACATTTGGTGTTACTTGTATACTTTGTGTGCCGTTCAAGGGTATCCCCACTAAGCAGGTGAGAAAAGGTTGTTCTGGTCATGCCATAGCCTGAAGCTCAACTCCATCCTGTCTCTTCCCATAGAAGAACTTCTCCATTACTGACGGGAAGTTTTTTGAATTGCACTTGATGCCTTCTGCTATCTGTTCCTACTTCTCTATTCCTACATGTGCTTGCCCAGGGCTGTCATACTTGACTTTGAACAGCCCTAAGCCTGTTTATTTACTAAGCCTGTGTCTTGGTTTGAAAAGACAGGTGTCTGCTAAGGAAGGCAGGAGCCTCCCCTGAAATGGAAAATGTAAACCTCCTCCCTCTGAATTATTATAATTTTGAAATTAGTGATCCTGTAGAAGGGCAGAGTTTTCCTCTGGAGATTCAGTGGTGCTGTAGATGGCCAGGTCTTTCTCTGGGAAAAGGCTGCTCTGGTGTTCTAAATGTCAGATTATATCCAGGAAGGAATGCTCCCCCTGGGCGGAGCATCTCACAATGGGATGATGTAATTTTATCAGTCATGCAGTGACACTCAATGGCCATTAACAGAAGATATCTCCCTGGAGGGAGGATTGGTTGTGGAAGAGATACAGAAATTGTCAAATTTATCAAATAACTTGTCAAATAACTTCTGTCTGAAGTGTTTGAGCTTGGAGATTTAACCAGCCAAGGCCAAGCCACCAAGGCAGCTGTTACAATCTGTGTTTTCCTGGCTGCTCCATGAACTGTGGGTTTTCCTGAAGATGCTCATGATGCTTTTCTTGTTGGAAGCTGTTTCTCACTTGACCTCACCTCAGTGCAGACCCAGCAGCCCAGGGCCCAAAGGCTATTATATGAGCTGTGTTGGCAGGGTTGACTCACTCTGGCATGTTTAGTAGCAACTGTTAGTCATCTGCCTTACCTATTCTGTGCTGTGTAAGCCATTGAAACAGAGGGTTTTGGGGTTCATCTGAGTTAGCAATATGAATTAAGCATTTATATTTTAGCTTATAGGATTAGGTGTTGAATTTTAACCTTTTTAGTTAAGAAACCTATGCTATGCCACAGTACAAAGGGCATGAGAAAATGCAAACTTTGGAAGCCTCTTGCGATAAAGAACAATACCAAGAGAGCACAGGAAGGGACCCCTCTGTCACCAAGCTGATTAAAATCAGCAGATGTACTCAGAAAAGCACCAAGAGACCAGAGCGCACGCGCAGAAAAGTTCAGAAGTTCAGTTGACAGGAAGACTACTTCCTTCAGCCTCAGAGACCCCTGAAGAGACCTCGTGAGACCACCAGAAGGAAAATGCATGCCCAGAAGGGTGTGGATCTAATTACCATGCGAGGCGAGGACAGGCGGGACTGGGGGTTGACTATGCATGAGGAAGTTGTGTAATGTAATGAATAAGGAACACCTTTGTAAATAAAATAGAGCTCCAAACCCGAGCTCGGCATGCAAGTTTTGCCGAGAGCTATCTCGCTTGTGCCGGGGCGCTGACAATACATACCCACTTCATAACTACACCTGAGCTGTGGAGTGTATTTATTCCGCATATCACTTCACCATCACCTCTGCAAACTTCTGGAACAACAGAAATTGGAGATGGGATGACCTCAGATCTTTCCAATTCTCCATTTCCCCCCTTTGGGGGAAAGCTTGTTCCCTCCACTAAATTTTCCTGTACTGGCTCCAGTGTTCAGTGACCCAAGCACAGGGTTTTCATTGTTTCTGTTGGGAGCCTCTCAGACTGCTCACCATGAGATGTTTTCCTAAGCCTCCGCCTGATGTGTTCTGCTCCTCGATTCCAACCTCGAACTGGAACTGGTCAGCAAAAAGCTGCAGGGGGTTGCTGCTAATCAAATGAAGTACTTGAGTACTGGTTAACCTTTTCTGGGTTCCTTTGGTTCATGTTCTGAATAAAAAGGCTGGAAAAGAGAATGTCACAGTCACTTGAAGGCTGACAAGTGTGAGCACTGAGGTCCTAGGACTTACAGGATAGGAGAAGGTTTTAATTTATAGAATATAAGCATTCCTTCAGTGATGACCTTTTCAGCTGAAATGTTGAACTACATGGTCAACTAGATGTGGCGATTGCTGGTTTTATTTTAGGTTTTGCTTGTGCCTGAAACTGAGTCAAGAAGCTTGATTTTTGTTTAAAAGCTGAAGATTTTCCCATGGATTGCTTTCTCTGTTATCCTGTCTGTGCTGCCAATGCTGCATAACCAGTAGCTTGACTGTAATGCTGAAGTAGTTATTAAAATATCATCTGCTAAATAGATCAGTCATGACAGGATAAAGCCATTTTCCATGAAACATGAGTGGGATCAGACCCTGGATACTCTCAAATGTATCCTGCACAAGAAGGGAGAATTAAATTCCAAAGCGTGGCCATGCAGGGGACAAAACTAGAAGCAAATCCAATGTCTACCACTGAGAATTCAGGAAATAATTAGGACAGGATGGAAAGCTGGTAGTGGTTAAGAGTTCTGTGGTAGGGTAATTGTCTGGTTTGAAAGACAAGTGTCTGCTAAGGAAGGCAGAAGCCTCCCTTGGAATGGAGGATATAAACCCCCTCCCTCCAAATTATTTTAAATTTGAAATTAAGGGGCTCTCAGGCAATGATATGGGAATAGGAATAACAGTTCTTTACTAGTATGTATAACAAGGCAAACAAAACAACAATAACTACGGCATTAACAAAAAACAGAACCAGGGACCCGGTAACAGTCCTCTGGACTGCAGGCACCTCCCTCTTTGGTGCAGTTACCGTCACAGCCAGCAGGAATGATCAAAACTCCTGGGCTGCTGGGCGACATGTATCAGAAGTTTCGCGGTAACTGCAGCTGTGGGGACGCGCTGGCAAGGCAGCCTGGTGTGGGCTACGGCCAGAGAAACCCAGAGCAGTACCGAAGAAAACAGCGGGGGAGGGACAGCGGCGGCCTGGCTCCGTGCAGGGCAGGGAGAGGCGAAGTTCAGGATTCCCAGAGCGGATAGTGATCCGTGCCTCAGGGCTGAGCTCCAGCGGTACCGGTGAATTCTCCTCGCAGTAAGCAACAGCCTGGCCGTCCTCCTCCGAATGCCAAAGAGTGAGAGAGAGCGAGGCTCCCTCCAAACCCCGTCTTTTTTACCTGCCCCCCATTCTTGCGGTATCTCTGTCGTCCCCACCTCCCCCCCCGAGAGAAACTCCCCAAAACCAGAGGCGTTCCGCCTCCCTCTCAGTACCCAGCCGTCAGCGCTTCTTAGCGACTCAATGGGAAAAAGTTCCACAAGTAACAAGAAAATGAAAGAAAAAAACCCCAACCCCCAACAGTAATACATCCTGGGATGGGAAGCTCTGGGGTTTTTTTGTTGAATTGCTTGGGAAGCTGGTTCATGGACTATCTGAAATGAGCAGTGGGCTCTTCAAACTTGTGTAGAGAACAAGGATTGAGCAGACACAGGGAAAGGTGTTGCCCTTGCACCTCTGCCGGGGAAGTGGAAGGAAGTTAGCTGATGCTTCCTCACAATCTCACACCACACACCTGTCCTGCCAACCTCTGTGTGCACAGGGAGGAACTGCTGCTTCCTTGGGGAGAAGTTTTCAGTGCTCTGACTGGCTGTGGCAGGGGGATGGCAAAACCCAAGAGTGCAACCAAGGGTAACACAGAGAACCAGCCTGCGCAGCCTGACTCACCCCATCCACGCATAGCTTCCCTCTGTCTTACAGGAATGTTTAATAATGCAGCACACACAGCTGAGATCACACTTCTGGCAAGTACCTGCTGTGGTGTGAGACCAGGCATCTGGCAGCATTGCACCTACTGCAGTCTCCAAGGCAACAATTTCTCCTTGCTCTTTGGAAGCTCCGTGTATTCCTAAATAGGCTGTCATCCTTCTTGCTGTAAATGCAGCAGGTGTGAAAGGCTTTATCTGTGCCAACGAGCTCTAAACCGGGTGGCTGCTGTTCCAAGGAGCAGTGCTGCCTGCTCCCTGTATTTCCTGCTGAAGATATGCTGCTGGTCCATTCCTCTGTCACAAAACCTCTCCTGCTTGTTCCTATCCCTGTGTGCCGTGTCTGTAGCTAGCTGTTATGCCGGGGGTTCACTGGAGATCTCTGATGAGGTGAGATATTCAGGAAGAACTAATTCCAGAGGAGGTACTTGCCCGCCTTGCAGTTGTTTGTAGCACTAAAATGCACACAGTAAGCAAACAACTCATCAGCAGTGTCCCAGAGCTGTTTCTCTGGGCTTCTCTTGAGCAGTTGGTATTTTCTTGCTAATGGAGTTGTATTTTGGGGCAGTGTCAGAGGAAAACTCCTTACGCTGTTTGTGTGGAAGAACCCCCTGTTGGGTTTTACATTGACCTGAGGCCAGCTTTGTGTGCTTGAAAACAGGAATGTACCGAGCATTCCTGATTGTGGGGTCAGTGCTGTGCAGGGAGGGACTCCCATCTCCTGGAAGAAAGCCAGAACTGCTCTCTTGGCACAGCTGAGCCATCTGACAGCTGGAGTGACGGTAAGAGCTCTCTCAGCCCTAGCATTTCATGTTCCCTGTGGGTGACAGTGGGCTGCTGATTTATAGGAGTTGCTGTCACACCTGTCTCTTGCTGTGAGCCCTACGACGGAAAGTGCTAGATTAGGCAGAAACTCAGCTTCATCATGCAAATGGTTTGTTTGTCTGCTCCACATAGAGTGGAAGCTGCTGCAAACTTGCTCCCCTGGAGTTCTCTTGCTACAATTTTCTCCGTGCTCCCAAACCTGGGTGGGCCTTCCCCTCTGCTCCCTCGGGCTTGGATTTCTGCCGAGTTATCTGTCAACTGCACGAGATAACTGCTGGTATGTATTGGATGAGGTGCTGTACAGGAGCTCTGGCAGCTCCCATGGCTGTAAATAGTGGCTGCTTGATGTCTCTTGAGGGCTGGAGGGGAGAAAAGGTGTTTCCCACTGACTATTGGGGTAATGCTGCAGCACTCAGGAGGTGGGAGCAGGTTTGCCCTGTCACTCCAGGATCTGGGCCTGGGGGATGTGCCCTCACAGGCTGGGTAGCCCCAGTTTAGAAGCACAATCTAGACTGGAGCCCCTGGGCAGAAAAATGAAGCGGGGCTGAGTCATTTGGCAATTAGTGAGCCTTCAGCCCTGGTAAGAGTCTGAGTAACTGAGAGGCAGTCTGCCTAGTGATTGCTGTTGAAGGATGTTATGGAGACAGTCCACTTACAGTTCTGGCTGCTGTTGTGGGTTTAACTTTCCCTTTTTTTTTTTTTTTCCCTGCTCATCTCCCCATCAGCAAGCTGGGGAATACGTGTGGGAAACAGATCAGCAGCGGACGGTAGAATGTGAAGTGATTATCCGGCTGGCATGGGTGGGACTGTGGGCAATAACAACCGTGGCAATTTAAAGTCCAAAGATAATGTGTTGCTTTCTTCCTTGCAAGCCCTAAAATGGTTTGGAGGAAGGAGGTGAGAACCTGAGCCAGCTGGTTTGTGAGGGATGTTGGATACTGTACAGCTGGTTTGGGTTTTATGTACTTGATTTCTTCAGAGCTCATAAGTAGTTAATAAGTTACCCGGTGTGAGCTGCTGCTGTAGTGGTGAGCAGGCACAGATGTCTGTGTAAAAGGCTGTGGTCTCCCAGACAACACAGGTCCCAAAATGCCTGAAGAGGTTTTTTTCCCCCTTTTTAGTATTTATTAGGCAACATGGAGGCTCTCCATCCCCACTGAACTGGCTGGGGGCCTGTGCTGGAATAAGGAAGTGAGGGCTCTCCTAAACCTTGTTGTGCTCAGCTGCAGGAGTGAGCAAGACCTGCTGATGGATGTGAGGACAACACAATCCAAGATGGTAGTGAGGGCTGGTCTTGGGAGCACTAAGGAGATCTGCTAGTGTAAGAGCCACAAGAGAGTGGAGGAACTAGGGACTCACAGTGAGAATTGATGCTTCAGGTCAGCCAAGAATGCCAGGAGGCAGGGAAATGGGGATTAGCCAAGCAGGAAGAGAGCCAATCCTCTTTGATGCCAAGAGGACCTTTTAAGCACCCAAGACTGCTGTGAGTGTGGAGCTGCCTGGAATAGCCTGTGGCAACCAAAAGAGAAGGGTGAAACCAGATGGTCTATGCAGCTCAGGGTGCAGGGGCAGCCCCCCAGCCTGGACTTGTCACTGCCCACACCCAGGGGACAAGCTGGGCTGCCCCAGCTAGGGGGGTGTGAAAGGCTCTCCAGGCAATCATGTGGCATGTTTTCTTTTGATTCATCAGCTGTAATTCCTCCTGGAGACATGATTTTCTCATGGCTTGCCTGCTGTAAGTCAGCTGTTCCCACTCAGGAGCTGACCTCTGGGTAGCCTTGCCTGGGTTCACCTTCAGGGAATGTAGCCTTTCCTTCCACCCAAGTATTCCAGTGCACATAACACTCTCAGCTCCTTCTTCCCTGACCCTGTTCTTTGTGTTGTGTTCCCAGGTTGAGGATGCCCCTGATGAATTTGTCTCCCTGATCTCTTTACTTTTCTCACAGTTTCTAAGAAGATGAGTGCAATGAGACAAAAATGTCAGCCCCTTGTATTTTGTGCAGGGAGACAAGCCTGGGCTGTTGCTGGATTACACAAACCCCTGGTGTTGCCATCATTTGATGGGACTCTTGAGTTTCCCATTCCCAGTTCAATGGTATTTTGCCCTGACCAGAACTGAGCACATGCTGGGGCTGGTTTGTGTTGCTAGAATCCTGAGTTGTCAGAAATGCGCTGCATCAACATGAAATGCAGCTTTTGGGGTCTGACAAGGGGTTTCTTTTCACATGGAACAATTAAAGGCATTTTCTCTGATGCCTGAGTGCTGATGCACAGGGGGGAAATCCAGGGAGTTGCTGATAGACTGATGAGGGAATAAAACTCAAGTGGACTGGTGGCTCTCAACAAACTCTTGAACCTTTTCCTAAGGGATGGAACTTTTTAGGGTGATTCACAGCTGCTCTTCCCCACAGAACCCCAACTGGACACTCTGCAGGCAAGGTCAGTTGTTCTGAGCTGCCTGGCTGCCTACCTACACTTGTTTCCCTTCCCTGCCAATTCATTCTTGCTTTCTCCTGTTGGCTCCCTTTCCTCTGGACTTCAGCAGAGGGATCTGGGATTTGCAGCCTTCCCTTTCCACTTCCCAAACCTCCTTCCTGGCAGTGCTGTTTCAGGAGTCCTTGTTCCTTGACTGAGAGGGACATCTAGTGGGGTTGGAGCTCAGGGATCTGGGGTTTGTCTTTATTTCTTGCATTTTTATTTATTCATTCATAATCCTTATGAAGGAGCAGGAACTGAGGTTTCACATGATCCTGGTGGCCTGGTGGCAAGGTGGATCTTTGGTGGCTGTTTCTCTCTTTATACTCGGACATAGGGGAGTGACTGTGGAATGGGGCATTTGTGGGAAGAAAGGTGCTGTGGTAGGTGACACTGTGTTCAGTAAAACAAAACCTGTCTGAACACACTTCTCTGTGGATTTGGTTGCACAAGGTTCGCACTTCGACTTGGAAAATCATCTCCTGCCCTCTTCTTGTTTGGCCATGAGCCTGCTGTTTTTGGCAGGATCCCCAAACTGCATGTGGGCACAAGGTGGGGGAGAGAGCAGACACTGGATCTGGTGCTCAGGTGAGGGAACAGCCCACTGCAGTTCCCCTGGGTGCAGGTGCTGGGGCCCAACTGCTGGGCTCTTCTCATTAACTGTTTCATCCTTTTGCATCCTGTTACCCCAGGCACCTTCTGGGGACCATCATCCATAACAACGCATGTTTAGGGAAGCTTTTAGTGGGCCATGTGTCTGGGGAGCTTAACTGCAAACTGTGGGACACTGGAATGAAAACATTTGTATTTTTATTTGCTCAGTGCTGCAAAAGTGCTGCTGATGCTCCCTGGGCAAGAGAATGACCACAGTAAATGCTTCTTTTTGTGTTGCTGTAGCATTGTGTAAGCACAGGTCTCAGAATGTTCCTTAACTCTGCAGAGAGGGCTGAGGCACAAACCATCCTCCTATGAGCCCTTACAGCTGTTGTGAAGACTTCTCCCCAGACTTTGCATGTCTCTCCACCACGGTGGCGCTGCTATGCATAACAGTAGTGAAGTGTTTTACTGGGAGAGACTCAGCTTCTCCCTTAGCACTGGGGGTCTGTGCTGCAGGTTTCCGTTTCAGGAACACTTGCACAGATGCTCAGGAAGAACCACATAGCCACAGTATTAGAAAATACTCCATTTTATTGCAGCATCTCAGTTCTGAGAGTTTTACAAAACAATGTATTTACAGGTGAGGAAGGGACTAACTCAGCTGGAGTGTGCTTTGCTGGGGCAGGAATAGACTACAGAGGAAAAAGGAAGAAAATCAGTACATTCACAAGTCACATTTTTCTTTACAAAAGTAAGATAGGTGTAAGGCTGGTGTGCACAGCTGACTGGTGTTGTCCTCATGGGGAGCACTCCAGGTAGAATTCAGTGCAGCTCTTGTGCTCTTCACAGTGACTCCAGGCATCTGGGGCTCAGCAGAAGCTGCATCAGCTCAGCTCAGCGTGATGTTAAGGCACAATGCAGTGGTGCCAATGCCTCTGCGTCTCCACGTGTGCCAGCAGCTCTGCCTGTGACTTCCCTCACAGTGAGTGATGGTATTTGAGACCTGCCCGTGGCTTTTTTGGGGGTGAGTGATGGCATTTGAGCTCTGCCCATGGCTTCCCTCAGGGTGAGTGGTGGTCTTTCAGCCCAACATCTCTCTTTCAGGCCCCCAGCCCTGGATTTGGCCATGCCAGAAGCAGAGTTGGACAGAGGACAGAAGGAGGAGACCATGGTGTGGGAACAAGGGAGGCATCCCAAAGGGAATCCCCCCTGAAACTAAGGTTAGACCTCCCTTCAACCCCCCTATGGCTGAACACTAGAGAAAGGGGTATGGACGGCTGCTGGAAAACAAATGCACGACTTAGAATATACACTGAAACCTTAGCATATATGCTGAAACCTTGTTTTTGAATTTGCCCAATAAAATTTGCCTCTAAACACAAGCTGTTTGTCTTTTTTTTTAATTTGATTTTTTTAAAAGTTTATTACTATATGTAATCTTGAATGATGGCTCATTCAAATTGTTCATGGGAGCTGCACTAGCTTACTCCCCAAAGGGAAACTTCTCCAAACATGGATTTCTAAGACTAAGGGCTAAACCAAACCATCAGCTCTGGTTGCACATGGAGTCCCAGGTGCTCGCAGCGAGGTAGAGGGAGGGTTGAAGTTCACAGTAGAGGCTGTGCATGGCTGGCACTGCCAAGTGTCTCCAGCCAGCACTGTCCAAGAGGTGTCCAGGCAGAGATCCATCCTTAGAGACCTGTGTGCTCCTGGATCCAGTCTCGCAGGCTTGTGAGCCGGCTGTACACCCCAGGTTTGTTCCTCTGGGCGCAGCCATCGCCCCAGCTCACCACACCAGCCAGAAACATCCGACTGCTGGGCTCCACACTGACCAGGGGTCCCCCAGAGTCTCCCTGCACAGAACCACACAGGAGCATAAGAACCAACCCCATAGATCACCCTTGTGCACAGTGTTAAAGTCAGTCACAAAAACTGAGCAAGAAATAATCAATCAGGAAATCGTCTAAGTCAGCTGTCATTACAATTTTTTGGCCATTCCCTGAAACAAATATATAAGCATGGCAATAAGAGCCATAGTGCCAACACAAAGAGATATAAAATACCAGTCAAGCAGCTTGACTTGCTAACTGAGACTCTGAACAACAGGGTACGGTTGTATGTCCTATCTGGTGAGATGGAGTCTAAATCCTATGGTTTTGGGCTGTAGTTTTTGAGTTCTAAGTCATGCATTGACGCAACTTGCTGCTGGTGCCAATTGCAATCTGTTCATTGTCTGAATCCAGGAGAATTACCACGGATTTGTTTATGTTAAAAATGTAAATACAAGTGGAACCACCAGAATGAGCAGGGCTGAGCAAAGGCCTGTTTCCCTGCCTAATAACCAATAACCAGCACTAAATCCAGGTGCTGCCTTACCTGGCAGGCATCCACACCACCAGTCAGGATCCCCACGCACATCATGCGTGGTGTCAGCTGGTCTGTCAGGAGCTGGTTACACACAGTCTGGTTGATGAGCCGGATCTCTGCCTTCTGCAGGATGGAGGCTCCTGTGCCTGCCAAGATGGAGGAGCATCTTAAGTAAAAATACACATTTTTAAGCAGCTGCCCATTTTTTCCCTCAAGAAACACAGAAATCATAGACTCATAGACTTGTAGAATCCCAGAATGGTTTGAATTTGAAGAGAACTAAAGCCCATCTTGTTCCACCCCCTGCCATGGGTAGGGAGACTTTCCACTAGACCAAGTTGCTCCAAGCCCTGTCTAACATGGCCTGAAATGCTTCCAGGGATGTGGCAGCCACAGCTTCTCCTGGCAACCTCTTTGAAATGTATCAGTGGAGCCCCAAATCACATGCCAGTGCTCACCGCCTTCTGCAGTTGCTCCCCATCCAGTCACCCACAGGTCCTTGCCCACAGGGAAGTTGTGGGTGGCATCGGGCAGGCAAATGGGCTGGACAACAGCTGTGAAGGTGACGGGGCTCTGCAGCTCCAGCACAGCAATGTCGTAGTCGTAGGTGTAGTCATTGAAGAAGGAGTGGGAGATGATGCGCTTGATTTTGCGGGTTTGCACATTGGGGCTGCTGCGGTCACCTTGGTCAGTCAGCCCCAGGTAGGCTGTCCATAGGCTGGGATCTGAGTACCTGCATGGGGGCCATGAAACACAGGGTGAGATCTCATCTTGGAGACAGCACTGCTCACTACCTTAAAGAGTTTCCTTGAGGAATGCCTCTCAGAGTCAATGTTGGAATATTGTGATTTTGGTCGCCACAATATAAGAATAATATTAAACTATTAGAGAACTTCCAAAGAAGGGTGACAAAGATGGTGAAGGACCTTGAGGGGAAGCTGTATAAGGAGCAGCTGAGAGCACTTAGTCTGTTCAGCCTGGAAAAGAGCTGACTGAGGGAAGATGTCATTGCAGTTACAACTTCCTTGTGAGGGAGAGGAGGGGCAGACTCTGGATACCTGTTCTGTGGTGCCCAGTGACAGGACCAGAGAGAATAGCCTGAAATTGTGTCAGGGGAGATTTAAGTTGAGTATCAGGAAAAGGCTCTTTTCCCCAGAGGGTGGTCAGGTACTGGGACAGACTCTCCGGGGCAGTGGGACCACACACCAAGCCTGACCGAACTCAAGAAGCATTTGGATGATACTCTTGGGCACATGGTGTGACTCTTGGGGATGGTGCTGTGCAGGGTCAGGAGCTGGACTTGGTGATCCTTGAGAGTTTCTTCCAATTCAGCTTATTCTGTGATTCTGTGAAATATGTGAAGGCACAGGGATGTAAGGCCAGTACCTGATGCCTTGCAGTGGCAGGAAGCAGTGTGCTGCCGAAACCAGCCAGCTTGCTGACACCAGTGAGGCCCCACAGATGTGGCCCTGGCCCTTGACGTGCAGGCTGACCTGCCATGGCCACTCTCCCACGTCTGAGTTCTGCCCACCGACGATCCGCGACTTCCTGACGTAGGAGCGGAGCCCACAGTCTAGGGCGGAGAAAGAGAAGGGGTGCTTGGTTTCTCCTGTTCCCATCCCATGCCTCCTCTCTGTTCCTCTAGGACATCTGACAGCACAAGTGCTCTGTTACCCATGTCAGGAAGGGCTGATGTTTTCTGCACAGATGCTAAGTTAGCTACAACATTTACTGGTCAACTCTGTAAAGGAGAGATAAGTCCCTGTATACCCATCTAAGCGCTCCTGAATAACACAGACACTCCACAGGTCGCCAAAGAACGTGGCTTGGATATTTCCAGATCAAGCTCCTGCACGGAAACACCCAGGGGCTCTCTCTGCTACACTGGGGTGTTTGTCTGAGAGACCCAGCCCAGAATCCCATGTCTTCCCCATTCCTCAGGCACTCACTGCAGTTGTCCTCATCAGAGTGGTCCTCACAGTCCTGCTCCCCGTCGCACTCGGGGTTCTGTTTGCTGATGCAGTGTCCACTGCGGCACTTGTATGTGTACTCCTTGCAGGGGACTGTGGTCTGGCCTGCTGCAGGCAGGATGGAGGCACAGGGGGTTAGCCACGGTTCTGGGGAGGTCACATCACCTCCACCTCTTCTGTCCAACCCCAGGACATTTTCACCCCATGCAAACACACACATGAGGGTGCCCAGCCCCAAGGAATTCCATCAGAGGCTGCGTTTGATGGCAGTCACCCTGCAGCCCACCCTCACCTGTGCTGCAGCTGCCCTCATCGCTCCCGTCCCCACAGTCGTCCTTGCCATCACATTTCTGTGTGCTGGGGACACACTTCCCGTTGTCGCACTTGAAGCTGTCAGCTGCACAGCCTGAGGACAGAGAGCAGCTGCTGACGGCTGGGCATGAATCCTTCAGCACCTCAGCACACAGCTGTGCCCAGCTCCCCTCTCCAAGACCAGTAAAGCCTCTGCAGCTCCAATATACTGTGTCTCCAATCTCTTCTCCAAACTGCATACCACCACTCAGTTATTCAGCCCTTTCTATTCCTACACCTCTGTTCATCCTTCTTTCCTCTGAGCTCTCATTCACTTGTACCAGGTAAGCACTCACCATCCCTGGGTTTTTTTGCCTGCTCATTTCAAGTACAGGACTTCCCTCCATTCCACAAGCCTCATCACCCCCATTGCCCGCTGCGTGCCTGCTCGAGCCCCCAGCCCTTTGTGCTTGCAGGGTGAGTCACTCACTGCACTGTAGCTCATCGCTGTTGTCGCCACAGTCGTTCACGTTGTCACAGACCCAGAACTTGGGCTTGCACCAGCCATTCTGGCACTTGAACTGCTGCTCGGTACAGGCTGGAAGAGCAGAGTAAGAAACACAAGATCATTTAGGTTGGAAAAGACCTCCAAGACCATCAAGTCCAACCTGAGACCAATCACCACCTTGTCAACCAGACCAGAGCACTGAGTGCCATGTCCAGTCATTCCCTGGACACCTCCAGGGATGGTGATTCCCCTGAGAAGGCTGTTCCAATTGGCTGTTCCAATTCCCTAGAAATTAGGGGAGAGGCCTGCAAAGGCATCTGTGGAGTCACCACCAACCTGCCCACCAGTGAGTGTGAAAGCACTTGGAAACCCCAGCAACCAGCTTGGGACTGTGCACGTGTACATAAATACACGACACACTCAGTACATCACAGTATTTCCACTTTACTGGAGAATAAAGCCATTTGGAGCTGTTGTGTCTGAGGCAGTGGAGGCTGAAGCTGACATCACAACAGCAGGACAGCCAGAGGCAGTACTGAAGCAAAATAATTGCTGCAAGCAGCGGGAAAGCACCTGAGAAACCAGGATCACGGGCAAGCAGCACATTCTTCCCCAGAAAACTGCCCCTCCCAAACCAGGGCATCCCGTCCTCTCTAATAAAGACCCTGGACAATAACATTAACTATAGGACAGCTCTGCTAATCCAAGGGGAAAACCTGCTGCACAAAGAAACAACTCCCGTGTGTCCCATGGGTTTTCCAGATGAGCTCTGCTAAGCTTGCCCAGTTGGGTAACAAAATGTGCCCCTCCACACCACTCGACTCAGCCAAACCCACAAACAGGAGGATTACACAGAAAAACACATTCCCAGTTGGGAGGAACTGGAAAGAGAGGGTGATGCCAGTGAGAGAGGGCTGGATTAGGAGGAGCCCACAGCTCTCATGCTGAGAAGGGATCCCAAATTGTGCACTGAGTCTCACTCCAGCCTGGAGGAAGGCAGCAGTGCAGGTTCCAGCCAGCACTGAGTCTCATTACCCAGAACAAGCCTAACCACTCCAGGGAAACATGGCCTTTCCCATGCTGTGCCAAAGGGAAACCAAGGCTGGACTTACTGCAGGACCTCTCATCGCTGCCGTCCACACAGTCCAGCCACCCATCACAGCGCATGCTCCTCTCGATGCAGCGGCCAGTATTGCAAGTGAACTTGCCAGGGCAGGCTGAGAGGAGGAAAGGGACAAAACCACATATGAGCCCTCTTGGTGTCCCCTCTACATCCCTTCTGCAGAGTTCCCTATGCCTGCTTACAGCAGAACACAGCAGAAGACCAGAAGGTTTGCAGGAAAGCAAGGCATACTGCTATCCCCCTGGAAAAGGCTGCTTCCCAGTTTACACGGCAGTGTCAACACAGAGGAGGAACAGCTCCAGGTCTCAGGGAAATCACTTTCCCCACCCCAGCCCCAGGGTTTCAACTCACGGTCACTGGAGTCGTAGGACAGGAACTCCGCAGAGAAGCCTGTGTCTGTGTAGGACTGGTCTGAGTGGAACCGGAGCTCGATTTTGTTGGTGGTACTGGCCACCACAAACTGGGAGCGCTCCCCACAGTACCTGCAGGGAGAGAGCAAAGAAGAGTCAAAGGGCTGGAGGTCAGCAGCAAAAAGACCTCCTTCTATCCCTGACCTCCCTCCACACTTGGGGAGCTGAGGGGGCAGGAGAGCAGGAAGCAGGTCTGATCCCAGCACAGACTGCTGGGCCTCAGCGTCCGAATTCTGCTGCTGCTGGCAGAAGGTTTGGGCCAGTTGTAAACACCAACTTGTGACCTTAGGAATGACTGGGAACAAGTTCTTCCACATCCCTGCCTGCCCCATGATATGTCTGATCTCAGATACACTGGACTCGTGCAGGATCCCATCTCACCATGGGCAGGTGGGATCATGTACGTGAACAGCACTGCAGAGGCAGGTGCTGACTTTGAAACCCTCTCTCTGAGGCAGGGTCAGCTCCCTTGTCCAAAACATTGTGAAACAAGATTAATCACCTGCCTGTGAGGTACCAAGTTTTCTGTCTGGCCCAACTTATTTCAGGCTGGGGAACGCATCAAGAAATGCATCACAGGATATGAGTGCCCTGAGAACAGAGAGCTGCTCATTCAAGCAAACCCACCCCAGATGTTCATGCCTTCCCACACATGAGCTGTGTGCTGTGATGCTCCACAGAATTTGGCGGGGGGGGGGGGGGGGGCGGGGTTCAGCTGCAGCACACCACAGAACCAAGGGTGGGACTCCCCACTCATCATGAGGCAGTCCTGGGCACCCTCCTGCCTCCTCCCACCCTGACAGCACCAGCACACTTGTTCCCACATCAGATTAAGGAAAGCACAAGGTTTTGTGTAACTAAATGAAGCCACTCCATGGGTTCAGCCACTCAAGACCCACCTTGTGCCATTGATCTGCACATAGTCCTTGGTGCAGGAGCTGACTGGGATCCCAGGCTCCAGCACAAAGAACATGTTGAAACGCACCTTCACATTCTTTATAGAGGGAACCTGCAAAAGGAAGCACAGTCAGTGGGATATTGCTTTCTGGAGCAAGGAAAAAAGAACAGTTTCATAGGAAGAGGGTTGTGCTTGGGGGAAGGACAGAAGATAACTGAAAAGGAGAGGTCAGTCTTCCATCAGGAAAAGAAACAACTTCATAAAAGTCACTGAGTCACACTAGCCCCAGAATCCCCAGTGAAACAGGCATACAGAGGGGTGGAAGCCAGACCTCTGGTCAACAGCCAGTAATTGGCCTGTCCCAAAGCCCACACTCTCATCCTTTCTTGTGTGAAGTTACAGGATTGTTCATGGGCTCCTGTGGGGTTCAGGCCTCTCGCAACCTCTTCTGCTTTTGCCCCCAGCTCCTCAGACTCCCTCAGTCATGCCGGACTTGGAGCCTCTGGGCCCTAGCTGCTGCGATCTCCCTTGCACCATGTCCTATACGACCAGGGTCATTTGACAGACTTATAAAGGGAAAGAGAGGGCCCATCTCACCTCAATGTTCCAGACACAATCTGTGTCTGGGGGGTAGTGTGCTGGGTAATAGGGAGTTGTGAAGGTGCCGCTGTCTCCCTTCAGGGTCCCACCGCAGGCTAAACACAAGCAGGAAGGTAATAACAAATTAGATATTTAGATGTGTTTTCTCCAAGTCTCAGTTGCTGTCATTGGAGGCAGAGGCAACTGTCTCTAACAAGGTTAAGTCACTCTCTGGAGAGAGCAGCTCTGCTCCAAGGCTTGAGAGAACGCAGGAGATCAGTTAGGTGCTTCCCATATACATCAGTCTGCATGTCTAATCCAACATAACTCTCATTTTTGCCCCCTTTGGGGGACACCTTTACCACAACCAAGAACACTATAGGCAAGGCAAGTGCCAAGAGGTGACCTGCTTCCAGGTGCTCCAGCCCTGGAAACATCCCTGACAAACTGACCGCAGCCACAGCCACTTCCCTGTTCAGCTGCCCATGGCAGGGAGACATGGGGAAACAGGCCAAGGCCTCTGCTCACCTTTCATCTTTGGGAGCTGGAAGAACTCAGCCTTAAAGCCAGGGAATCGCCCCTCCTTGTTGGTAACCAATGTGACTAGCATGACGTTCTGGGAGGACAGGAAGGTCAGGTTGTAGGATGGGGCATAATTCCCACAAAGCCTAGGAAGCAAAGGACAGAATCCATAAGGCACTGCTGCACAGGGAGCCTCAAGCAGCACAGCTCAGCTCTGAGCAGGGGCAGGACCAGGACCTCTCAGGATCACCCTGGACTTGGTGCCATACAGGAATACCCACCTAACCAAGGCATGGGGCTCCACGGGGCTCAGAGAGTCGTACACCTTGATGTAGTCACTGTCATCTCTGCATGGCTCCAGCTCCAGGGTCTTGAAGGTGAGACTGATGCTGGAGCTGGCATCTGCCCTCAATGCCCAGTAGCAGAGGGCATTGTTGGGGTATGGGCTGTTGGGGAAGCCCGGGGTGGTGAAACTGGTGACCTCCCCTTCCTTGGCGTGAAGGGAGAACATGCAGCTGTCTGCCCAGAGAGTAGGGAACAGTTAACAAGGCAAACAAGCCTTGCCCTGCCTTTCCCTGAGATGCAGAGAATAATTCCTGCAGGCTATCCCAGGGCAGATGGCTCTTCACGGACAACAGAGCAAGGCCTGTGCCACAGTCTGTCCAACCCCCAACCAGCTCCAAGAAGCACACTGGGGTCTGCTTTGCACCTCTCTCCATACCCTTCCCCATCCTGCAAGAAAAACACCACCCTAAAGAGACCACTGAGATGGAAGAAGAACTGTACTTACTGTCCCGGGCAGAGTGAGCTATGCTGGGGTCCACAGCTGCAGGAGAAAACAGAGTCCGCATCACCCTTTGGGCTATGGGAAATCCCTGGGCACAAAGCCAAGATTGTTCCTCGGACAGTCATTGATCTGGCCTTGCTTGTGGAATCTCCCTGCAAACTGGCAGGGGAGGCTGCTCCTTCCTGGCCTCTAGGAGCTGAGGAAGCAAACTTTCCCTCTGCAGAAGGAGAACTCATCCTTGTCCCTCTTCCCTGGGCTCAGAGGAGAACACAGAATGTTCCAGCAAAGGAGAGCAGGTCTGTGCAGACCCCTTTAGGCTGTACATCCCATTATGCTGTGCTGTGACATCCAGGTCCTTACACCACCCTCAGAGCTGCCTTTCCCATGTGAGGGCTGTGACCAGCACCTTCTCCTTCCAGAGAAATATCCCACCCGGTCCCACACAGAAGCCCAGGGACAGTGGAACCAATACTCACGGAAAGCGATTACTGACTCCACCTTCAGCATGGGGTTTCTCAGGCGTGGGTTCCACCTCTGCACCAGGCTCTGCTTATCGGCCATCGCCCTGTCCAGGCTCTCTTCCCGGTATTTGGGCACAAGGAATTCTGACCAGTAGTAGGCAATGACACTGCCTTCACTGTGGAAAGGGCAGTTGTGGGGTGAGGACAAGGACAGATATGGGAGGACTCAAATATCACTAGAAGAAGGGGCCAGACTACTTGATGAGCCATTTTTGGAACCTCGCCACAGGGATGGGAGAGTTTGAATGACAAGTTAAGCAAAAAGCAAAGGCCCCTGCCAACCCAAGGAGTTTCTCTCTCTCCATGCTGCCAGGCACCACCCACTGCAGTTCACTGCACCACACCTTGATTTTCCCAAGACACCTGGCAGAAAACAAAATGCATTTTCAGGTCACTTTTAACGGCTCATCCTTTCCTATATCACTCAGGGTTACTATTTCCATCCCAGCATCCTGGGAAGGAGGGTAAATGGCTGGCGTGATATCCCGGCATCCTAGATGGGCCTCAGGCAGTGCCTAACACTCACCTGAAGGCAGTGATTACTGTCTCTTTGTGGTAAGGACCAATATCAGCGTGATTCTTATAGATCTCCTCCACCTGAAAGGGTTAAAAAGGGGTGTCAGGATGTCTAGAAGTGAGGGAAATGGAAAGGCTAAAGATAAACAGAGCTTCAAGCCTGCAAAGGAAAACCAGGACATATACCTGGCATCCCTGGGTGCAGGAATCTGCAGAGCCAAAGAAAGTAAGAAGGAGAGTTGAGAGCCCCAGAAGACAGCAGAGCTGCCCATCACAACCTGTTCTGACTCAGCTCACCCCACTCTTCCCTGGGGGAAGTGAATCTCCAAGTCTGAGGGAAGAGGCAAGACCAGCCACAGCTTCACCCTCTTTCAGACACCCTTCTGCCTCAGTTCCCGGCCCTGACTCATCCAGTGATTCTGGGACATGCCCTGGCAGCTCCTATGGCACTGGGAGATGCCATGGCACTGGGCTAGAGCTGGGGTGTCAAGATTCAGCTCCAGAGAAGGTCCCTGCTCCCAGCCAGCGTGACATAGAGAGCAGGGAATGTTCCAAGGAATCTTACACGGCATATCCCCATGGCCGTGGGGCAAGAGGAAAATTCCTTGCTTGCAGAAGGAGGGAGGTAAGAAACCTCTTACCGTGCTCTTCACCTTCTTGGCCAGCATACTGAACTCTGGAGAGCTGGAGTTCTCATAGGCATCCAGGAATTCCCAGTTCAGAACCCGCAAGTGGCCATTGAAAACCTTCTGGACAGGTGTGTTCCTATCTGGAAGAGAAAAGCTCAGGGTCAGGAAGGGCAGTCAGAGCTGCCGGTGTCAGCAGATCACTAGTGACAGCAATTGGGGCAGGGAGGTGGAAATGGTGTCTCCAGAGCTTGAGAGGGCACATATGAGGAACATCAGGTAACAAAGCTTTTCCATGTGGATGGATACGTTCCCAAGGTGTTATCCGACATGTCACCACCCACCAGATGTCACACTCACATTTGAAGTGCCAAAACAGGAGGCCAGTGGTGAGGGAGACAAGCAGAAAAACAACGATCAGGACGGTGATGACCACCTGCCGCTTTGGGCCGCGCTTCTCCATCTTCTTGGAGTTCATGGCAGGGAGGAACTCCACCCCTTCATCCAGGTTGTTCATCTCCTGGGAGAGGAGGGAAGGCAGGACAGTGGGAAAGCTGTTCTCAAAGCCTGGCTTGGGGAGGTCCAGCCACAGAGCAGCCTGAAGCAGGCTTGGGGACAAGGAATGTGGGAGCACTGAGGGAAAACCTCAGTGTTGGCAGCTCCACAGCCATGGCAGGACAAACCCTGAAGGTTTCTTCTTTGCTATTCTGTACACACCTAATTCCATTTTGGGCCTAATATAAGGTCACGTGCTCAAGCAAACTCAGCGGCAAGTCCACACACCCTCCTGTGACCATGGCAGGTCACAAGCCCACAAGCTCCAAGATCTGCCTCAGCAGATGAAACTGCAGAGAAAAATTCACCCCCACAAAGTGCTCGTTGTGTGCAGGTGTGTCACCCAGAGCTCATGGGGCATAGCATGCTATAAATAGCATTTCCCTAAAAGAAGAGATCAAGCTGCTTCCTTCTCTTACATTTCACAGCTCTCTGTCATGCCTCCTGAGCCACCAGCACTCCTGTGTTTCTGCTTGGAATCTCTCATCCAGCACAAATACTCGTTAAAAGAAATAAACCAAAAGCTAAGATGAATACACAAAACATCCCCACAACCCACGAGCAGCCATGCTCTTGGGACAAGACGTGGAAGAGAGGAACGAGGAATGACACAGCTCTTGCTGTCATCACCACCCCATAATGGGCTGGGTGAGGAAGTGGAAGATGTGTTGAAGCATCAAGCTCTGTATCAGCTGTAAACCATTGGTGCCCCAAGGTTTCACTTTCTCATACCTTCAGTTCTGTTCCTCCATCCTTGCTCTGCCCGTGTATCTGCACCTCTGACCCAGGGTGGGTTGGAACAGCTGCAGACCCAGAGTTTTCAGAGGATCCCACACAGCATCCTTGGTACTGTTGGACATCGTGGGGGCCCAGATCTGCATTTACCCTGGCATTTCCTCTCCTCCCATCACTGGTAGTGGTGTGGGCAGAGCTTCTGATCTGTGCCTCCCTTGGGTAGGAAGGGCTCTGCACCTGCTGCAAAGGCCCAAAACAGGTGAGGATCTCTCACCTTTCTGCTCACCACCTTCCCATTTTCTCCTTAGCAGGCATTCAGTGGCTTCCTGGGGTCTGGAACCTCAGCATGGACACCATGGCATAAAGTGCCAACTTGCACAAATCTGCAACATTTCCACGTGTCCTGCGCTCCAGAAGGGTAACGCTGTCTCCACAAACGCAGGGTCAGACTCTGCCTGTTCTCTCTCAGCCCAGGGCTCACACAAACCTACTCCAACAGCTTGGATTAATTTGATGCAAATGTCGCAAGCCCGTAAATTCAGGAAAAATATGGACAAGAGGGCTATAACTTGATAGAACACAGGGGAATAGCTTTGAAATGAAAAGATAGCAGGGTTAGACGGGATACTGGAAAGAAATTCTTCCCTGTGAGGGTGGTGAGGCCTTGGCACAGGTTGCCCAGAGAAGCTGTGGCTGCTTCATCCCTGGCACTGTCCAAGGTCAGGTTGGACAGGGCTTGGAGCAGCCTGGGACAGTGGAAAGCATCCCTGCCCATGGCAGGGTGTGGAACTGGACAGACTTTAAGGTCACTTCCAAACCACTCTGGGATTCTACGAACAACAGCTAGCAAAGGTGATCCTGCTAACAGAGGGACCTCTGAGCCTGCTGTACAGATATAAGGAAAAAGCCATCTTCACTGCATTTCCTCACTTCCAGTAGGTGCTTTATCTTATCTTTCCTCAGCCTTGCCTGGCAGGAAAGCCCAGCTCCCACTTGAGCCATTCCCCCATTTCTTTTGCCCTTTTCTTCACCCAATGCCTGTGCTCTCCTCCCACCCTCCACGTCCCACTGCAGCCTCTTCTTGCGGTATTTGCCCAGAGCCCTTCACAACAGAAATGGAAGTGGCAGGCACCTTAGTCTGAGTTTTTGTCAAGGACCCTGTAAGTTTAATACTCTGCAAAAACCAGAAGACCACCAAGACCAGAGCAACCCACCAATTTTCACACCAGCTGCTCTCAGAATCCTCCCGGTTTATCATTTGGCAGTTCAGGGAAGGAGCCTTCATTCATTTTTGAGTTTTACTGCCTAAGGCTAGACAGAAAGAACTGTTTCCATCCCCAAAATCCACCCACCTCCAAAATAAACAGACCTAGCAGGGCTGCAGAGGGAAATCCCATGGGGAATGCTCTGAATCCTCTTTGGCTTCTGATCATGCAGGAAAAGTTTGAAGACATAAACCCAAGGAAACTTTGAAACAGATGACACACAAAACAAAGCTTAAATACACAGAGACATCCTAAATAAAAAAAATCTTCAATCAAAGTCAAGACTACCTGGAGTTCAACACACTGTCTTCCAAACATCCATCTGGCTCCTACCAGTTTTCCAATCATGAAATAAACCCCCCAAAGCCTGGTAAAGAGAAGAAACTGGCAACAAAACTTGCAAACACATCCTCTCTCCCTCCACAGAGCTGCTCACAATGCTAAGCCATCTCAGGACTTCCAAGACATTACTGCTGTTGGCAGAAAGCAAAGTATTTAATTCTTTATTAACATCTGCAGAAGCAAGAAGACAGTCTCAGGGGTTTAAATGATCTACCAGTTTCCCCCGGCTTCCTGGAGCCAGTGAGGAAGAACTGCAAAGAAAACCAATCTTCCATGAGAAAACCCTTCAGCTGTGGGGACCTTCAGCCCTCTGCAGAACTCAGAGATGACACTTCCGTTTCACCAAACTGCCAGAAAAAAAAAGGGTCAGCAGCAAGCAGGAGCTCCTGCTGTACAACACTGCACAACAATGTGGCTGATGCATTGTAACAACCCCTTTAAGCTAAAGATTGTGTCTTTGCAGAGAGATAACGCCCACGGAGAAAATCATTGCTGTGATTAAATCAGAAGGCAAACAGAACTCCCCTCTGCCTCCAGCACACACAGGCACATGCACTGCTCCTGGGAGCAAGGAAATTAGGCAGGAAAACTCACCATCTGCTCTCTTTAGGCAATTTCTCTGTTTTTTTGGGAAAAAAAAAAGTATGAAAAATGAGAGAAAACCTGTGAGAGTTTACAGCAGGCCTTTGTCAGTTTGTTCTTGCTTCAAAGCTGAGCCAGCAGCAACACAGGAGAAGTGACAGGAGTGCAGGGATTTTTGGGAAGGTTACTTTTGTTTTTCCTCCAGTACAAGGTGCAGAAGCAGCCACTGACACTTGTCACAAGTTACCTTGTGACTACAGGCAGATAGGAGGCACGATCCAAAGAGGTTTCTCTCCCTCCTCACCCTCTGTGTGGTGTTCCAGCTTTCATCCTCTCCCATTCCCATACCTTATGGATGCCATTATGTTCCTCAGCCAACACAGACACTTGTGTGAAGAGCCCTCACACATCACAGCCTGGGTAAGCAACAGCCATTCCTGCAAACTCGTCCCAATACACAGTGAAGGATCTGCAGCCTCCCCCAAGCACTGCTGGTATGATGAATCAGGCCATGTGGAAGGTCTCAGATGAGGCCCTGTGTCTGAACTCTAAGAGGCTGAAACCTCCCTGCCCACAATCAGCACAAAACTCACACATTTGACCTGAGGACCAGATTTGCCTGTGTCCCACGAGTGCAGCTCAGCCTCTGCCCCTCTCACTCCCTGTGCTCCACATCCCCTTCACTCCCAATACTTGGGAGGAAAAATACCCTGTCACCATCCTCTGAGTTAGATGGAAACCAGACAAAAACACATGCAAGACAGGCTCAAAGATCAGAGTTAAATCAAGAAAAAGACAACTGCAATGTTAATCTCCTTTAGTTGGTGGCTGCTGCACATTTCCCTCGCGTGCTCTGAACAGTAGCAGCTGTAAGCTAGAGAGGAGCTGAACACGTACTGCTCTCACCTTGTCCATGGCTCCTCCAGAAACCGTCTCTAGCCCCAAGTGACTCAAGGTCTGACTGTCTCACCCTTGTTGAGGAAACTGCTCCGATAAACATGATTAACAGAAAACCTCCCTTGATATTCGCTCTGCCTTAGTCACTGGAGCAGTTACTTCCTCCTCCTCACTCAGTCCTTGCCGGTACAGCCAGGCTCCCCATACAGGGTCAGAGGGATCTGGTCACAGCATCAGCTGTGGCAGCAAAACCAATCCAGGGAAAGGTTCAGACAGGCACTGCCCCAGTTCTCTCATGCCTCAGTTTCCCCCAGGAGTACCGACCCCATGAAGAAACTTGGAAAAGAAGTGCACATAGATGGATTTATAGAGCACTTAGAGAGCTCCTGCTCCTCTGCACAGAGTCTGAGCTCAGTCCTGGGAAGAGCAGACCTCTCACTCCTCCTTCTGTAAGCCACACGATGTATTTTTAGACAGTGACTGTGCTCTGTCCAGCTGGACAAACCAGATGCAGAAGTGACTAATCCTGTCAGCAGGAAATGCAACTGGCACAAGGGGGTGGTGGGAACCAGCTCTGCACTGGAGATCTTACAGGAAAGCAGAGAGATCCTCCTGCAGTAGGGGATCATGGAAAGGCCGGAATATGCCATGGAGTACGGCTCTCCAGCATGATGTGTGCAAAGCAGGGGTCCCTCTGGGATCAGCATCCCCCCATAGAGGCTGGTTTCTGCCTTGTTTGGCACTCCCAAAGGGTGATGTGTCCCAGGCACCAAACCCCTCACTGTTCCCCTCTCCTTCAAAACAGCTGCTCCATCTGTACCTCAGTATCTGCATCTGTTCACAGGACCCTGACCCACAGAAGGACTGGGCTCCTGGCCATTAGTTTCACCTGTCCTTTATGACCACCAGGCAATTTGTTCATCCAGCAGTAGACATGAAATTTTCCTACTTCCTTTGACTTTCCCCACTCCTGACTGCTGGTCTGCTACAGGACTGCTCAAGGCCAA
Source organism: Irena cyanogastra (assembly GCA_013397155.1). Taxonomy (NCBI): domain Eukaryota; kingdom Metazoa; phylum Chordata; class Aves; order Passeriformes; family Irenidae; genus Irena; species Irena cyanogastra. The sequence continues at coordinate 183,059 of VWZV01001830.1, read as the reverse complement.
AGCTACCCAGATCATATAAGGTAAGAGCAGGTGTGCAACTAAATAAAATCTCACAGCAAAAAAAGTGACTGTCTGATACAAGTATACACAACCAAGAAAAGGAACCCATAAAACTCCAGGCTGGAGGAGGCATAAGGAGGTCGGAGATGAAGCAGAGTCATTGGACTGCATGGTTGGACTCTTGAGGGTAATTACAACTTGCAGATCCCAGCCTGTGTATCCAAGAGGCAATTCCCATCTCCCTTTTTTTAGCCACACCTGCCTCGGGTCGTGTTCAATAAAAACTAAAACAAACACCACACAAGAAATGAGAGGAATGAAAGCTGTTGACTGCACCACAATCTCAGGACACAGCCAGCAAGCCAGTTCAGAGCTCAGGAAACCAACAGGGTGGGCTTGTGTGGTAAAAAGAGCCAGAAAAGTTGTATTTTCAAAACCTGAGAATTCCTGGATCATGTTGAAAGCCAACATAGCTTTGCAGTGGTGGCATGAGGGAAAACAGCCTGTTATCCATTGGAAAAAGTAAAACAAATGTAAACAGCATGTGCAACTCACTTCACCCAAGTACAGCTACACTATCCTTAAATCAACTCCTGCACAAACTCTTGCTACAAACTTCAACAACTCCTCTGGAAAAAGATCTGATAAGAATCATTTTCTCACTTCTCTTCTTACTCTTGGTAAGAAATATATGGAAACAGCACCCATGGGAGCAAAGTTTACATAAGGTGTATTTGTGCTGTGCTGCCCCACTACAGGCAGCAAAGCACTGAAGAAACTTTGCCAGCGCATTATTTTTTGTCTTCAGTTCTGTGTTAAGGGCAATGAAGCTATAAAATGATTACATCAAAACCAAAAGGGAATATGGGGCAAGAGCTCAAGGACAGAGTCTTCCAGACTGTGCATCTTCCAGGCACAGAAGGCAGGTGCAATAGTGAAAGATACAGGTCACACACACCTATTTCACATACCAAGTTTGAGCTTAACCCTCTACAGCATTTGACTGTCTTGTGACCACCCTGAGTCATACGAGAAAACAAATTCCTTTAGGTTTATTATAGAAGAAACTCATGTTAATGTTTGCAGAGATACCACAGACTTGGCTTACTGCCCCATGCAGGGTGATCGGTGCAGCTCTGTCCTGTGTCACAGCAGCTCAGAAAAAGCTACCATGCTTCTGTGTGTCTGTGGTAATAGAGAATTTTACACTTAAGTCTTAGCAACTTTTGGGAGAAGCTAGGAATAAAGGTACCCTACAGCCCTGATCTGTGTACCTATGGGCCATGAAATTCCTCCTTACAACACACTGATGTTCCAAGAGGAGCAGAGAAACATGCCACAGATGCAAACAGCTAATTTAAATCACTTGTATGTCTTTCCTGGTACAGACAGAACTGTCTGGAAAACAGAACTGCCTCCAGCAGCTTAACCAAAGCAGCTGAGCCCCAGACCTCAACCTCCACAATCCTTGTGACACTTTACTCATTCCTGCAGTTCTGAGGTGGATCAGGACCACGAATCTCCAATGTTTGAAGCTAACAGCAAGGAAAACATGAGCACCTCCAACCAGGAAAGTCTGCCAAACCCATCCCTGTTGGCTTCTCCCTCCCCATGCTAGCCCATGACCCGGATATTGCAGGGCATTATTTCCCAGTCTGTCCATGGTGGCCTTTGGATGGAAATGACACATTCTACCCTGGGCAAGGGGACAACCTTTGCCCCAATACCTTCCCCACAGCCAGGCCCTCAAAACACTCTCGCTGCTCCCTCAAGGGTTTTACAGAATGATCTTTCGTTTGCTGAGCAAAGGTCTGGCCTCAGCCCTTTTCTCATTGTGTCTTCCTTATCCCTGTTTGCTTTTAGCACCAACAGCAGCCAAACTGGCCCAAGCAGCAGCTCACCTGCCAGCCACTACCCCAAGGAAACACTCTGCACATTTCCAAGGAAGAATGGCAGCTTCTCCTCAGCCCAAGAACTACGGCAGCTCCTTTACCAGCACAGGAGGAGACACAAGACATTGCAAACCCACTCATTTCCTCCACTCATGTTTATAAGGGGCCAAGTCCAACAACAGTCCATGGGTGACAAACTCCTTGGGTTGTTTCCTGCCAGGAGGGCAGGTACTGTCTTCAGGGAAGCTGTTCTGGATCCGATAGATTAGCCCCTCTTGAACTGACACAGGGGGAAAACTGATCCAGAGCCAGTGAAGGGACCCACTTGAGCCCTCAGTCCCGCAAAAAGACAAATCAGAGCACAGAGCTACCTTCTGCCAGGAGAACAAGCCAGGCAGGGAAGATCATGTCACACAGGTGTCACCCCGGCCTGGCCAGGGACAAGGAGCTTGAGCTGAACTGCTTCAGCAAGAACATCTTCTTCCCACTCTCCGTCATGGCACACACCAGACAGTGGGACTGGAGGCAAGGGAAAATTTCTTGCTGCAGGCCAGCTTTTTGATCAGCGCCAGAACCAGCAGCTCCTATGTTGCTGCGAGATAATAAGTACTAAAGCCAGGCCTCGGAGACAGACACCACACAGCCTGCAGGTAGGGTGGGAAATGCTGCTGTCCTGCTTTAACTCAGAACCCTCTATTTGGAACAGCCCTGTGGCACAGAACAGACTCTGGAGGTGGAACCCAAACTCAGCCATCCCTGCCCGACACTCAGCCTGGAAGATCTACACAAGAAGCTCACTCAGGTCTCAGAACACACTGATAATATAGCAGTTAATTAATGAAGCCCCACAGCCCTCGGTTAAAATTGGCCTTTATGATGCTTGAACAGGTTTAGTTAGATCTGTTGCTAAACAATTCAGACCCAGGCTCTGCACACAGCTCACCAGCAGAGAGTTTGCCTTTACTCACAACCCCAATGCCCTCATCTTAAGCTGAAACCAAAACCCCTGGAGCAACGGCAGCACTGACACCGAGGAGACTCAAAGCCAGCACAGACAGGTAGAGATCTCCACTTCCCCAAAGCTGGTTTGTTTTTTTTTTTTTTCCTGCTCTGCTGAGCTCAGCAATGTCCCCCAAACAGGTCCTCCTGACCTTACCCAAGGGTGACCTGGAATCCCCTCCTTCCTGAGGGATCCAGAGCAGCCCTGAACCCACCAGGCTCGAAGGAACCCGAGCAAGCAGAGGAGGAGGCAGCTTGGCAAAAGACTGGCAGGTGTTGTGGGAGCTGCCCGCGCCCAGGTGTGCTCTCACCTGCAGCTGGGTGCTGTACCGCACGCCGGCCCCGTTGGCCGGGGGGCCTCGCTCCATGGCCAGGGCAGTGCCGCGCGGCTCAGGCCGCCATGGCGCGGTGGCTCTGGCCTGGGCACGGTGCCCGGCTCCTCCTCCCCGTGCTCCTGGCAGGTGCGGACAGCCGGAAGCACCCGGGAGGTGCTGTGCTGCTCCTGCCTCTCCTCTCAACAGAAATAAGGGAAAACACCATGCCCAAAAAGCTGCGCCCAAAACCCCCGCATCAGCTCTGCATCATCCAACAGATCCTTCGGCCACAAGCTTTGCTTTAGCATATGAAACCAGAAAAATCTCGTCTTTTACCAAAAGAAGCCACTCTGCAATCGGTAGGAGGGCTAGCTGGCATGCAGAGATCCACAGCTCCTAAAGAAAAGTTTTGTGTATCCAGGATCTCATCCCCTCAGGTGACAACACTATCGTGCTATGAAACCCCGCTGCAAAGAGGGCACTCTCAGCACGAACAGATAGTTTAACCCAGGGATAAGCCTCATGCTCCCAAAAACATTTGGTACACTCAGAAGCAAAATATTCCCTCATCCCAGCCTGAAACCTGCCCTCAGGAAGGCTAGAGCACTGTAGGAATGAGCTTTCCCTTGGCTAACAGAGACTGGATGCAAAGTGAACAACACAGCAGTGCTGCAGAAACTGCATGTGCACCTAAATGTGGCACTCAGAGGACGCTCACATAGCAACAGCCCCTGAGGGCTATGTGGTTTAATATTAAACAGAGAGGGATAGGCGGAACTGGGGTTCTGAGAACACTCTAATGCAGGTTTGAAAGAATTTGTAACACTGAAAGCTGCATTCAGTCTTACTTCACCATTTACCCCTTCTTGAAAAGATGATTCATACACACACACTCCAATATTTAGGTCTCTCACATTCAAGAGCAAGTCAGGATTAAAATAGCTGGATCAAACTCATTTTTTCATGAAAAGGTTCTTCCTTTCTCTATCTTACATATGACAGTCCATATGAATATGTGATATGCCCATCAAAAGTTGAACTGGCCACCCCACCACTGATCAAACCTTTTTACACCAATTGCATCCAGCCCTGAAACTGAATTTTTTAAACACTTGAACACTTAAAATTCCCAGAACTCTTGTTCTGGTACAACAAGAGTTGCTGATCACTCGAAGAAAATCCCTTGCTGAGTCTCCTTTGTTTTCCCTTGCTTTACATTGTCTCCTGCGGAGCAAAAGCTTTGCAGGCTTTTTGCAGGTGTTTTTTTGGGGGGAAAAAATAAGAGACGGAGTGACGTCTCTGATCCTGCTGTGGTGAAAAACACAACATAACTTTTGTGCTCTTGTAGAAACACATAAACCACGGCCTTCCCTGACCCCTCAGCAGCTGCCAGAATTCCACTCACCGCGGGACACGGCACAGGAGGCAGCATCCCTGGATTTAAGGTACTCCTCTTGAAAAGATGCCGTGTTAGTCAGGGTGCTGATGTCAGAAGTTCTCAGCGCTCCCGCTGATGCCTAGCCCTGCCCAGCGCTGTTTTTACAGCCACTCCCTTACCTGCCTGGCTGTAGCCTGTCTTAACATCCCCGTGAAACAGCGTATTTTGGGTACAAAGCAGATGCTCCCAGCTGAACCACTGCTCCTACATTCTACACATTTTTCCTGTTTGGCGCATCTACTGATCTCCAGGCTGATACCAGTTAAACACCCGTACTCAGGAATGTGGATGATGACGACAAAATGTGAAGATCCACAATCCCTGGGTCGACACAGAGTTGTGAATGCTCACTGTTTCCTGTCATTCAAGCCACTGACATTTTACAAACTAATTCACGAGCCCTCTTTGAACAAGGGGACACAATCACCGTGGGGAAAACCGGCAAGCACATGTGCCAAATGTAAATATTATATAGCTGGGAAGCGGCTGGTTCGAGGCCTCAGTACCAGGATTCCCGTTTCTCTGTTGCTGAAGCACAGGGATTTCCTTCGTGGCTGTGCTGCAGCCATTACCGAATCACCGTGGTGGGAGCAGGTCTCCTCCTGGGCAGTGTACAGCCCCAAAACATACAATAACAATTCCCGACCTGTCTGCCACGTGCTTTTTTTGGTGCGAGACTTCCATGTATGTCTGAAGGATGCTGAGCCCAGCCGAGGCACGGTGAAAACGCAATAAAGCATAAAGTCCAAGGCACTCACCCGCATGCAATGGCAGCAGTCAGCCGCAAAGCCTCTGTTTGCTCCCGCTGGAACCAGTTTATCCAATAAAAGCTGTCACCTCCTCCTCCTCCTCGCGTTGTCTCAGTGTAGCCACAACAGCATCTTCAGAGGAGAGCCGAGGTTTGGGAGAAAGGCGAGCCCTGAAATCTGAGAACCAAGTCCGGCTTGGTCAGAATCTGTGCGAGTTGCAAGAGCTAAATCGCCCTGAGCTTGAACCCCAGAGAAGGATCAGCTGCAAGAGCAGCAAACACTGTCGGTGCAGGCAGGATCCTTCCGCATCAGCTCCCAGCCCTGGGAATGCCATGCACGTGAAAGAAGGGAAGAACTGCTTACATAAGGAATGAAGGCCGGCTGCCTGCGGGCGAAGAGTCTTCTGGTGGAGGCAGTTGCCAGGAATTCTAGCAAAGGAGCACCATGCATCCACACCGGCGACGGGCCGGATTCAGCCGGGGACAAAGGCTTTTCCTTCCCGTAGTGTGGCCCAAAGACCGTGCTCTTAGCGCGACTCCCAAATTCAAATTTCAGCGACAGTGCCCTCCCACCCAGATTCCTGCCAGGCAACCTCGAAACCACCCCATCTCAAAGCTCAATCCGGTCCGGCAACTTCCAAAGCATTACAAAAGACTGGGAGAGAGATAAAACTCACAGGGTGTCCTGTTACTTTGCATTCCAAAGAGTAAATAAAAGGCTGATTCAGTGGGAGGAGAGGAAAACGTCATCCAGCAGCACTGCGCTTTCCAGCTGAACAGGCAGCCCCCAGAGCAAAGGCTGGGTACCGCTGGGGATGGGCACAGTCATCTCGGGCTGATCCAGTCTCTCCATCTGCAATGCAAGGGAATAATTACTGACTGTGGAGAATGGGAGCTGGAAAAGTGTAATGAGTTGACTTCAAGTGGTCACGTGCTGCTTTGGGGCAGAACAAGGAGGTGGCACTCCCCTTCCCAAAGCTGTTCAAGGATTAGTGTGTCAATTGGATAGGAACTTCTCCTTTGATCTCAAATGCTTCTCTCACAAGCTCAGGAATGAAAGCCCTGCTCCCAAAACATAATTTTGGCAGAGATCAGAAGTAGCTGTGCCCTCCTGAGATCATGAAATCTGGCTAGAACCAAGGGGTCTAGTGCCCTGCTCCAGGGATGACATGGGCGTGAAACCAACCTTCAACACACCCCAGACAGCTCCTAGACTCGCTTCCAAAATCCAGGAGGGTCATTTCCCGTGCCTCTGCTTCTGGTGCCAGCCACCTGTCAGTCAAGGGGCTCCCAAAGGAATACAAAGCACTAGGAAACACTAGAATGTAAGCTTGCTGCCAGGACTATAAAGACCAGTCTCCTTCTTGAGCTCTTCAACGGCTCGTGAAAGCAGAGAACCTCTTTTGTGAGCTCTGAATCAGCAGCAGCAGTGTTTGCCAGCCAAACTGTAAATGCAAGAGTGGACAGGCCTGACCGCCTGGTTTCTGGCACCGTGTATTTTGAAACCACTGGGCACGCCCAAGGCTCCAAGTCAGGTAAAGTCTCTTCTAACGAGCTGCGAATGCGTAAACTGAGACCTTGACTTAGCTTAAAGCAGAGATGCAGACAATGCGCTGAAAGTACCCATTTCTTTTTGGTTTATTACAAACAGGCAGAGTTGCCTCGGCTTCCCTGCCTTGCCTCCTTTTTTTTCATAAGTTCAGACTTTGTGACAGTGTTTACAACTAAAGACAAAGCATGCAGCTTGAAGTTTTCACTAACTCCTCTTGTTTCCCTCACTTTGTTGGTGTACAAGACCAGGGATGTGGGTACATAAGGGAGAGTTTTTGATGTTTCATGGTCCAGCTCCTGCTGTCTTTTAGACAACGAACTGCCTGATGTTCCAGCTGTCCCAGGGTGCTGGACACCGCACATGCTGTTGATGTGCCCACCTAAAGCAGGAAAACAGGTTGTGAGCTCTCCCCCAGATCTCAGCCTGGCAGAGGTGAGAATCAATCCGTGCTCTCCTGGATGGTGCTAGAACTCCCTGCTGGCTGGATCACGCCTGCAGACCTGCTCTAGTCCATCTTCCGCTCCAAAAACAGCGTATCTGGGTATAATATTTGTCTGGGAACTCTCCTCCTCTCACAACAATCTATTCTAGCATTAAGGTGTCTTTTGAGTTTTTGTAATATCCAAACTATATCCCTCTCACCGCATGAACAATTGGTGAACTGAGCATTTCTCTGAAGTTCAAATATTTGTTGCCGACTCCCAAGGGCTGAAGGACAGCCCTTGGATTCCTTCCACCAGATGGCAGGGAAACTCTGGGAAACCTGCCTCGCCTTGCAACCCATCTCAACTCCTGAGAGAAGAGAGCACTTCCCTTGGAGAATCTATGAACTAGGACCACTGTTCCCACCCACTTGTCGTTCTCTATGATGCTTGACTTAGAGCATAAAAAAGCAGGAAAAAGATAAGCAGGGATTAAATCCAGTCCTAATGCAAACTGTGCAATTCTTGACAAAACTGTTAAAATTCAGGTGCATAGACAGTCAGTGAAAGTTTCCTTCCCATTGGAAGGACTTCCTGGGTTTGCTAAGTGAGCAGAAAACTGTGCCTTTTCACCCCCCCCACATCTCTTTGACTCGCCTACACAACACAAGTTGAAAAATAAGAATACAATAAATCCTATCAACCAGCCTAATTCAGCTTTGTAATTATAATTACAAAGGTCTCATCTCTCTGACTGGGGGCTTTCCTGGTCACAACTGCCTGAAAACAGACTAAATTTTCCTGTTGCCCTTCAAAGGAATAGGGTGCTAATTTTCTGCCAAGGAAGTACTTAGAGCTTTTGGCGAAATACTTAGCTTTGAACGTTAACACGTTTCCTCCTCCCAGCTGTCCTAGCAGAAGTTGGAACAACAGCCCAGCTAAGTTTAGGATTTTTGGTAAAGTACAGAGGCTGCATATGACATTGCAATGATAAAAGTGACAGGACAGATAACAGCCTTTGCACCAGCACCTTCACAGCTATTTCAGGGGCCACCCTAAGTTAGAAGCCACTCTCAGTACAGGAGTACTGACAAAGAAGTAAAAGCTCAACTTACCAAGTTACTGATTGCCATTAAGGTACTCAGGGCATTCCTAGCCGTGAAACAGAACTTACTTCCTGACACAAACAAAGGGAGGCCAGTCATTCATAAAGCTGCAGTGACTCGAGGGCTTGTGACTGTCTCATACCCATAATTTCACTGTGTAACTGAGTACACAGGAAAAATTCTCACCACAGGCTGACTTACAAGCACTTTGCTTAAACAGTTTAAAAGCCATCAGTGCAAATTCCTTTTTTTTTTCTTTGAGTAATCAAGGGTATTTTTTATATATATAGAAGCATACTTTTGTATGCATGTCTTGTAAATACCAAGCAGCCATTGCTTCCCCAAGCACAAACTGTAAATTTTTTCCGTTGTTGCCATAAATTCCTTCAGAATGACAAATAGAAACATTAAAGCCACTTACCAAGTTCCAAACAATGCCAGCACCTTGCAGGTCCCTGTTAACTCTTCAAGGAGTGTCAGCATGCAGGGAGAACACGGTGACCTCCAGCAGGTTTGCTCTTCTATTTTCCAGGCCCTGATGGCCTTGCTGTGGGTCAGCACAGTCACTTATCGATGCTCATCCGGGATTTGGTTGGCACATTCTCTAAGTGTCATTGCAAAACCACGTGGTCCTGGAGCTATGAAGGACCAACACATTTCTGCTTCAAGGATCTTGTGTTTGGCAGGTGATTTATTCTGCTCCAGGTGCAAACTGGAGGACAGTGAGAAAATTAATGTTAGGAGATAGGGGTGCAAGGCTCCTCAAATTGGTTTGGTGAACACTTCCAGACATAAACAAATTGGTTCTTAAAATACCAACCTCTGATTAAGTTTTCAGGCCTCAATGCAGGATGCCATGTACAAGATAATCCAGGCCCAAATAAACTAATCCACATTGAATGGGTCACTTGACATAACCTGTCTCATCCCTAAATTAAATCATCAATAACTCAAATTTGCACTACTCATGCAGAATTTCTTTAATAGTCCACAAGATGAAATGGCTCTATCCAGAGGGTGATTCACCCTACAGGAACAGGAGGGAGGTCAAATGAATTGCTCCATGAAGGGATCAGCAGCTGCAGATGCAGTCTTGGGGTGAGAAATTCAGATTTATCTATTGAGAAATTCAAAGCACAAGTTAAGAAAGATGACTCCAGCCTACCACCTCTGGATCTACACATATCTGTTCTATCCACATAACTAAGGTGCAATAAATCTCAGATTGACATGAGTCAGTTGCAAAGGGGCTAAGTACAGGATTAAACCATTTTTCTATCAAAGCCAGTTTCCAGCATGGACCCATTCTCCCTTCACCACAGCTCTGCAACAAACTGCTGTGTTAAGTGTTTAGGCTATGGGGCAAAGTCTAAATTCCAGACTGCCATCCTACAAGATGAACAGCACCCAGCCAGAAGGGTTCTGAGCTCAGGCACCACGTACCCAACTTGTAGCAGGCACAAGAATTGGGTCTATTGTAAGGTGGTTCAGGTTTGCCATGTGACAAACAAGTAACAAGGTTTTTGCATTTGCTAAAAACCATGTCAGTTGTTATAAATATGCGCAGCCAATTTCCCAATTAAAATATAATTAATTTATTCGATAGCAAATTTGGCATAGACTCTGGACAACAAGCCACAACGTAGGGAAACAGCTTCGACCCCAGGAATCGGCAGCTGGGTGACAGGCTAGCTGAAGGAGTGTCAGGGTAGCTCTGTTCACACTGAGGTCTCAGAACGGTGGGTTTATATACAGTTTATTTCACTGGAGGCAACGTTGTATTCAAAGTCCAAAAGTCTTAAGTTATTTAATTTGGTTCTTGGGTTGCTCCAGCAGGAAACAATGCTCTTCCAAGGCAAGGATGAATTATGGATGAAAACTTTATGTCCAGGAAGGTGGTGATGTTCCTGATATGCTGCATATCTTCATCAGATAGCTTATCGTGGTGATAATGGCCGGGTGGGTTCCCGAGATGGGCCATCTCCCGTCCAGCTGCAGCTTTAGTCTTGTTGATCCTTTCCTGGAAATCTATTCACTAAAGAGAGGCCACACACTCCTTTACGGGAACCAGCCCTTCCAGGGAGTGTGGTCTCGACATGTTTTACTCTGATACAAAAATATACTCCTATATCCTACACATGCATTTACAAAAATATACCTTTATACCCCATACATGTGTTTACAAGAGACATACCTCTATATGTTTACAAAAATATACTTTTATACTTATACATGCATTTCTAATATTCAATGTTTATAAACTTTATAGGCACGAATTAGGCACATTCACATAACATCAGTGTTTTCAAAGGTATTAGGAAAATGAAGAGCAACTGTTAAAATATGTCCAATTAATGATTCTTTTGAAAGGAACACCTGAGGTAACCTCAAGGTGAGTTTACAGGGTTATGAAAGCATCCTACTGAGGTATATAAATACAGATTTCCCCCATGATTTAAATGAAACAAAGCTGTTGCAGTTAGAGTTTATTGATTCCTTTTTAAGTGGTTCGTCCTGTTGTACCCCCATGTTCTCCCCGAGTTGGTTTACCCCTGGTTTTCCCCTCCCTCGAAGCTGTCCCTCATGCCATTCCCTGCCCCTTATTCCAGCTCTTTCCCGCCCTGCAACCCAGCCCTTGATTTCCGAACCTTCTCTGCCACTTAAACCTCGGGCCAATCCCTGTCTACAACACCCCTTGGGAATTCTCCTACTCCTCCAAGCCCCATTGGCCCGTGTGCCCCATCCTCTCCACCCTCCTACCCCAATGGCCCCAGACACTCGATGTGATCCCCTCACTCCTCCCCTGAGGATTCCCTATTGCTTAGCTGTTTGTATCCACCCCTGACCTGGATATGAACAAAACGCCTTGAATCAGGGTGCTCGAGATTGTTTTTTGTCTTACTCCCTTCACCTTGTGAAAAATGCATATTTTATGATTGGCTCTTCGTAAATATTAAAATGAATACTGTATGTGTTATGTTGGAAAGTTATGCTGTATTAATCTCTTTTAAGTAGTGCTATATTATTCTTTTTAAAGTAGTGTGGTAAGTATTCTTTTTAAAGTAGTGTGGTAACTTTTTAAGTAGTTTTAGGCTATAGCATAATACTAAAATAGAAACTATGTGATGTAAGATAATTTCTGTAAGTAGCTCAAGGAATGGAAAAGACAATCAAGAAATTCTTTGCACTATCCTATCTGGATAGAGATAACAGCAACAGACACCAAGATCCCAAGAGAAGAATTATTGCCTCCTTATCGGGAAAGCTCAGACTTCGAGGAACCAAGAAGGCTGATTTACAAGATGGGGGGGAAAGCTAAAATTAAGCAGAAACACCCTAGTTTGAAGAGAATGTTTGAATTGTGTATGAGATATATCAATATGCAACAGGCTACTGCTTTTAAGGGGTAATCCTTTGTTAGCAGGGTGTGCCTGGTGGTGAATGCCAGACATCCAGACGTCCGTAATTCTTTGTTTTATTGTCTGTTATTGTCCCAATTTTCATTATTATTTTAATTACTACTTTCATTACTATTTGATTATTACTAAACTTCTAAAATTTTAAAACAAGTGAATGGCATTTTTCACAACCTGGAATAAACTGTTCTTGTGGAACCTCAAGACAGAGAGATTCCTCTTTTCTCCTTTGCCTGATCCCTGTCATGGCTTGTGTCTGGCACCTTAGAGCAAGTGGCTCTAAAGGTTCTGCCTTTGGTAAATCCCCATATCAAGGCAGTTTCCCACTCATGGAGTGGCTCCAGAGTTCTAAGAGCTAGGCTGGGTTTTGGCAGTCACGTCACAAAGCAGTTGTTAAAATAAAGGTTAGAAAGGTTTTAAATGGCCTGTGGCTGTTTGTGTAGCATGCTCAGTTTTTTAAAGCAGGTTTTACATAATATTCTTTTGGTGGAAATAAACTCCTAATTCACAGCTTTTAGGAAATAAACAAGGCTCTTTGATAACTAGTGAGCATCTCACTGTGACAAAAAGAGGCTGTACTTAATTTTTTTAACTAGAAAAGGTAATGACAAAGATTCATCAGGCTGAATGCCCCTTTAGTTCCAGGCAGGACAGGCAGAAAATGGGTAATGTCAGTATACTTTCTCTAGGCCCTCTTCCCCTGCATGCTGCCATTCCAGCTCTTACTGCAGGACTCATCCAGAACAGCTTTCAGGCTGCAGAGCGAGAGGATGTGGGAGCACACACCACCTGGAACACAGTCTAGTTTATAGATACCCTCCCTCAGTCTCAGCACAGCCTACAAAACCACGGGACCCCTTCTCTGCCCTTCTGCCTCCTGTGTAGAAGTTAAAAGTTACTTATTAAAAACAAGGGTTCTTGATTCGCAGTAGCTTAGGGGTTATTTTTCAACCAGAGTGGAGCAGCTCATCAGACAGGTTGCAGCTGAATCATAAGAGGCTGTACTTTGTTCTTGAAAGCTAGGATAAACATCTCCTACCCAAGCCAGCACATGGCCATTCAAAATCAGAAGCCCATCCGGTGCCCGATGCTCTTTTCCCCAAAAATCAGACTTCAAAATAAAAGAGCAGGAACCTAAGAGAAGCAGCCAGGATGCAAAGGTTGCTCAAAAGTAGGATGGTGATCAACAGCAAGACACTTAAAATCAACAGCAACCACCTGAGACACACTAAGCTTCTGGGATTAGATGCAGGTTTCTTGTTTTCTTAAGCTTAATACTGCCAAAGCCTCCTGTGTCCAGCAAGAAAGTCACGAGGATTGACAGAAATTAAAGGGTCTTCACAATGTAACCACGTTTCAGCACTTGATTGTTGGTTAATTAATAATTTATTCATTATGAACAGAACATAGCAGGATTATCTTGATTATGTTTTGAATTTAGAGGCTCTTTCCCATAAGCAAGAGCAGGAAATTGCTTGTTGCCTGCTTAATTTCTTCTTTTAACTTCACAACTAAAAGGACTTTGGAATGTCCTCACCTCCCTCCCAAACCAGTCTTCCTGCTGGCTCCTGATTGATAAATGTGCAGAACACGTACAAAACATGACAAAGCAGGACAGAAAACCTTTATCACTCCAAATTGTTCCTAAAGCATATAAACCATAATTCAAGCACTTGCTTTCAAATGCTGATGTGTCCTGCTAACTCAGTATTTATATCCAGCCACTTCTTTTCTTACTGAATTACCTGTTTTCGTTCAAAGTGGGAAGTGGGTTAGTTACAGTACAGAAAGATCCACAATCCCAGCCTGAAGCCCAGCAAAAGAGTAATACACACAGAGCTCCAACCACAACAGTCCTGAACTGTACAATTTGGTTCTTTAAATGTATTATATTCTATAATATATAACTTGGAGCAAACCATTTCTTAAAAAAAATAGCCTACAAAAAAAGACCAGGTTAAAAAGAGCCATCTTATCAAGAAGATGAACAGGCTACCAGCCTTTCGCAAACTGGACAATGACTGTACACAAAACACACTGTAGAGAACCAAAAGGAGATGGTAGAGATCTGTAAGGCTTTCTACACTTTTATTCTTCTCCTGGTCCAACACATCTTTTGATCTCATTCAGCTTCAAGGTCATGTTAGAACAGTCACAAATTCATCTCCAGTATGTGCAAAATTCAAAAATATTTAGATAGACAGATAAAACTGCAAAAGTAAAATCAAACTAATGGCCAGGATCATGGATTAAAGTATTTCTTCAGAACCCAAGAGACAACAGTTTGGGTGTATTTGAAAACATATTCTGACCTTTTAAACCAAGGTACAGTTTGTTTCCACTGATAAAAAGGTTTATTTGTTGAGGAAAACTAAAAGAGGATCTTTCTTCTGAACATCAACTCTTTTCTTTCCACTACAGTCCCATTTGCTGACAGACTTGTTCACACGGTGACTTTCTGTATCTCCTCTCCCTCTCCCCCATGGTCACTCACTCTGTTACAGCAAAAAGCCACTTTGACTCTCACCCTATCTTTGACAGCAACCTGACAAGGATGTGAGTTACAATAACTCTGGTGTCAGACACCATCCTGAGTCACTAGATAACAGCAGTGACAGCCAGACTCCAGTAAAAGCAGACATCTTCTCCATGACTTTGAAAAACCACTGAATAACATGAAGATCCAGGATAACTGCTTCGTCTACAACCAAAAATTCACAGGAACTGTATTTGCCAAAAGTCCTTTGGATGGAAAAATAACAAAGAACAGGAAGACATTTCTTAAATCATCAATTCCACAGAACCTGAATTTACACATCTGGATTGAAACATTTTGTTTTGCAGGTACAGCATGTTTTTTTTCTGTTGAATTTCTACCCAGACATGGCAGTGCTGACCCTGGAGAACCAACGGCAGAACCCAGTCCTATCCCAAGCCATTGCTGGGGTTAGGCAGCCTCAGGTGGTTGGTTGGATGGAGGATGACAACAGGCTCAGGGAAGTTCTTAGGAAGTGATCTATGTTCAATCCGGTGTTCACAGCTAATCCTGAGTCTGCTTTGGAGATGGAGCTGTTGTCACAACCACAGTGGACACTGCTTTAGTTGAGCCAGAGACTGTTCCCTGCTGCAGATGGGAGGCTGGAACTGTTTGAATTCGCACCTGTGTGAAATGGAAAGAAAAAACTCGTCTCAGGAGCAACCTGGTGACACAATGACTGCATCTGCATTGTGCTCTGACGAAGTACCTGCTTCTGCTGCCAACAAAAACTCAGTTATCGCAACAACGCCAAGCACCAAAACCATTGCCAGAATAGAATCTATCATAAAAAGATCATTCCATCCACTGCCCATGTGAGATGGTGACAAGAGATTTCCAGATTAGAGAGGAAGGCCTGAAAACTAGTTTGAATAAAAACGTGTATGTCAGCTGCTTTCACACATTTTCAGAAGAAAGACTTGCATCCATTGGTTACCTCACTTCTACAGACTTGTGACTATCAGCTGTCAATGCAGATTAATTATTTGGAATTCCAGAACACTAAGTTTCCAGACAGATGGATATGCAAAGCAGTTACGTGATTTCTTCAAGAAAAAGTGACCCACAGAAGCCAAAGTACAAAGCACTACAAAGACTGCTGTGTGTATAGAAAAATCCTGACAGCACCTTTGATTTTACATTCATTATATTGGCAGTGCTTCAAAAACATTTAAAAACTTTATTTGGATGGAGAGAACATAAAGGTGATGATGGATTCCATGTGCTTAATGCAGATACTACAACCAAGCTGTGTGCCTGTTTTTCTTCCGCAACCCCATGTATCTAGTGTAAAGTCCTCATGGAGACGTTAAGTCATTAAAAAGCAAATGGAATGATCATTCTAGGTGCCCTTACCTGTGTGGCTTGGCCTTGCTGCTGCAGCTGCTGTAGTTGCTGTGCAGTCAGAAAACTCACGGGCTTGTTCCCAGCAATCAGTTTAGTCCCTGCTGGCATTGTAGTCAGGATGATATTTCTGCCTAATCCACTGATGCTAAGGAAAAATAATTGTTGAAAGGATAGTAAACAGCACAGCAGGCACAACCTTTACAGCTCCAAACCATTCTTCAACTGCTAGCAGATTATAGTTTTACCACATGTACTAACCATCTTAAGTAGTGGGTTTTTTCCCCCCATAAAACTGGCAAATACACTAGTGACAAGTTTATGTCAGTATTTTAAATTTTATTATTTCAGAGAATTAATTTAGCACACAAATCACACCCATTTACTCTGGACCATGCATATCACTGGGTTACCCTGATCAGACCTGAACATTTCTCAATGCAGAAAACAGCTGAGCACTTGAAATATTAACTAAGGGAGACACTATCAGAATTTATGGAAGAAGAAACAAAAAGCCTTCAGTATCTGAATGCCAGAAGAAGCCTCACTAAGGCAGTTAACTTCTCTGGAATGGAGAGATGGCTACAGATTACAGATATTTTTCAGTGTGTTAATTCTTGCTCAAATACGCAGAACTAATCAAGCAACTGGTTTCAAGGCACAGAATGTTTTTTATGTATTTGCTAGAACCTGCGTCTCAAAAAAACTAACTAAAAATTACAGTCTCATTGCAGACACCATATCCACTCAGTTTCTCGCAGCTGATGGACCTGTTAACACATTGCAATCCTATTCCAGCCTCTGTCTGCTTGCTCTCCAGGAACCAACCAAACACATACCTTCCTCAGCCGATTTCTAAAGCAGAACTACGAGATGCAAAGCACTTACTTGGCGCCGAGGTTGCCCTTGATGATGGGGGCAGTGACCATGCTCTTGCCCTTCACTGGCTGGCTGATCACTGACAGGGGTACTGTGATCCGTGCTGGAAGTTTGCCCTGGGGAATGGGAAGAACACATGAGGAGCCATGTGGAGCTCAGCAGAGAAACTGCCCGACAACATCGGCTGCTTTGTGGGAATCCTGTGAGCAGAAACCAGCAGCAGATTTGTTGAAGAAATCTG
Source organism: Irena cyanogastra (assembly GCA_013397155.1). Classification (NCBI taxonomy): domain Eukaryota; kingdom Metazoa; phylum Chordata; class Aves; order Passeriformes; family Irenidae; genus Irena; species Irena cyanogastra. Next base: position 166,172 of record VWZV01001830.1, on the reverse strand, counting down.
TGCTCCAGTTCAGACTCCTTAAAATTCACCTCTCTCTCATTCACTACACAGCTGCCTGAACCATGAAAATCCACATCATCTTTGCACCACAGGATCCATGACTTTTGGCCTTAGGAAACAACCATAGTGTCATTTAGCTTATATAACCACAATACAGTTTATGGTGCCTTCAGATCTGGGCATTAAAATAGCATTAAAGGGGGAAATCAATAAAAAAAATTAATACAAGTAACAAGCACTTCTAGTTCTGAATGTTCTATGGCACTATTCCAAGGGAAATTATTGCCAAGGTGTAGGGCAAGACACAGAGCTGCATGAGGCAGGACTTCAGATATGCAAAGTTTATTTCATTCACTTGCAAAAGGAGATAAGGGAAGTATCTGACTTTTTGGGAGCGTTTAGCTGCAACTTGAACACCATGAAATGAGTTGCAGACCCACACCCAGAATACAAGTTGTGGCTGCTCTCTCCCTGGAAGTGGTCAAGGCCAGATTGGATGAGGAGCAACCTGATCTAGTGGAAGGTGTTCCTGCCCATGGCAGGGGATAGGACTGAATGAGCTTTAATGTCCTTTACAACCTAAAATTTACAACCTAAATACAACCGCTGTATGACTCTGCCATATTAATTTGAATCTCTGTGGATGCAAAGAGAAGTTTTCAGCCATAAAACATCAGTGTATTTTGGCACTCCCTTTCTTTCTCCACCCCCAGTGAGAGCTCAGCATTACTCACTGCCTGGGACGTAGATACCACTGTGGTGCTGACAGGCACCTGCCGCAGAGCTGTGGCTCCTGTGCCAATGGTTATGGGGGTCCCTGCAGCTCCTGAGGCCACAGCAACTGGTTTGGACACTGTGGCACTCACGGTGGGTAACGAGGTGTGGCCTGTGCCAGCAACACTCACTGCCGAGGATGACGGCACCTGCTTAGCGTGAGTAGCTACAGTGATGGTCTGCCCAGCTTTGGGGGGTATCACACCCAGCCCCTGCACAATTCTGATCGTGGTGGCTGGCTTAGCCTCCGTGGATGCCACTGTGGTTATGGCTTTGCTCTTCTGATCTGACACAGTCACGCCCAGGGCAGGCATCAGGCAGAATGCAGAGCTTGTTGGCTCTGCAGTCTTTAAGTCTGGAGTCACTTTAACCACAGTGCCTCCGGCTGGGCTGGAAGAGGCAGGAGACACAGTGCTTGTCTTAGCTGGAGACTCAGCAGATGGGACAGGGTTGGATGTCATGTGCAAAGTCGCAGAGATGCCTTTCCCACCAGCATTGCTTCCTGCAGCTGCTGTGAAGAGGTCCTGAGTCAGTTTGACAGTAGTGACTTGAGACTTGGCCAGGGTGGCCATCATGTCCGGAGTGATGCGCAGCACTGTTTGTCCCTTCGCATCTGTGGTGATGGAGGACGGGGGCAGGCGCAACACATCCTTCCCTTGGATCCGAAAATTGGTTGCTGTGAGTGGGATGCCACTTGCAGCCTGAGTCTTCATGCCAAGTTGTCCTGTAATAGCCACCTGGGAGAGATCAGAGAAGTGGTTCTGTCAAACAGGGACAAGGTCCAAGGCACACTCAAAGCAGAACTTCCCAACAGGATAATGTTTGCTCCCACTAGAATGCAAGCCGAATAAGACTAGCACTCAGTACACTACTGAAAATGGTTCTGGTTGTGTATCAGATGGCATTCCCAGTCCCATCTGAAATACGAAATACTTGTGGGACTGGTTTCTTCTCCAAACAAAATGAAGAAGAGATCACTAAATAATCTGCACAAACACATCTTTCACCTGTATGTGAAAACAGGGCTCAAACACACAAAACCAGCACTGTGTCGGCATGCACACGCCATCAACCCACACAGCATTACAGCTCCCAGATGTTCACATCTGCACAACAGGAAACAATCGGGTCGTGGAGCACAATTCCTTGTCTCTCCCTCCCTCTCACCTGCTTGATGATATTCTGGCCAGTCATGTTCTGAATGATAGTGGTGGAGGAGGTGCTGGCAGCAGAACTGCCTGGAGAGCTGGTCACTGGCTTCACAGCAGGGCTGGGCACTGCAGGCAGCCCCTTCACAGTGACACCTGCCTGGCTGGCCATGGAGCTTCCTGCTCTCGGCACCTGAACAGGGCTACTTTGAGCTTTTACAGGCAGAGTCATCACAGCCTACAGAAGAGAGGAGGAAGACTATGAGCAGATTGCCACAGTAGGAACTGTCTAGTGATTCTTCTTTGTATTGTGTTAGCTTGAGAGTTCATGGGAGTTCACAAGAATTCCCTTGCAAGGATTCCAACTGCTTGGAATTGTAGTGAGGTGGGTGTCAGTCTCTTTTTGCAAGTAACAAATGACATGACTAGAGGAATTGGCCTCAAGTTGCACCAGGGAGGTTAACTTGGATATTAGGAATTTTTTTTCACAGAAAGGGTTGTAAAGCATTGGAACAGACTGTCCAGGGCAGTGGTGAAAGTCACTATCCCTGGAAGCATTCAAAAAAATGTGTGGATGATGCACTTAAGGATATGGTTTAGTAGTGAACATGGTGGTGTTGCTGTGTTCATGGCTGGACTTGATGATCTTGACAGTATTTTCCAAGCTTAACAATTCTGTGATTCTAAGTTCTATGGACTTTTTATGTAATGCACAATTTAATGATGCCAGGCAAATATGTGAAAAACAGAGCACTGAACAGTATTGCATATGTAGAACTGTTTCTGTGCTCTTGCCTGCAGTTAGTGCGTGCTCCAAATGAGCACAGAATGCCCGTGCATCACACCAAAACACCAGAAGTCAGATCAGACGTCAGATACTCTACCCCTTCCAACTCACCTGAGGGAGCACTTTGGTTTGTGTGGCTGTAGCTGGAACACGGATTTGAGGCACTGACGTGGGCTGCTGCTGCTGCTGGGTGACCACTGGGGCTTGCTGGGACATGGCTGGGAGGTTGGATTGGGCAGTGACCACACGGACTTGTGGCAGGCCTGAGGAGCTGCTGTGACTGACCACACGTGGGGTGGGCGCTGGCCCCGGCTGTGCCTGTGAGCTCTGAGCTGGGGACAGCAACGTTCCCAGTTGAGGCATGGTGGGAGAAGACACCAGGAGAACACTATGGAAAAGACAGAGCCAGTAGGTCAGCAAAGATGTAGGAAATTCACACAATCACAGTATCACTGAGGTTGGAAAAGACCTCTGAGATCATCGAGTCCAGCCTGTGACTGATCCCCACCTTGTCACCCAACCCAGAACGCTGAGTGCCATGTCCACTTGTTCCTTGATCACCTCCAGGGATGGGGACTCCACCACCTCCCTGGGCAACCTCTTTCAATGTCTAATCATGCTTTGTAAAGAAATTCCTCCTGAGGCCCAACCTGAACCTCCCCTGGCACAGCTTGAGACTATGCCCTCTTGTCCTGTTGCTGTTTTCTGGTGAAAGTCCAACTCTCACCAGCCTCCAACCTCCTTTCAAGGAGTTGTAGAGAGTGGTAAGGTCACCCCTGAGCCATCTCTTCTCCAGGCTAAATAACCCCAACTCCCTCATTACTGAATTATACAAATTACTAAAAAACAGCCAGCAGCAATCCCAAGTGACATAAGCAGTACCTCTGGCTGGCTTTTGCTGGCTCTGACCCAGCACCAGATACACTCTTGCCGACCGCAGACACCGGTGGGGGTGAGATGGGTGTTGCTGGCAATGCAGGTGCAGTTGGCTTCACGGGAGTCACAGGAGTTGGTGGCATGCTGGAGTCACTGAGGCTCAGCTGACTAGGCTCTGCTGTGCTGGTGGGGAGGGCTTTCACAGCACTCTCTTTGCTACTCGACTTCTAAAAGAAACCACATCCAGCACCACAAAATCTGGGGTTAATTGCTGCACTTTACAGTAGGCTGAGCACTTCAACCTGAGTGCTGCATGGTGGTGAATGATGCCCTGCTGTTAAATCCTGAAATCTAACATGACTGACTGTCTGCCTTTCCCTAGCTGCAGCCCTGGATGAACTGGTGTGTTTGGCTGCTCCTGCTCTCGGGGAAAAGTGCACCTCAGTTGTGACAAACATTCAGAATGTCAGACCAACTCTATACAAATCTTTTTCCCACATTGAACATGCAGATTTCCACCTTGGTTAATGTGCCAATAGACAAGTACTTCAGACATACTTAGTATCAGACATCAAAACCCTGACGGCTTCAGCAGAGCAAGGGGGAGAACAGATGTGTTCCACACACTCTGTTACAAATTAACCTCAAAACTAGATCTGAAAGACCATCCCTTTGATAGGGAGCAGAAATGAGAGGATAGCAGTGGAAGCTGTGTGGAGGAAAAGTTCCCTCTCTGTTAATTTTGTGTAATGACATTCATATACATCATGAACTGCTAACTCAAATGTGTGATTTTCATCACACATAACTCTCCTATGGATGTAGAATTTATAGATTAAATTAGGACTAATCTCCTTCTCAATCCCAAAAGCAGCTGTGCAACCCTGAGCAAAGAAATCTACCATTTTAGCTGGAGGTTTTGGCTTCTGAAGAGCTTTCTTGGCCTTTGCTGCAGCAGCTTGAGCATGATGGATTCGTTCTGCAAAGACAAATTAATGGTTAGAGCTCCTGAACACAAGCAAACTGATTTAAGAAAGAGGCTAAATAAGAGCTGCAGATTCTTCTTCAGACAAGGAATTGACACACACAGTCATGTAACAGTGCAAAGAAAAATATCTAGTAAATTAGCCGAAAAGGCTGAAAATAAGACACATAAAAACATACATCTGCAGTTCTTGCATGCAGGATGGTATTTTTCAAACAAATGCTTCAAAGTGACAACTGCTCTCAAAGACTGGGTTTAAGTGCTGAAGGACTAACATAAGCAAACTGACTAGGAAAAAAAGCTAGACTGACAAATTAATGTTCATTATCCATCTTTATAAACATTTTTAATTCTTAAGGTATCACCAACCCAGGCTTACCAAACTCTTCCTCGCTCCTGTCCCGGTGCAGGTAGATCCACAACTTCCGCCCAATATCGTATTTCACACAGGGATCTTTCTCATAATGCAATCGGTCCAGAGCACCACTAACAACAGTGTTAACCTGAAGTTCAGAATTCACAGATTACAAGATATCCCTCGCTGGACTAGCCAAAACTGATGAATAGGAAAGTGATCCTACTTGATATAAAACCTGAGTAAGCTGCAAGCAATCTCCATCTGGGTGAGAACTGACTGAGGGCAGATCTTGCAGCACAGGATAGTGTTTGCCACCTTGGGTTAAATGGAGCTTCCACCAAAGCTCTGAAAACTGACTGCTCCTCAATCTAAAATGTGAGCAGCTCTATGACAGTGTTAACTCTGTGGCTTTTCTGGTTGGTTTTTCATCATCCAAAGTTGGTGGAGATTTGCAGCAGCTCATCATAGTAGTACACAGCTCCCTTTTGCTCGTCACAGCAGCATAAAAACTATTGGGCCTTTGCCACTGAATACTGCCTGGGTCCATGCAGTGTATTTTTATGAGAATCTGAGGCTAGACATGACATCCACCTACCTGAGCACTTGTGACATCTGGAGCTAGGAACTGGGAATCTTTGAGCAGCTCACATATTTCAGCTCGAGTTCCCTCTCCATTAGGAAGGCGAGCAGCAGCATCACGAACTGAAACACAAAACCAGAGCTTAAACTTCCAGCTGTAACCGGGCAGTGGTACTCAGTTACTCCATCAGATAAGTTTTGGGATTGCTCTATTACTCTTGCTCTCACAGTGCCTACCTGCTCACTAAAATCTAGCCCCAAAAATCCGTCAAAAATATGAGGAGAGATTATGAAGGATCATTTTAAAGTACATCAACTGTGCCAACTTTGTGCTAATAGTGATGAACTTGGGGAACAGCATTCAACCGCAACGTAGATTTCTAAAGTTGTTTTTTAGGGGTCAGAGGAATGTTTTTCTTCTTTAAAGAACTTTTTTTTGGCCATGACCTTACCAAGGGACAAAATGGTGACATATGCTGGTCTGTCTGAGCGCAGAAGAGAATGTTCCCGGGCTTTGTTTAAGGAGGTTTCCTTGTCAAACACTCCCTTCACAGGACCAACAACTGACTCAAAGCCGTGCATCCGGAAGGTGAAGGCTCTGTGGGGCTGGCTGTAACGGTAACGCTCCTGGACGTGGACACAAGAGCACTGACTTAACCAGGAAACATACAGCAAAACCTTATGTTACATTACCAGGTAAATTGTTATCATTCTCTAGAGAAAGCATTTTAAAACTAAAGGCTCAAATACTGCTGTATAAACGTATTTTTGATCAAGAAAATCAGAAACTACTTCATGCAAAGTACAATGCTCCACCTAAGCAAGGTGTGCAGGTGCAACGCATTCATTGTCAAGCAGCTGCACAGACTGCAGAGGTGCCAGAAATACAAGCAATACACCTTCTGTCCCCTTCCCCTTCCTCTCTTTATCTGGCTAAAGAGAGATTTCCAAAATTTAACTTATGAATTCTGTCCTGCAGACAGCACATGGAGAGAAGGGAGAAGAATCCCCATCATGTGTTTTGCCTCTAATTCCCACTTGTATCTACTACAGGTAGGATAACTAAGTGGATAGGTGCACTTAGTCACCCCAGGACACACACACACATGCCCAAAAAATGAAGAAGCAAGTCATCCTCCGATGGTGGAGGACAGCAAAGGAGATAGCGAGGCTGGCACAACCAACTGACACTATCAATTTCGTTAATTTTATCCAATTAGTTTTTACCAAATTAATTTTACTCACTGGAAATACTGATGGTTTTGAAACAAGCAGCTAGGCTATGTCATTAGTAAGTTTTATGCAAGGCCAAGATACTGATTTCAAGGCTGAAGCAAGCACATATCAATTCTCCACAGTAACTACACATTTGTGTAGAGTAGAAAACTGCCATCCCATACATATTCTCCTGGTTTAGTGGCCAACTGTTTTAACAAGTGCCTTTGAAATGAAGATTCTCTTCTTACCTGCTCTTGAAACACCCGTTTCTCCTCTTCAGTGCTAGGCCGGACTACATAGTCAGTCCTTCTGAAACACAGGGCACCATCAGTTCTCAGCACAACAAGCCCTCAACAGCCACAAAGGATGAATCCCCTCATCCTTCTGCAAATTCTTCTGAACAAATCCTGAAAGCACGTATGGTAACAAAAGCAAGCCCTGCAGAGATCTTAAAATATGTTGTGTGCACTACCTGAAGGCAAGCAAGGACTATAAATAATCTCATTAGCAGATCACCCAAGCTAGATTGAAGCTTTGCTCTGATAATATATGTGAACTTGGATAAAATCAGTTGACTTAATGAAGTCTAGTTACTGCATTTATAAAATCAAGCTATCAAATTTTCTCCTGCCCCATGATGTAAAATTGTTCTAAGATTCAGAGGCACAAGGCCCTAACTTCACAGCTTCAGCAGTACTGCAAAGGCTTTCAAGAAGTGTTACACACTTACACTCTGGGCAGTGGCATGGCATCTGAGCTGTCTTCATTTTCCTATTGAGAAAGAAATGTCAGTGTTGGGTAGAACACATTCAGGTTTTGTGCTCTTAGAAGGTGATTTTTGTCTCACTCACTTTGAAAAAAGTCTGGTCTTTGGTCTCCAACCAGAGATGAAACAGTGCTGCCAATTCCTTCTCATGATCTTGGTAACTACCTAGTAAGAAATCACGAAAATGTAAAAATAGAGCTCTTTTAATTGTTAGGAAGCCAGCTGCTTGTAATTCCCAGTCCTCTCATGTTCCCTTCTCTCCTTGATGCAACACCAGTCACAGATGTTCAAACTGCAATATTTTAACACCTCCAGGCTTAGGAAATGCTAAATCCCTGTCACTCCCCTGTGCTTGTACAAAAGATGGTGCTTCAACTCCTAGCACAGAAGGCAAGGTGCTGTTTGGGACACAGTCACCTGTTCCCACTCTCCAAAGTAATCCCAGTTACTGAATCAATGAGCAGAAACACTTGCCTACATAACCTCCACCAGAAACTGTGAAAGGGATCAGAGGAAAAGCTTCCTGACTCCAAATCTCTGCCAGCTTAAGCCTGAAAATATGATCACTAGAATCACCATAGTTAAGAATGAAAAATTCTGTGTAGTAACTAAAGGAATGAACATAAACACAGAACATCTGTAATTCAATCAGTATGAGCCTGAGCACATTGATCATCAATTTGCTCTTTGGTTCCCACTTTTAAAAAATGAGAATAGTATCAGTTTGCTCTACAGAGAAGCCTAATTCCTTTGCAATTATAATAATCACTAATTACTCTGAATCATCAGAAGGTATGCTCTACAGAAGGGAAAATACAAAGGTGTTCAGACAAATGTGAAGGCTGACAAACACGGTTAAGTCAGTAACAGAAAGACATACAGCCCAGTGCCTTTGTTCATTTATGCTCTCTCTGCTGCTGATACTGACATCTCATGAACACCTCAAATCCAAAACATGTATTAGCTCAGCTAAAAGAAAAGAAAATGCCTAACCATGGAATTAACAGCTCTGTTTGTGTTTCTCTCCAGGCTGCAGAAAGATGAAAAGTAAAGTCCTGGAAAAACAACAAACCCTTACTATAGTACACATCATAGAAGAACACAAGGTACTCACCAAGCAATTTCCACTGCTGAGTTTTCTCCTTGAATTCAACAAAAGGTGAGAAGCTGGAAGGAGCATCTACGACAAATGTGCGTGTCAGGGACATTATACAATTGTCCAACCTCAAAATCCTACTGTGGTAATGCAAACTGTCAAGTTAAAGACTCACAGTGACAGAGCATTTTAAAGTGCATTATGTAAGTGCATCTCTAAATTTATCCTTGCCCGTGGGAAGGGAATAGGATCCCTTTATCACCTTGGGAAGGTGAGCATCTCAGAGGATAAGGGCAAGCACAAGGAAAGAACAGAACATGATAATAAGCCTTCCAACAACAGGCTGTCAGCTGAGAGCCTGTTCCTGCTGTTCACCATGTTCAGACCAGTTATTTAGTGCACAGGGATGAGAAAACTGCTAGTGAGAACTTTATCTTCAAGCTGAAGAGGAAAAAGAAATATGAGGCCCCAGGGACTGCTATTGTATAGTGAAAATTCATGGGCTTGTGGAGAGAGAACTTGGGATTTACAGTATTCTCCAGCATTATGGACAATATGCTGCAAGGCCACAACAATCTACTCTGTCTCTGCCTTTAAAACTTCCCACTAAGCAAATCACAACCACAGAATAATTCCGTTTGAAAGGAACGTCTGAAACTCAGCTGGCCCAAGCCCAAGGTGGGCCAAACTCATGTTTCAATGGATTGCTCAGGGCATCATCTAGTATCTACAAGGACAACTACAACTTCACACTGTGAGGGAAGAGACTAATTCCTTCCTGCTTCAATCACCCTGCCTGAAGCCTCTAAACATGTCTAGAGGCAATTTCACTGACATTTTCACATACTTGGGCATCATGCTTGGGTCTTATCTACTATCCACATGCAAAACAAGTCAACCACAACCAAGACATGTCAGCTAAACAGCCTATCACAGAAACGCTGCCAGCAATACAAGGACTTATTGTGGCGATGAATGAAAAATTGATTCAAGCTGTAATGCAAACCAGCACTGACGAGAACAGGAGAACAAGCACAATTAGTATTTTTAACATCTCTTCTTACCTCTGCTGTCACCTGCCAAATACTGCAAGGCAGGTAAAACCAATTCAGACCAATTAGGGGCAAAGGAGAACCAGTTATTTAGTGCACTGGCATGAGAAGATTGCCAATTGAGAACTTTATCTTCAAGCTGAAGAGGAAAGAGTTATTTTATTAATGATCTCACACTTTAATCTATGACTGTCTTCACAGAAGAGAAACCAGTTGAACACATGCAGAGAACAAAAAGGTTTTTATGTATGTGAAATAATCACCCAACTTTTTCAAGTAACCACAGCAACAAAGAAGGGGAAAACACTTCCCCATCTCTGCCCTTAATACAGAAAATATATCTAATCATACTCTATAGAATGGGTATGGAAAGACTCAGACATTCAACTGACTAAACTAATTAATCATGTAAAAAACAAAATGTGGTAGTATTCCCACAGGGTTTAATTTCTTTAATAAGTAATCTTAATCTTATTATAATTTACAGCAAAATAAATCTGGAGAAAAGTCACTATTACAAAGCTGTAATCTACTCTATTCTTTGATTTTGCTTCCTGCAAAGATTCCTAGATAAGTGGGTGGTTCCTTACCACAGAAAGAACAGCAGCTCCTTCCAGAAATAGTATCTCCAAAAGAAGGAAAAAGAAGCTGGATGATATTTCATTTATTTCAAGGCATGGTTTCATATCTTCAAGAGGTCTTCAAAAGAAAGAGAACACAAGCAGAGTGAATTCTCTGAGTCAATATTCACCTCCATATACAAAGATAAACACCACACATTTCACACATCCCAAACTGCATGAAAACACAGCCTACAACAGTCCCACAAAAATGTGAGCTGAAACATGTTGCTTTTTCATCTGTGCTAGGTGTTCAGGGCTCTCTGGAACACTTACTCCTCTTTGACAGATGACAGAGGGAGAGGGGAAAAATCCTGAGACATTGATGGGAGTCCATCTGCATTGCCAAGAGAGTCAGCCAAATCTTCCACCTCAGATTTAATAATCTTTGGCTTCTTTTTTTTCTTATCTTCCTTTTCCTTCACCTTTTTCTTGAGGGTTGCAAGGTCAAATAAAGCTTTAGATATTATAAAAGTTAAAAAGAATAATTAGACAGCTTCTTACTATACCTTAATGAGAGTCATAAACTATTTAATATGTATCTAGAAATGTATGTTGTGTGCACTTGTTCACACCTCAATTATTCCACCTTTCCAGCTGCTGTCATAAATCTTTACTTTTCCCCTCAACAGAAAACCTCTAGTTTTTAAACCAACATATATGAATTTAAAAAAGCAAAGGATCCACTGACTTGCTAAGGAACCTTTCCTGCCAGCATTCACTCGAGTCATGATGTCCTCAAGGGTCAGGTCTGTTGTGACTAGATCAGGGTGATCCTACACAGGAAAATGGTAGAGAAATTAAACTGAGAAAGCACAAAGTGTTAAGACAGCAACAAGGTGAAGAAGTACCCAAGTACTAAAATGCAACAAACTTAACCAGGATCAGCTTATGGAATTATTTACTGCAATAAAAGTTGGGAAGTCTTCTAACTCTGAAATCCAAAATTTTGTCTCTCCAAAACACAACTAAAATTACAAAATCCTTCTATCGAGATAAACATGGCCAGGAGGTGCTGACAATTGCTGACAAAAACTGACAACAATACACTGACAATTGAACCCAGGTTACAATAAAAAACTAATGGGTGGGTGCACATGAAAAATAGCAATCATCTTGTCACCCCGAAGTACCCTGATCTTTATGGTAAAGAGATAAAAATATCAAAGTTAAAATGTGGTCCCATCCCCAAAGACTTTTTGACATCTTACAGGCTGACGTTTTCGTTTCTCATGGTGCTTCTTCAACATCATCTTTAAATCGCTTTCCCCAAGTTCTATCTTGTCTGCAATGAAAATAATTATTTGCAGAGTTTTCCACTATTGTTACCTTCCACACTTCTTAGAATGCCATTTTCTATGCATTTACACTTCCAGCAATCTCGAAATCTCAGTAACTAATTTCTCCATCTATGAATTTCCTTCATTCGTTCATTCCAATGCTTCACTCAGTCACCAGACTTCTCTGCTGATGCAAGCATGGAAGAGAAAAGAAGCCAGAGCCAGCTCGAAGAGTTTGCAGAATTGATTACAGTCACTTTAGGATGAATTCTCAAGTATTTTGAGACTATGCTAATTCTTCAGCCACTAAAGGCAAAATACAACAGACGAATCAGCAATATTACAAAAATTATGACTCTTATGTTCAAATACTGGCCTTGCAAGAAGAAAAAGATTAAATTGGGAAGAGAGCCAACTGTTGTGGAGACTGCAAAAATGAAGCATTACGTGATTTCCTATCAAACAACAGATTTTAAAGGTGATTTCTTGCAAGGTCTCAAGGTAATTCTCCCCTCTCTATCCATGCTGACCCCTTGTTTGGTTCTCACCTGCAGTTTTCATGTCCAAGGTTGACAATGTGGGGATCACTCTCAGGGGAACTGGTGGACTTGAACAACGTGCTGGAGAACTTGGAGGCCAAGAGATTAGATCTAAAATAGAAGTATAAACTTACTTCTGCAAGACCCATCACTAATCTGTTTAACTATTACCATGTGTTCATTAGATCCTAGCCAGTGGAAGTAGAGCATAGAATCCAATCTTTTATCAAAGATTCTGTCCCCACATCAAAAATGTGTCTTTTTCCATTCACACCTGGAGTCTTTAGCTTGGCCCAGGGAATTACCTTCTTCATCAGAAGATAAGGTAGTGTCTCCACACTCCTCTTTCACTTCCCTCAGGATCTTCAAGTAGCGCCGATGTGTCCGTCTGTCTCGTTCTTCCGAGTCATATGTTGGTGGGAAGTGCTTTCTCCTTAGGGTCATGTCAGGGCCTCCTTTCTTGGCTAATTCCAGCAAGTGCTGAAAGGAGAGATTTATGTGACATTAGCTATACCAGTTACAGTGCTGTAAGCCAGGACAGGTAAGCTCAGCTCAGATAACTTCCAGCAAGGTTACCATGCAGTGCTATCAGCACCTCAGATCTGTACAAGGGAAACCTTAGGAAGGATCAGTATCTGCCATACATAGGATTTTAAACCTAGCATTTTAGACCATCATTTCAAGAGGAGAAAAAAAACCAGGCAAAATTTCTGCACCTTCTCCTGCATACATAACACTATCTGTCATTTAATGTGAACTGTTGAGAAGAACTTAAATCATTGGTGCGAGGTGTAGTTTCCACACAAATATATAACATTGACATGGAACACTGTGTCTTTTGAAAAAACATTTTACCTCTCATGGCTACAGAGGAAATGACTTCCTATGTATTCCGTATTGTTGCCCAATGAGGTTGTGGATACTCTATCCCTGGAAGTGTTCAAGGCCAGGAGCAACCTGGTCTATTGAAAGGTGTCCTTGCCCATGGCAGGGGATTGGAATGAGATGAGCTTTAAGGTTTCTTCCAACCAAACCATTCTGGGATTCTCTATTTCCCACAATAGTGTAGGGCATTTTATAAAGACAGACTTTCTTCTTCACCCCTACATGCCATATGCTTCAATGTCTAAGTGTAATGAAAGATAAATGAGCAACAAAAACATTTCAGTTGGCAACAATTTGCCCACGGAAGTATCCATAGAGGAAGACTTTACCAGGGATTTGCAGGAATGAGAATCAGAAGTTTGGATCCACATATTTTCTAACTGTATTTAGCAACCGTACTTGTTTCAGAAATGGTAAACAAACAAAGACAGAATGACTTAAGAAAACATTAAGTTGTAAAGGGGCAAATGCAGGAAGTGGGAACAAGGTAGACATGAAAAGAAGGCAGTACACACAAGTGAGAGCTATGAGAGTTACACAACCTAAACTCTACAAATACAGCAATGGGTCTGGAGTTCTCTCTGGGCCACTGGAAAATCCAGATGCATTACTCATTCAGTTCATTAAAGGAAAGGCCTCAGAGAACTGTGACTGCATCAAGACAATTTTAATAAAGACATTATTCATTCCAGAGCACGCTCACGTTGCGGGAAGCGAGGATCTGCTTGAGCAGCCTGTAGAAGTACTGCTGCTGGGCACTCAGGTAGCGCTTGTACTGTGACTTGTAACAGAGCTGCCGGTACTTCACCACCTCGGGATTGAAGTGTCCATCTGTAACAAAGACAAAACATACACCTGGGTTTTCAGCTGCTAGCTAAGAACTTGCCCCAAGTCTGCAGGGAAGCTCATGAGGCTGACTGACCCCGGAAGAGTTTCTGGGCGATGTGCAGGGGGTTCCCAAACCGAAAGTTCTCCCCACTGAACAGTGCCAAGATGAGCTTGTTCTGATGTTCTCGGTTGTTCTCAGGGAAGTTAGGCAGGAATTGTTTTAGGTGCTCTTGCTGCTCATCTGTCAGGACCTCCTGCCACGTTGACAAACTGACAACTTCAAAGAATATCTCAGGCTAAAGAAAGCAAGAAACAACAGTAAAGAAAATACAGACACATCCTTGACCATTTTCTAGCCCTTTATGCTTTTTAAGTAACATCAGTCATGAGACAGTGTTTTATCAAACACAGGAAACAACAGAGGATAAAAAGGAAAGGTCAAGAAATTGATACTACTAACAAGAATACAAATGCAAAGCTTGTAAGAGTCTTCTTAAAAGCAATTTTAAAATAATAAGAACATAACAGAATTGATTTAAAAGATATTGTTCTACGATTAATCAAACGCTTGACAGTTTTTCCAAGGCAGTCAAAAACACCTCCCCTTTCCAGTTTGCTCTGTAAGCCCCAAAAAGGGAGTTAAACATGTTTATATAGAGGTTATGATAAGGTGAAGTGTCTCGGCACTACTCACATCCTCCAGGAGGTCCTCGGGCAGACTGACCCGGGTGGTGCCCAGCATGCAGTCCTCCATGATCCGTGTGCAATTGCTCTCCAGCTCCAGGGGGTCTGTGAGCATGTGATCCAGGGAATCCATCCTCTACCCCTCCTGCTCTCAGACAAGACAGCAAAACCCTCAACAAAAATACCAAACTAAGATACATCAATCCTGATGTGAGGAGTGACAGAGGACCCACCTTTGATGGGTGGTGGTTTAAATGGAAGCTATGGAATTAGCCTGTAATAGATACACATACATATACGCATACATACACATATATATATACATTTATATATAGCAAAGGTATATATTTTTATACATATATATACACACACATATATATATAAAACACACATATAGAAGCATTTACTCTTCAATTACAACACAAGTCATGCCAATGGAGAAATGCTTTTCCAAACAGGTAGACTGGGAAGTACAGCTGACCCATCACATTTTCTTTCCCACCTGCAGGAACTGTTTTCGACGCTGCTAAACACCAGAACAGACTACATTTAAATCCTAAAGGGGCTTTTAAGGTGCAGAACCGAAGGTCAGGTCTAAGGTGGGGTTTGTCTCAGGTTAAACGCGTGACAGGGCCAGGAGCCCCGTTCCCTCCGGTGCGCCGCAGCCAGACAGCTCTGAGCTGCGAAAAAACGCATAAAACGCGCGAAATAAAGAAAAAGGCAATAAAACCCCGCAAAAAACCGGATGGGACAGCGAAGAAAACAGAGAAAACAGGTTTATTTCATACCCCTCACGCGGCCCGGCCGAAGGCGGAAGGCGGTGGCACTGCCGCGCCTGCGCGAACGCCCCGCCGAACTGCGCCTGCGCGCGGCCCCGAGTTGCGGCAGGCCGCGATAGCGCACTGGCCTGCGAGAGAACAAGTTTGTAAATTCCCCTAAAAATACGGTAGTTGTGGAATGCTGAAGCCACTTATCAGTCGCAAATTTATACTGCTTGATTGCAGTCCTGTGCAGTGGATTAGTCATTGAGATGCTGTGCTAATATTACAATGAAGTGTTGAAAGGCTGAATATTTTGAATTTAATGCAGCACGTTTTCATACAGCAAAGGGAGGGTCTTCCTGTGTCTCCCTGCCTTTACCCACTGCCAGCCTCCTCCAAGGACTCACATTAACAGTTTCCAGAATAAGACTCATTTAATAAAATCTTGACAGGTTAAGGTTCAGGATTGCAGGTGACAGTAAAGCAATGTGCGGACAAGCTCTAATCCGTAACAAAACCTGGCACACGATAAATCACAGCGTGGAGGTTACCCAATGAGCAAGAGCCAGATTCAGCACAGAAGTGATGATGGACTCTTCCCTAACTTCTCCCTGTTTTTAACTTGTTCTTATACTTTCTTTACATTTAGGTAGAGCCACTTTAGTGAGTGATGGTCATACCTTGGGAGTAGGTATGTCAGGATAGTACCTGAAATAAGCCGGGGATGGGGACACGAGTTGCTCCTAGAGAGATTTTGTCATGGTTTGCTGATCCAATGGACATCATCCGTATCTTCCTCAATTTTCAGATGTTACACAGCTGATCAGCTAGAAAGTACTATCTTTTAAATTTAAAAATAGTTTTAAAAATTCCTTACTTTGCAAGGGTTTCAACAGAGACACAGGGGCTCCACTCCACTCATCACTCACCCTCCCTTGGACTGTGTTGTGGGAGGTAGGAAATTCTGTGATCAATCCAGAGAGTAGCAAATGTATTTTTCCCTGGAACTTCTATACTGTTATCATCCCATCTATCCACACTCCACTCACCCTCCACTGAACACCTTATCCCAATGAACAGATTGGTCCTCATGAGTAATTGAAAAAAAAAAAAAAAAAGAGAAACAGATTTATTTTTTTCAAGTTGGTTTGTTTTGTTTTTTTTTTTTACACCTGCCAGGTTGCACAAGACTCCGAACACAACAACAGTCACCAAATGTACAATAAACATACACAGTTAAATAATAGATGGGGCCTGAGCAGTCCAAGAGGTGCAAGATCAGGGTGCATGGGCTGGGGTTCTTTTCTTTTTCCTCCAGGAAAATATAGAATCTGACCCAGAATACCTCCAAGGGACAGCATCTCCAAACAAAACACAGACCTTGCAGGAAACTGAGAGGACTCTGCATTTACACTTCCGTGGGATACGACCTGGAGAGATCTTTGGGTTGCTCTGGTTTAAAAACAATAATAATGCATCCTATACCTTCTGCACTGCAGAAATGGAGGAAAAAAAATCTGTGCAACCTTTGCCATCTCTGCAATCACTGTAGTTCCTTATTTTGGAAGGAAAATCTGTGGTATTTTCATTTCCAGGCTTGCTTCTTTCACAGGCAATTCATTCAACTTGGGACACTAGGAATTACTTCACCTGGAGTCAGGCTGATAGCCCGAGGGTGCTGCTGCTGCGGAGCAGAGAAACTTTGATGAGAAAGATTTGAGTTCGAAAAGGCTGTTTTAAAATGGTTTTCTGTTTTCAATAGTTTTCAGTTTTAAATAACTGCTACAAATGTCCTCATTCAGGAACCGTTCCAACAAAGGTGAATAGAACAAAATAGATTTTCAACCCCACATCTGCAACATCATTAGTGGGAACATATTTGATGTTCATCTATTGTCAAACTTTTAAGACTCTTAAAATTGCTCCTGTAGGGCAGAATCCCAGTATTCCCAGTCTCCGATTTCCAAGTCTGCTATTTTCCTACTACTTGTAGCATTTCTGGCTTGTTATTAAATCAGCAGCAGCCTGAAAAAAGCCAAGACAAAATTCTTCTTACTCTCTTCCCATATGAACAACATTGCAAGGCCCAATGTTGTAATTCCAAAGTCCTCAGCAACATGAATTCAAGTTACTTACTGGGCACTGCGGTTGCTTGCCCACACTGCTGCAGTGGCTGGGCTGCCAAATCCACAAAATTTAAGGTCACTCATCACTGCACTTGACCAAATGGGAGTCCTGGTCCGCATTAATTCTACACGGCTCATTAGTGCCCCAGTATGGTGGTACAGCAAGAGAAGAGAAATCCCAGGAACAAAGAAATCCTCATTTTGGCAAGTCACTTCGAAGTTACCTCAGAACACTTCTCAGCTGGCCAGTATTTGCCAACTGATTTATCTCAATACTATTTCCATGCCACATTAACAGATATGTTAATTACCAAAGCAATACCTGCTACGAGGCTTTGCCGACAAGGAACCAGATTTGCTCTTGTGCAGCCTGAGTGTGGAGTTCCCTCATATCAAAGAGCTTTAACTACATAAAACCTGATACCGCCAACATGTAGTGCTTACTGACATGGGTAATCCATACCTGAATCCATGGAAATACCTATGGAAGAGTCCCACATTCACACGCAGTGCAGTATAAGACAAAACAAATCAAAAAAAACCTCTCAAGTTCTTCTGTCTCAAGGGCCTCTAAGACACAGCACCCTTCTTTGCATTCGTTTTATAAATAAATGTATCCTTTTATGCACAGATGTTCTGGGATGAGTTATCCAGCAATGAATGGAAATTCAGACATACACAGTATATCCCATCAGGAGTCAATGGAGTTCTACTCATGTTTTTGCAACCACCAGAATGCCTTAAACAACCAAGACAACTTGTGAAGGAGAACTATGTACAGAAAAACATATTACATGGCCTTAAAAGATTAACCTTCTCGTTCCCTTTCTCCTGGTCCCTAAATGCAACATGAATTCTGTACACAGACCAGGTCCATCACATCTAACAATCCTCATGGATGGCCTTCAATATCCCATAAATAGTGGTCCACTAGCATGTTTCTTGTCAGTTTCCTGAGTCCAGGGCTGGTTGTTTTCTGGAACTGTCCAAAGGAATTACAGTGCATTGTTAACAAGGTTATTTGAAAAAAAAAAAAAATCAATTCTCAATCCAGTCTTGGAAGAGGAGAAATATATTTACTTTGAGGCAGCCACAGAGATAATAACCCTGTCCCTTCAGAGGAGTGCTCTGTATCCTCATTTTCTCCTGGCTCAACTATCTTAGAGCACAGCAGAACCTGCTGTACAGGTTTAGCTGAGTCTTTTTTTTTTTTTTTTCTGTTTGTTTGCAGGCAAAAAAGCAATTTTCCCTGCTAACACTGGAGGGAAAAGAAGTAACAGTGGCTCTGTACTACCTTAGATGCTCCTAGGGCTCCAATCTGTTTGTTCCAAACAACATGAGTTTAAGACTGTGCTTTTCCTGCTTTCTGGAACTGCTGGGTAAAACAGGGCAGGGCAGACAGCATGTAAACAGTTCTGGAGGGCTAGAAAAATAATAATTTAATGGACTGCTTCGGCACATCTTCACAGCTTCATTGTTCAATCCATCCCCGTAAAGGGACACCAGGAACCACTGCTAGGCTGCTGCTGCTCCTTTCTGCAGGCAGTCTGCTCATATGGCGCACAGACACTCACCTTCACCTTGGCTGCTAGAAGCCACAGGAAGCAGTTCTGCCATATTCTAACAATTTACATGATGTTCTCCTGTTTAATGGCTCCTGTTAAAAATATACATACGACAATCTGCCAGGAAGCCTTCAGTTAGGCAGGCTTTTTCTGATACAGTTGAAATAAAATTGATTGCTGGACACACTTCCAAAAAGGAAAAGTAAGGGTCAGCAGACATGCCAAAAATAAAGTCCAGGGCCATCACAGATTTCACTTCTGTTGTCCTTTTTCTTAAAAGCTGCATAAAAAGCATCCCAGAAGGATTTTGAGGGCATTTCATGGTCACTGTGAATGAAACCCTCTTAAAGCATTAACAAGAGCTTCAAGATTTTAGTGGAAGGTAAGTGAGCATATATGTTAAAACATATAGAGCCCCAGGGTACCCCCACATCTGGGTTGTCAGGGAGGTGACAAGGACAAGCAAATGGCACCATGAAGCTCTTTCACTCATGCTCTGCTGAAAAAGTCCTGGGTTTGGAGATATGCACTTCGCTCCCGCCATTCCCGTTGGTGGTGGTCGTGATGATGTACTGGGTGGTTTGCTGCTGGTTGCTCGTCTGGGATTCCAAGGGATCCGTGTGGACTGTGGGCTGGGAAACACCCACCTGAACCTCACTGGAGAGTGAAGAGTTTTGTTTACCATCCAGACCAGGCTGGCCTTCAGATATCACATAATGAGTCTGCATGGGGAATACAGAAAATAACTAATAAACACTGTATCTTTTTGTAACTTCTCTGTTCTAATAGTCTGCTGCCAGAAATTTTGGTGTGAACAAGGAACTTTAAAACGAAACTCTATTTCATTTAAATGTATTTGAGAGCAACATAATGCCTGTCTTTTGATTTGAAGGATATTGGACTTTCTTGGCTTTTGGTTAATTTACAAATTGTTAAACTCATTACACAATTAGACCATCGCTACAGATTAAAATAGCAAATTTTAACTGCATTATTCTGGAAGGTTTTTTCCTGTATTCCACATGTTCTAGCAGAAGTTGCACTCCCAGTGACCAAGATCAACACAAGCCAATGACCTGTCTCCTTATGCTGGATTGCTTACAAGGAAGAGCAGGAACTCTTCTTATTTTCTAATCTTGCAGATAACAGAAAGCTACTGAAATGTTTCCAGAAGCTGTTCTGAAATTTGGTTTAATAGATACTGCTTAATCAAAGTATTTTTAAGACTAAGCAGTACCACAAAATAATTTTGTTCTGCAAATGTGATTAAGTGAAGATTTTAAACTGGAAGGAGTCATACATACAAGAGCCATACAGCATGAGCCTTATAAATGGTTACATGCAGACTATACTGTACAGTCTCCATCTCTTTAGGTACCTCCACTCTGTGCCCCTCCATGACAGGTACCTCCATGACTGTGCCAGTCATGATTTTGGCATTCTTTAAACCTTCAAGCTGAAGAGCTTTATGCTTGATAATATTCTGGATGAAAAAAAGGCCATGATGGCTTTCCTTACCTGAGTAACTGCTTTCACTTGCCCTGTGTTGACAGTGGTGACCGGGGTACCCACAGCAGTCTCTGTGATCACATACTGCCCTTGGGGGATGGCCATCATCTGAATTTCTGATGCTAAAAAGTTGAAAATTGGATAATCAAGACTTCCAGTCAAACTCAAAGACAGCCTTAAAGACCATGTCTTATGTCAGAAAGATTTAAAGTCTGAAACAGTGGGTATTGAATACAAATTCAGATGATATAAGGCCTTGTAGAACCTTACAGGCCTTACCAGATTTATGCCAGTTAACACCAGCTAGAGATTTGGCAATTCATGCAGAGAAAAAACACATCCTGTTCTCACTCAGATCATCACAGAATTACCATCCAGAGCTGCATGAGCATGAGAAATCATCTTCATGTCATGCTCCTCTTCAGCACAATTCTTTCAAGCATGCATCCAAATTTGAACAAGTAGCTATCCAACACATGGATTCTTGCTGTATGCAAGTTTCTTGGAATAAAGGAGCCCAGTGTGCCTGCCCAAACCACGTACTGGATCAGTATGGATGATAGTAGAAGAGCTGGTACAACTATTTACATTTGTCTGATGCTTTATCTTCTTGCTATCTATGAATATTAACCACAAAGCTGAACAAACTCTGAAAACACTGTCCCATTTGGTAGCTGGAGAATGGGGCACTTGTTAGTCAGACACAATTGCCAGATAAGTAGTTAGAGCTACTGCTGACACTTACAGTAGCTCCGAAATGAGTTCCAGTTGCTGGGGAGATATGTGTGCTGGACTGAGGAGCCTTGCTGCTGCTGGAGGGCTTGGTTTGGTGTCGATGTAGTTGTCGGCATCTGTGAGGGGCTGAGTTCCTGCTGAGGTTGTTGCGAGGAGGGACTCAAAGGCTGACCCCCAGCCTACAGGAACAAAACAGGTGCAAGTATTCCTGGTGTAGTAAGGATTGCACAGCTCTGTGCTGTTACAAACACAGCCTTCTCATTAAGGGAAAACACAGGATGCGTTCCAGAGCATATCAAGGACAAGAACTGAACTCACTCTTCTCCAAATTGCTTCACTCTATGGTCAATAAGCTCAGACCAGGAAACTGAAATAGTGACATTGTTGCTTGCCAAAGTGAGTCTATGGCAGAGACCTGAGATTAGAGGCTAAATTTTACCCAAGAGCATGAAGAGCTGCACTTCAAATATTTGAGGAATGCCAGTTTCCATTTACATCTTCTAACTGACAAACTTAATTTAGCTCCAAATGTGTCTGTTTCCAATCATTTATCTCACCTTTGTACATACTGTTGAGGGGAAAAAAACCCGCCCACCAAAAAACCCACACAACAAATACCCAAACAAACCCACAACAGAATACTCCCCATACATCTTGAGACATCTGGGCACTGATTGATGATCTCAATGTCAGAGTAATTTCATGTGTGGTCCTTTAAATGACAAAGAAAACACTATCTCCTGCATCAGTACATGCAATATGCCAGCTGAACAGGCTGGTAGGAAAAGCATTTCCTGAAGATGGTAGGAAAAGCATTTTCTGAAGAGAAGAGGGAAATACCTGTGATGATGACTGAGTTGCTGGTGATGGCTCTGTGACCTGGATGTGCTGCACCTGGATGGCATGTTGGGTGTATGTCTGGGGCTCATGGAGCTGCCCAACATCCACTGTGGAGTGCTGGGACTGGTGAGGTGAGGTAGCCTGGGGAAAAAATTAAGCAGAGGTCTATACCTCAAATTCTTTACAAAAGTAGCCATGTAAACCTCTTCTGGGACACAAGGTCAGGAATAATGAAGTAGGAGCCTTAGTGGGGCAGAGTTGAGCTTGTTGAGTTTCTTTGCACCCCAGGAGATAAAAAGTACATTTAATAAATGTAATGGCACAGAGATGGTTCTGTCTCAGTGATACCAATGGAAAGGACTTGCCTGACATCATACAAGCTGTTTCTGGCAGTGGCTGGACTAAACCAAAGGGTTCAAAAGCCAGGATTAGTGTTAACCCCTTCTCTGTACAAAGTATACATGCTCGAGATCTGCATATCCAATTCTGTAGTTTGACACAGCTCTGCATCAAGACAAGTGCTCAGAGGTTTTTAAAGGTTTTTTTGAAAACACTTGCTAATTATACCAATTGCAGTTAACTGAACTACAAGTGTTGGATATTTATAAAATTAAGATCTTGCTAATATTACCTACAGGAATCAGGGTTCATGCTTTTGTATTGTTACAACAGACACAGTCACTATCAACTGGGGCCATTGTTTAGGCCTTTATTAACCAAATTCATTTATTATTCATTCAATATTAATTTGATTTGTAATGAGGGGCCAGAGATAACATGGAATTTCAGATTAAAATATAAACACGTGGTAATTTCAGCTTCCTCCAGTCGGTAACAGATTTCTTACAGCTGCCTGAGATTTTCCTCAGACCAGTTACTCTAGTTACACTCTGGTTTCATTTTTAGGAGGCTGTTGAGCATCAAAAGAATGAATATTCTAATAGATGCAATGAAGGGAACAAGCCACCACTCTGTACTTCCAAATTTTGGCTCTGACTCACTGCGGACAAGGAAGTACAAACCAGTCTTGAACTGCAGAAAATGGGTCACCCACTAACCCACCTTTCCAGCAGCTGGAAAACATTCCTAGAGCAGACTTGAGCAAAGCTGCCCAGATGGGTAGAACTAAACCATAACTGTGTCAATGTGTCTCCAGCAAGCTGACCAAGGCTGGCAGGACTATTTATGCCCAGTACAAGTGCTTATTAAGAGAACCCTATGCCTTATCAGTTGATTTATCTGTAAAAAGTAGCTGCAGCACTTTTTGTAACTATTCCTTACCACACTTCTGTGTGCTAGAGCCCCAGGAACACACAGGCTTGGGAGGGAAGAGATCAAAAGCACAGCAAGATCCTCACCAGGTTGCTCACCTGGGCCACTTGAACAACCTGCAGCTGTATATGCTGAGGCTGCTGCAAGCCAGTTGTGGATTGAGACACAGGGATGTACTGGATGCGCTGGTAATCTCCCTGGGGAGTCCGGTAGTCTGTAGTGAGGGTCTGAGATATCTCTGTCATTGCTTGGGTCAGTAAATCTGTTGTCTGAGGAGAGAGAGAGAGAGAGAGAGAGAGAGAGAGAGAGAGAGATACAGATCACCATCATTGTCATATTGATGTACTTCTTCAGGGCTGTAGTTCTTTTATCTACACTTACAGTGGATCTGGTTCTTTTTTTATAAGAGCTTAATGTGTACAGAGGCTGCGGTCATAAGTAGTCACCAGGGATCATCAACTAGAATTGCTGTCTTCTGTCTAAATCCTAGTCAAGACCAGTAATGGCTAACTTAATGTATCATAATAAAAATAATTATTTTCAGCTTGTGACATACCAGTATTCTGTTAAACAAGGGAAGTCCTGAATTTGTGAAGAGCTGACTGGGTTTCCAAGTAAAAAAGTGTTTTGTGGACATATTCCACTTTTCTTCCTCTCTTGTCAGAGTGACAACCATATTTCTAATGTGTTACATTTAGTACATAACTTAATCAGGTTTATGAAGCCAACAGCATCCTGATTGAACCTCTCCATTTTCAAGCAAAACAGCCTTTTATCCATTTAAGTCTTTAGAATTGTTTTTTTTTTTTTTAGATTAGAGGAAGTTTTAAACTGTGATCAATAGAACTTTTAAAACTACATAGTATCCCACAACACTGAAGGACACATTTTCTAGTCTCAGCTTTC
Source organism: Irena cyanogastra (assembly GCA_013397155.1). Taxonomy (NCBI): domain Eukaryota; kingdom Metazoa; phylum Chordata; class Aves; order Passeriformes; family Irenidae; genus Irena; species Irena cyanogastra. The sequence continues at coordinate 141,983 of VWZV01001830.1, read as the reverse complement.
ACTTCTTTGGCAGCTGATGTATTAACACTAGAGAGATCAGCCACTGGAGATTCATCTTGCTCAATGCTGTGCTGTCCAAAGGATTAAAAAAAGATCTGACTCCGTGAACATAGTTTGATCCAGTCCCCAGTCACTGTTAAACTTGTCCTCTTGATGCCAGGAACTGCAACTCTCACTTCAGGAGAAAATTCCCAGTGAAAACCCATGAGATGTGTACCCCTGAGTCAGTAGGTCTGAATGAAAGAAGAAAATGGATCTGGGGATAAAAGAGAAATCCGTAAAGCTCCAGAAAGAAAGGAATGGCTCCTGACAGTGCAGAACTGGACCACACAGGCTCAAAACCAGAAGTGATCTCAAATAATGTTCTAACACAGGTTTTAAAGTGATGACTGCTAAATAAATCAGGGTTACTAATACCCGAAGGCTCCTGTTCTGTGTGTTTCCCTGCACTGCCCTTGTGTGCCTCCAGTCCTTACCACAACAGTTTCTCCGGTCGTGCTGTCAGTGGTGAGAACAGCTGGTGTGGAACTGATGACGGCTGTCGCCAGTGGCGCGTGGATCGTGTTCGGGAGCTGAGCAAACTCTGGGTGCTTCTTGCGGATGTGCTGCACCATCTTCGTCTGCAGAGAAGCAAAGGAGCGTTGGAAGGATGGTCAGTAACTCTGCTCAGGGCCACCTGAAATCCAACAGCCTGGCCAAACACAGCTTTTACGTTTCCCTCAGTAAAACAGCATCAAGATTCACACTAGGAGATCCTCTGGTCAAAAAAGTTGAAAACAAGGATCACAACCTGCTTCTGATTAGAGCTGTCACTGAAGTATTGTCACCAACAGCTTTTTACCCCAACATTGCCAAATGTTTTATGACTTTTTCCAAAGGTAATCTTTTCCATGTTTTGTTTCCCCGCTCATCTCCCCTGTAACTATCAGAGAGCGGTTTCCGAGCCTTTCCATTCATGACTGTGCTCTGGTGACTTTTCAGCACAAACTCTCATGGATTCATGGAATCTTTTTGCCCTAAAACAACTAGACTGTGCCTGCACTGTCAGCACACAGCATGAAACCAGCACTCTGACTGAGAAGAAGAGAGCTCTGCTTGTGGACAGACAGGTGACAGAGACCATGGTGAAAGAGCATCCCCAGGAAGAGGCTGTCTGAGGCCAGAACTCCCCATACCTTACTGCTGTATTGCTTGGAACAGTGAGGGCAGCACACTGGAGGGGTGGCGATGGTGCCTGTCAGCTGGGTGTGGGTGCTTAGCATGGGATCTGGCTCTCCCGGGCCTGCAGGACGCAGTTTCCGGATGCTTGGAGGTAGCTCAGCACCAGGATGGTTTTTCAGGATGTGTGCTTTGCGTTTGCTGGCACTCTTGTACACCTGTAGGGCAAAGATTTGGAATTAAAATGGTGCAGTCCTGGTTTCTGCACAGGAAGCAGCTACCAGTTCTCTTGATCTGGAAGGTCTGCATGTTGCTTTAGAGAATACATTTAGTTAAATCCCCAAACAATTACAACGAAAGGCGTGAACATACACCTTCTAGTGTTTCATCAACCTGTAAAAGCAACTAACTCCTTGTGTAGCACAGAGAAGCCTTTTGAGAACATACTGTATGCCACAACCAAACACCAAGGCAGGACAAGGAGGTAACAGAACTCCTTTTGCCATATTTGAAGATCAAATGCCCAATGTTATATTGTTAAGACGGTTGATGTCTCTACTTGACACGAAGTGTCAAACTGTTTTAGTTTAGTGATCAGCATACTTTTTAGTTCTTTTTAGGCACGTCAACAAGCAAATACTATCTAATAATTAAAACTATTTTTTCTCTCCTTAAACAAAAGGAAAGAGACATCACAGAAAGACGTACTGAGGATAAAGACAGTCAAAATACGCTCCCTGGTAAATAAAGGCCCCCAGGCATAAAAGGCAAAGGAGAATAAGAGCAAGAACCCAAAGGCATTGCAGAAGCAGCTTCAGGCTTCACTGACCACCGGGAATTACTGGCACATGACCTAGTAAGCAGCTTACAATAAAAGGTGTTAAAGACTAACTTTTAGAAGTGATACAGAAACCAAAAGTACTTACTGGCCAGGAATTATACACAGACAGCATATTTAGCCCTGGGCTACCTCAAGACTAAGGGTCAGTGACTGTCTGCTGGATAACAGTATTCAAGTTTTCCAATGCCAAACACAGCAGAAAGGGGAAAACTGCAGCTTTCAATTAGCATTGCACTGCCTTGGCCTAAGTGCATTTTGACTTTTTTTTTTTGTTTTGTTTTGACAGTACTGCGGGAATGTTGCTGGCAAGCACCACAGAAAAGCTACAAACCCTGCCAGAGATTTCTATGCAGAGACAAATTGGTTGCATCCAGGACTGGGACTGAACTATCCTCCAAGGGGTGACTTCCCACACACCTTATCGCAGTATTGACAGAAGTAATCTCTGTTGGGTTTTATGATGGGCAACGTGAGCTCTGGCACCTCTTCTATTTTCATGTCTGGATGTCTCTTTGATAAATGATTCACCTTAGGAGAAACAGAGGACAAGAACATATTACAGCTGGAAGCCAAACGATTGGTGCTTCTTCCAGACATGGGTAACAGCCAAACCAAAACTGAACTATGCAAGCCAACAGCATTGGAAGCATTTGCTGCTGCAACAGTTATTGTGCACTCATATTTAACTGCTGAAGGTAAATGTGGTCTTGCTAGGTCTCATTTACAGTTTCTCTAACCAAAATTAGATAGGAAGGGGTGAAATAATTTGCCAGAACTGTCTTGTAGCTGATATCTGAGAGTGAGGTACTGTAAAGGGCCTCTGCCCAGATCAGAACCCCCATGAAACCTTTGCAAACAATCTCTTGCTGCATAGCAGCCTTTACCCAGAGGCAGTGACAAAACATGGCCATAAGAGGCCCTCGAGAAGGGGGAGAAAAGAAAAGAGGAAAGACCATCAGGAAAACTGAGGCAGTAAGGCTGAACAAGGCAGTATTTCCATCTCATGTCCTGTTAAAGACAGTACACATCAAACAGCAATACTTAGTGTTGAAATATGGTACTGACAACCAGATGTACAGTGCAGGCAGTAAAAATGTGCAAATTTGCTGAAGATTTAAAACACACATGTTTAAAAAAAGATGTATCACCTCAATTCAGCTACAAAATTTGCCAAAATTTGTTTCACAGCATCCTGGCTGGATAAGACCACATTGGATGAGGCTTGGAGCAACCTGGTCTAGCGGAAACTGTCTCTGCCTATGGCCAGGAGGTGGAATGAGATGAGATTTAAGGTCCCTTCCAGCCTAAACCCTTTCATGATCCTTGTGTTCCAACTCTGGAATTACATCTTTATTCCTTACCCATTCAACAGAATAGAGTACAGAGGCTGTAACAGCAGCCATGCACTCACCAACATGCCCCTGCGGCGAAAGCCCATCATGCAGAGGCGGCACTTGAACATGAAGCTCTCATAGTCAGTGGACGCAATCCGGGGCTTGAAGGTTTTGGAGCGGCTGATCCGATCAGCCTTCTTGGCCTCCCTCTCTGGGTTGTGCATCCTCTGCATGTGCTCTCGCAGCTTGTCCTTCCTCTGGGAAGAAGAAATTGGGGAGAAAAATGTGAGCAAAGTCACAGAAACTGCTGTACTGGCTGTTATATGTAAGAGCCACAGTTTGAGTTGTTCAGGGATCTCTCTCCAGAGAGGGAAATTTTCCTCTCAGAAAAATGTGTTCCTTCACCCAGAAGTATCCAGTCCCTCAGGGTCCCATCACAAACTCAGTGACAGGGAACAGGCTGCTGCCACCACAGTTTACCTGGCTCACGGTCTGCTTCATCTGTTCCAGTGGGATTTGGAAAGGCATCTGGATGACATGTACTGACAAGATAGATGCCACGGACACAGGCATCTTGGCCAGAAACATTATTAATCCACTGGCACTAGCAAGTTAACTGAATTGATATAAGCAATGTAACCCAAACGTCTGGCAATGGAGGTGTATGATGTCCCAGTTCTTAATGAGCAGATAGAAAATTCCTTTGCTATTAAATTATTAGGAGTAAGATCTGTTTGGAATAAGATGCTGGAGTGACCTTGCCCCTTTGTCCTTCAGAAATGGATGTCGTAGCTCACGCAGGACACCAAGCAATGCACGCAACTCACAGGCAAATCTAGCATGTTTACACGTGTTATTTTCTTTCACCTTTGAGAACATGAGCTTATCTCCTTGAAGGAGGGTAAGGAATAGCGGTTTTTGTACTAGTAATGATCCAGCCAAGAGCCACCTCACCTTGAACTGCTTGCCACAGGTGGAGCACAGGAAGTCTTTGCGGTCCGAGTGTCGCAGCATGTGGAGTCGCAGCTTGTCGGGGCGGCAGAAAGCCTTGTCACACTCTGTACACTGGTAAATCTTCTCAGAATGGAAACTGCGCACATGTTTCTTGACCTAAAATGGCAAATCAGAGAAAAATGAAGTTTATTCAAGAGAGAAGTGAGTGGTAACACAGTCTACGAAACTCTTTGCAATATGAAAGAAAAGGAAAAGATTTTGAAGGTGTCTAATATGCCTTGGTTTAAAAAGTATTTGATCAGAACAGTTGATATCTCAGCAATAGTTACTATAAAGCCATAACATCTTTATTACTCATCACCCTCATGGATAGGTGATTTGATTTCCTCAAGATTGATTCTTGAAGGCATCAGCTATTGCACCGTTGCACTTAATGGGCAGCGAAAGTCCATAATGTACCATTTGCACAGAATCGCCCTGCGTTAACACGTTCATCTGAGGTTCATTATCTTCCTTTCATTTATAAGAAACCAAAACACAGGGACTAATTCCTTTCATTCAGACACAATGAGCTTGCAATTACAGTTGCCAAAGGAAAAAAAAACTTATTCAGAACAGCACTTGCACACCATTCCTGAATGGCATTTACTTCTCCATACTCTGGGACTATCCTTCACCTCTTCAAACATCTAGAGAGGTATTTTTTTCCTCCCCACAATAAAGGAACTAATGAGGTTTGACATTTGAAATGCAAGCACTACTCAAGAAATGGATCTCTAATTAAATCCTTACCATCTTCTAATACTGATCATACACGGAACAACTTGGCATCTCTACCTGTTCCACATAGAAGTATTTCAGTAGGCAGCAGTGACTAGTCATAATTATTCACATAGCAAGAAGAGAAAAAAAAATCATTGTTAAATGTAAAAATACAACTGAATAGTTGGAAAAAAGCCATGTGACTTTCAACCATTTGCATGGGAAAGTTTACAGGGAATTAAGTTGCAGTACAGCATTTCTGAATCATGAACATTCTTCCTTGTTGAACATTTACAGAAGATAAAGGGCTTCTGTCAGGATGGAATTATATTAGTAAAATCACTTTCCCCATCCTTTCCTCTTTAGTCTAGTGGATAGTCTATCTGTTCCTATTACTGAGCTACACCGGATTTCTACATTTCAATTTCAGTCAGGCAGTTCAGTGATACACATCAATTGCTTTGTCCCTAGGAAGGATAATGAATATGTGCATGGTCCATCTCAGTTTTTTTCTTACTGGACATGGAAATAGAATCCTTAAATTCTACTAATGACCTTGTCCAAGTGCTCAGCACAGTGAAGAGTAGCTGCATTACTCACTGCTCCAATGCAGTGTGCAGGGAAGGAGAATAAAGTGCCCAGCTGAAGCTCAGGGGAGAAGTCAGGAAGTAGATCAGAGATACTCTGATCTGTTCTGGCATTTCTTCAAGCTGTTCAAATGAATTATCCTGACAGAAAACAGGCAAGGGATTAAAGATGTAAAACCCATCAGTTTTTTGTTCAGAGTTTTAATGACAAAGGGCAAGATGTTTTCAAGTACAAGCTGAATACAGTAAAAGACAATTCCTTTTTGTGCCACAGAGATGTAGTAGTCAGGACCTCTGCTTCAGGCATTTTTTGGGAATAAGGCACCCATGCTTCTGTACTACAGTGCCTTCTAATGCCAGATTGAAGCATCATATCTGATGATTTAATGGACAGAGCACTTCAGCATCATAAGACAATGTCTCGCAGTGGTTGGTCACTCTTCCTTTTCAATTTCTGACTGAGGTGGACCCCTGCACCTTGTGAGAGACCCCCAAAGCAGTGCTTCAAATCAGTATGGCATCTCACCTGGATGAAATCTGGGAAGCGTTTTTTGCAGGTGGGGCAGGTGAAATAGCCATCATTGACATGGATGGCCACATGATCCTTAAGCAGATCCAAGCGGTCAAAAGACTCGGGGCAGAAAATGCAGGAGTATGTTTTCTGGTCCATGTGGAACTTCATGTGGCTCTCGAGGGCACCGCTGTTGATGAAGCCCTTGTTGCAGATGTCACAGGTCAAAGGGCAGTTCCCTTCCCGCCCATGGAACCGCAGGTGCTGGTCCAGCTTGTCCTTCTCCCGGAAGGCCTTTCCACACTGCAGGCATTTGAACGGGCGAAATGATTTCCGGATGAACAAGTGCTGCAGAGCTGCATTCTGAAAGAGGCATCCAACAGACCATTAGCTTTCATTACCATGTATAGATTCCACATCCATATATATTCAGGATTAAATATACCAGATGATCAGTGAACCTAAACCTCAAGAAATTATTTTCCATCAAATGCTGCCTCTAATTTACAGCAGGGGAAGCTGTGACAGGCAGAACTCAGGGGACACACAAACAGCTACACCGTGAGTTAGCAGAACACAGTGCAGGAGTTTCCTCTCCATCCCTGATTTCTTCTGATTTAGCTGACTTGTCTTCAAGCATGCCATTTTTCTGTAAAATAAAACTAAGGCCTCTCTGAAGCACAGACCCAGGCCTGAGAAAAGCTGCAATTCCAGCTGATTATTGGACATCATGTCATAAGTTCAGCCACCACACAGATGGATTGGTGAGCCAGCACCATATGTTTCCCTCAGGAGCAGGGTTTATGAAATTCCACAGCCCTGTACAAGATCATCTTCTGTATCAAAGATCACCACAGAGATGTGCAGCAGTGGTTTAACATTGCCTAGAGAACTTCTAGTGGAACATAAATTCAAGAAATACTGGTCTGAACTTTTTTACTATTGCCAAAAAGAACAGAGTTTCAAAACATGATGACAAGGGCAGAATGGCAGCTTTATGAGCAGCAGGTAAGAACTTGTGAGCAATTCTCCATTCCTACTGTGCACAATGCCTCTTCTCAGCCCTTTTTTTTTTTTTTTGGTGTGTGTTTGCCTTCAGCTTTTCTGCTTCCGCCTTTTCTGTAACATTTCATGATTATTCTCTCTTCATTTTCTCTTCTTACCCTTCAGATAAATGTTATAGAGCCATCCCAGTCTTGACCCAGCATTCTCTGCTGGAGGAACAGGTGCTGCTGGATGCACTGCCTGTAGAAAGGAAGGCGGTCCCGCACCTGCATTTCAATATTGGATGAGAACTTTCATGTTGGATAGTTGCAAAGCTGGAATTGAGTCCTATGAAATCCCCCAGCGTATTGTCACCCATACTGCACTCAAAATACACGGCAATGCTCCATTCCTCTGCAAGAAGTCTAAGCAATATCCACTCTTCTCTCAAATACTTCTATAAACCATTATTTATTGATGTCTTTTTTCACATTACACACAGAATCTACATCATGACAGCTTGAGAAAAAATGTGGAAGTGCGTAAGTTTAGGTTGCACATTAGGAAGAAATCCTCAGCTGTGAGGGTGGTGAGGTCCTGTCACAGGTTGCCCAGAGAAGCTGTGGCTGCCCCATCCCTGGAAGCATTCAAGGCCAGATTGGATGGGGCTTGGAGCAAACTGGCATAGTGGAAATTATCCCTGCCCATAACAGGGGGGTGGAACTGGATGAGTTTTAAGGTCCCTCCCAACCCAAACCACTCAGATTCCACTAGAATATTGCTGACACTTCTGCTCACATGTGTTCTATATGACCCACTTCTCCATGAGACAGATTCAAGACTTCTGCAAACAAATTTCCCTGGTTTCCTGTCTCCTTTGCTTGTGGGAATGTGGCAGCTAACACAACTGACATTTGTTGTGCCCCTTAAGTGCACACCAACAGCTGACACTAAGTAAAGTTATGAGCTCTTCTGCTGGAATGAGGGAACAGCTTGAGAATACTGTGAAATGCTGTGCTAAGAATTAAATTTGTGAACCTGAAAGATCCTTTTTCACCATCTCAACTGCAAAGGGAAACCTAGACTTTCATTCCAGGAAGAGAAAATGTTTTGCTACCAAAAAAAAAAAATAAAATTAAGACTTTAATACAGGAGCTCCAAATCGGGCTTCCCAGGAGCTGTCATCATCACCATTCTCTCCTTTACAAGTGGAGACAATGGGAAACACAGGGATCTGCTGTAAGTCACAGGGAATTGGAAAGACAGCCATGTGCTGTGCAAGAACTGATGTGCTGCTTGGAGTCCAAAGGATGTAATTGTCCTCTTAACCATAGGGAGATGCTAATAAAACATAGGTGAAAAGACATATTTCAAGTCCTGAACTGCACTATTGAGTTTTGAGGACTGGTACCTTAGCAGGGAGCTGACTGTTAATACAGCAGGCCAGACTCAACATAGCCCTGTTGTTATCTCAGGAGCTATAGAAGGTGAAATGTTTTACTGCTCTTTGCCTAGGTAATCTGTCAACTATAAAAACTGAACAAAAGAAATAAGTCCTGTCTCATTAACTTCCAGTATTGATCCAGCACAAACAATTGTGCAAACAAATCCTCCAAAACTTTAAGACTGATATTACGGCTCTTCACCCAAGCAATTTACTCCTATAAAATCCACCTTAAATCTACAAAGAACTGGAATGGAAAGAACTAGAAAAATGCAAATTGTTATTCAGGTGACACTTAGTTCTGGACATTGGTTACCTAAAGAAGAATGAATGTGACAATTTATGATGCTGGGTTAATCAGGGAAACACTAAACAGGAGTTGGACAAACAACATGGAAGGTGGTGTTGATACATACCACTGGATTAGATACAGCAAAAACCCAATGAAACAAAAACCCAAACCTACCTGCAGCTCCAGCTGAGCAGGCAGCATTGAGAGAGAAAAAAATACTTATGTTATGCAATGGACTTGAGAAAACAGAAGCCTTGACTTCTGCAGGTCACTACAAGGGCTCTTCCAACTAGAGTTTACTGCTTTGGGGTTTTTGCCTCAGGAAACACTAAACAGATCTTTGAGGTTTACTCTGTAGTTAGAAACTGCTCAAGGGGAGTTAAAAGGGCAAAGATAAAAACCACAGATAATCTTGAAGGTGTTTTGTGACCTTTCCTGTTTTCCTAAGGCTGCTTAACAGGGATGCAATGTGCACTGCAGAACCATAGTGAGAACAGAATGCTTTCAGCAGAAGGGAATAATTGGGGCAGGATGACAACAGGGTAGGGATAAGGACAGTAAAAAAGTTAAGGAGAAGGGACATTTTCTAACCTCATTTTACTGGCTGTGCTCCTTGTTAGAAAGCCACTTGCATTTCTTTCACCATGAAGGAAGTGACTGTGCTTTCCAAATCATATTCCTATCCCTCCTGTTTCTGGCATTACCACACAGAAACCCTACATACTGCCCAGAACTGAACTAAAAACAAATATTCACTTTGGCTGTGGACCACAATGTTCCTCTAAATTTCTACAAGAGTTCTTGAAGGGTGTGTGTATCTCTTTTCAATACTATGGACTCAACTGCCATAGTTAAGGTCTGATCTCCAAGGAAACCCCACAGACTCTAGAGGCTGAAAAATGAACTGATCCTATCAGGACTTGAACCCTGGGGCAGGACAGATCAGTGCTTCCAGCTAGCATGAAAACAGTCTCAGAGCACCACTGTCTTAAGCCTTAGAAAAGCTGAAGCAATTCACAAAGAACGACTGGTTTTGAAAACTCAATCCTATCTAAGCAATAAGGAAGAATTAGAGCTACACAGGTTTCAAAATCATAACTAGGGGTCAGAACTTTCTACCTGTTCTTTGGAAGTGAATAATGCACCACAGATCTAAAATCAAATGTTTGCTTGCTTTTATTCTGAAGTGTATGTTATTGTAGGCAGGTGCTACGTGAGTGTTCAGAGGGTGATTTTTCAATGCATGAAAAAGGATGCTTCTGGTTTAGTCTTATCTCAAGTGCTCATTGCTCACAGTCTGATGCAATATGGAAAGGTCTGTGCAACCATCCATCTGCCATTCTGCCAGTGCTTCTGGCTTGAAACTCCAGGACTCTGCTGAACACAAGCTGCCAGATAAAGGTAAAGTTCAGAAGTCTTGAGATACAAACATACCAATGAACCACCACTGCACTCCTCTGAGCTGTCATCCATTTGTGATGAATTTATAGAGAACAAAAGTTAAGTCACAAGACAAAGAAGTAACTTCAGAATTTCTGTCCTTTTCTTTCTACACTCATTATTTCAGAAGATCCTAAATTCACATTTTGGGTTCAAAAGTTCAGGGAAATGGCCAATGCTTTCTTTTCTTACTGAGGATGCTGTAGCACACTGTAAGCAGTACATCCCCATGCTCTGTCAAAACGTCAACATCTCTCTCTGTACTCTATTATACACCCTTCAATACATTCAGTAAAAAATGCTTTTAACATATGAAAATTAAATCACTGGTAGAAACTTGTCATTCAGAGACTGCAAGCATTTTGTATGGTTAAAAACTATGCAGTCGTAATGTACCCAAGTCAAACTCTTCCTTCAAGACATGCCACAGCATTTTTGGGGTAATGCCACCATTGGTCTTGCATATATATTGCTGTAAACTGCAAGCAAAATTTGGCTCAACATCTTCCTATTCAGAATAGTTAGTCAACTCTTTTCTAATCCTTCCTCATACCCTAAAAATGAACCCTTACCCCTCTGCAGCTTTCTTTCCTAAATCCAAAGTTAACACATGGAAGAAAAATATTTTAAGCTAAATAAACTTATCTTCCAGTTACAAAGCTTCAAGGATTATTTACTTGAATCATTTCCCTCCCATACATAATAGAGAAAAGACAGCTCAGCCAGTTGACACAGAGCTCAGGCTCAAAGTGTTTGCTCTTAACAAAGGTTTTGCTCTCAAAGGCTGGACTTTCTATCCCAAAAAAGGACTTTATTCACTAAGTATCATCATCATCTAAGTGGATCCAAACTGAGGTTGTGGTTCCTCTTTGGCAATTATTTGCAAGAGAGTTCTGAGACACACACAGATGGTGCTGAAGGCAAGCCATTAGTCTGTGCCACAGCACCAGGATTCTGCCAGCTGTTTGATGCACCCCTGCTTACCAGCTTGGATGGACTGTGTATCCATGCAAGAATTACTGTGATGGAATTCAATCAGCTCCAGCTCCTGACCAGTTTTCACTAACATCTATGAGATACTGGTCCTTTATGTGAGATTTGTCTTCCTCTCAGTGCAAAGAAAACTGCTAGGAATGAGACGCTTTATTTGGGATTTGGAAATGGATACGACAGTGAAAGGAGGACCAGCTGGCCTAGGCAGGTAGGCCTGGGTTACAGTGGATGTGATCCCCCATCCTCTGTGCTTACCCTGATGCGCTTTGCTCGCCTCATGTCATCTGCTGTCATGGTGCTCTGTGTGGGCACCGTATTCCCCTCATGCTGTGGCTGTACGTGGAGCACGTGGTTTTCCTGCTGCTCCAGTGCTGCCTGTGGCTCTGTTGGCACTGGAGTCTGTTCCTGCTGTTCCAGCCCGTTTAGTGGGGCTTGTCCAGCCTCATCAAACTGCCCCTTGCTGGAAAAATGCAGCATGTCCTGAAATCGCAAATCATACAGCCAGTGATTATTCCCCCCACCCACTGAAAAACACTTTCATAATACTCAACAGACAACAAGATTTGTACGTATTTAATTACAAGCCATAAACAGTTTTAAGTAGTGTAGTGTCTAACTTGCTAACTCCTACAGCTCCTACAGCTCTACTGAGAACTGTACTCCTACTGTGCCTTCAGCATATCACCTTCACTTCCATCACCATCACCCAGAGCACCAGGGAGGCAGTGCTGCATGTGAGTGACTCTCCACGGGCCATCCCTTTGTCTGATCAGCCACAGACAATCAGCATTATCTGGCTGTTAATAGACAAGAAGGCTCTTCTGCACTCAGGACTATTTCTGCTTTAACCAAAGTTGACTAGTGCAGACCCAGGAAAGGAGAGAATTTCTGTCTCATGGAAACTGTTCTCATTTTGAAACATTGTGTGTCATTTTGCAGTGTCTTCTCCTTTCTAGCGAACTATCTGGAGTGCCAAACTGGAGAGTGACAAACCAGGTGATCACACTGGATGCTATGTGGTTTTTTATCCAGTTTCTAGCTCTGCACACATCACTTCCATATATCACACAAAGCTGTTTTTCCTCCCCTTTTGCATTAGCATAAAAGGGAGGTGTTGTGAGCAGGAAGCACATGCCAAAAATCTACATTCTCTCCCTGTGAGTTCCAATAACTCTTCTGAAATTGAATCATCTTCTATTACATGAAAAAACACAAGTAGATCCTTATTTGACACTACGTAATGCAACTGAAGAAACTTAAAAGCACAAGCTAGGAAACAGAGCACCAGAATTAATTTTGAATTATGTCAGCTAAAGGCTGGTGCTGTCAAAACACAGAAGTGGGTATGGGGGAATAAAACAAAGGAACAAGGCCCTTACAGACTGTGAGTGCTTATCAGAAAGAGACCCTTAGTAAACAATACACTATGTCAGTGTCCAGCCCAGGTCTGGGTGGCAAGTTTCCACCTTGCTGACACTCAGCTGTGCTCTCAGCACCCTGACTCTCCAGTTCCCAGGCAGAACTCATGCCTAGCTTTAGCGAGGTGAGCAGACCTCCAAGGGCTTGGGGCATCATCCTCTCCCACTGCACAGAAACACGTGAGCCAGCTCTGGGCCATGCTCCAAGCCGGCAGGACACAAGCCACCTCCAGTCCAGAGGCCGCTCACATATTGGACTGCGCTCAGCAAGTGCCATCTCCCCAGAGTGAAGGGTTTGGGAGCAGCATTAGGTTTATATGTCTAAATGAGGCTGGCATGTGTCATGTCAGTCTGCAGAGAGAGTGAACTCACAACTGCCTGCACCTAATGCAGCATTTAGGGCATTGCAGCAGGAATTCACAGGCGGAATATACATTCCTCCCTCTGAGTCAGCATGAAGCCATGACCCAGTGAGGTGCCAGAGGAAAATTACCACTCCAGGTATCAGCTTTCAGCTGAGTCATAAACCAGAGCACTGATCCCTTCTGTCACTGCTCAGGAAAGGACTTAGTGGTAACCTAAGCATGGTAAGGATCAGAGAATTTAGTTTTTTACTGAAATGCATTATATTATGTCCCTGCAGAATACAACCAACAGCTACAAGCAAAAGAACGTTTTGCAGTAAGCCTGCCTACAGGAGGCCCTTCTGGTAATATTAAATCATAGAGAATCATATCTCAAACTCATTTAATTCCACCAGCAGCAGTTGTAAGAGCAGGCTGATCTCACATTCCAGAAAGGACAAATAAAAGACCTAAACTCCTATTACAGTTTTACTTTCTAAATTACTTCTGTGAGGCTGCTAAACTGTCACAATAACCCACCTCACTCCTAAGCGCTTTGGAGTGAAACTTGCTGCAGAAATCCAAGGCTTTATAGAAGGGAATAGTGTGCTCTCCTGGCAGAGAATTCCATCTAGAAACCAAGAATTACTCATGTGTAAGTCCAAAGCACACGCTCAGTTTGCACTCAAGCCCCAAATTCTTTTAGTCAAGAGTTTACTTTCCATGTGCTATTTTTTCCCTCCATCTCCAAAAATATACCTGTGTTCCTTCTTCACACTTTTCACCATTTTCACTGGTCGCTTCCATGCGCATGAATTTGGGAGGGCGCCCAGGGCGTCTGCCTGGTCCGAATCGCCTCTTTCCTCGCCCACGACCTCGGCCTCTGGCTCTGCAGAATACAGGAGTGCTCCAGGTTAGATACAAAAAAAAAGATTCATTTGGATTCTCCACTGATTTTATGCTTTCTTTCTCAGCATTCCTACTCACCTATTCAACTCAGCAACAATGACGCAGTAAATAATAAAATGCAGTAAATAATAAAAATTGAATAAGTTCCGGCAGCAAAACCAGTGGGTTTCTGGCTGGTATATATTTATTTTGTGCTTTATTAGAAACCAAGGTTCAGAACATGTTAAAATTTCTAGTAATCATGGGACCAAGAGGACCACTTGTTTCCATCCAGCCCTCTGCCATGGCAGACTTCTTCTAACACCCCAGTTTATGGTGTGCTGAAAACATTTTCAGCATGATGGAACAAGTGCACAAGGAAACCCATTTAAAGTCTGAAGCCATAACATCCCTCTCCAAAAAGCACTCAACCACTGATGTCAGGCACTAAACAGAAGGGAACAATTTTGTGTCAAAAAAGCAAAACAAAACATAGTCACTTGCTACATTTCAGGAGAGAGAAGGCATCAGTAACTTCTGCTCTGTGACAGATGTTTGTAGATTCAGTTTTTAATAAGTCAGGACAAACTATCTTGGCCAGGCCAATGAGGCACTAGAAGCCTTGTTTTGCAAGCTCTGTACTTCCAGATCTCTGAGAAACATAGTATTTCAATACTGTGATACTGAAACATTACAAGTATTTGAAGTCATTGTTAAAAAAAAAAAAAAAGCAAATTTCAATAGAGTATATATTTCTCTCAAGCTACTTGTTTCACAGAGTCTCTTATACCAGTCAGCCTTCTGCTGCCATGGTTTTTCCTTCTGGTGCTGGGCTGATTTCTCCTGAGTTGGTCACTAAAGATTTGCAGGACAAAGCCCTTCCTTCTGCCTGTTTGGGGAAGCACCACAGTGATCCACAAGCAAAGCTAAGGCTGTCAGTACCTGCTGAAGAAGTCCAGCTTCTCGTCATGGGAGTTGAGGTGCTGCTGGAGCTGCTCTGAGCTCATGAAACGCCGATTGCACTCGTAACATGGCCAGTTCTTTTCCTGCTCCCTGAGCACTATGGGAAATGTCAATAACACCATATCACTCATCACCAATTAAACGCCTATTTTTTTTTTTGCCCCTAGCCTCTCTATCCTCTATCCTAATATTTCTCCCCTGAAGGTTAGACAGGCTGCAGAATACCCAGCCCTGTTCCACTGGTCTTTGCTTTTATCATCTCTGCACTGTGCCATGACCATAACTCATCACAGTGACACAGAAAGATCACTGGGGACAATTCCCATAAACTATCAACACTGTTAGAAATTCAGGGAGATTCTGAAATTCATCCTTGTATGGAAGAGCACCTACAGGATTGTGCCTCTGGCATAAGTTAAGGGAGATCAAGGGAAATTTTTAAATCTAAAGCAGTCACACAGTAAACAGTTAGTACAGAAATAGACTTCTTCCCAGGAAGAAGCAACCTAATGCTTCCCAGAAACTGAAGCAAAGGCTTAAATTAAGGTAGTATTCTCCTGAGAACAGTTATTGGAAATAAGTCCCAATAACACAATCTAGATCTGGTTTAACTTTTCCCAACCTAGCAGAAATTTGGAAGTACTATACAGGCCATATACTTGAAAGTAAGGACTGCAACTCGCAACCACCACCATCACACTGAAAGCAGAAGATCCCAAGTTACCCTTCCTTTCCTCCTCAGTTATGTCATGGATCTTCTGGTTCACAAACTCGGCATAGGAGGCAGCATACCACACCTGCAGCAGGAGCACAAGGTAACAGGACACTGAGATGGAGCCAAAACTAATGGAAAATTATTTGAAATGGGTTTTAAGCAGTACATTTACTTAATTTGCCTCAACCACTAACTCTCATTGCTCCTTCCATCCTCAATAACAAAGTCTGGTAAGATCAATGTGGCCCCACTGAGGAATGAAATAGCTTTGCTGAGGAAGTACATCCATTTAATTTTAAGGTCTAGCTTCCTAATATGAATGTTTATCTGGCACATGGCTTCCAGTAGTTCTAAAGGAAATAAGATTAATCTCTTCGAACCCAGCTACATGACTGTAAAGGAAGGATGTCATCAGAGTACTGATACTTGTACCAAAAGGAGTGGAAATAGTATTAACTTGGGGGATTTCCCATTCCTTTCCTGCTCTCCTTACATAGGCAATAGGCAGTACCATCCACATAGACTCATTTAAAATGCTTCTGAGCATCTGAAGGATTGGAGCAATATGGTCCTGCTTCCCAAAACAAAGATCTCTCAGGTGCCAGCATGATGGACCTACTTTTGTCCTACAAGGAATTCAAGCCTTCAGCAAAGGCAACCACAAGAGGCAGGAAGACAATGTTTATTAAAGCCTAAAAGCAGATGCTCACATTTAGCTGAGAATTCTTCCATTATTTCATCTGTTTGATGAAAAAGAATGGATTTAAAAGAGATTTCTCAAAGAAAGCATCAACAGATTTTCAGCATGAAAAACTCAATCAAATTTGAACTTGCAGGAGGTCACAGGCAGAGGTGAGTAGGATTTCAAAGACTCTCCAGCAGGTGTGTCACTCTGCAATAATCTCACCAGCTCCTCGGCTACACACCTGGCAGGCAAATCAGAATTTCTCAACTTCAACTACTTTAATCTCTGGACAAAATGTGCATGAATGCCCTACATCCACTTGGGGAAGAAATCAAGTTACCAAGCCTTTCAGTTAGCAAGCCATTTTACCCCAAAAGATACTACTAACACATAAAAAAAGAAAAATGATGCTCACACAGGGCAGTCTGTACAGATTTTAAGTCTGATTTCAAATTCTTTTTAAAACTGTTGAGAAAATGGTGTTTGAATACACTTAGAATGGATTTGTAAGATTTCTAGTAATTTGGCTTAAAAAAATTAAGGACTGATTTCAGATAGTCCTGCTCTTAAAGGGTATAAGTAGGCTTTTGCCCTGATATAATAAAGTGCACTTACTGAACAATTGTTTTTCCAGACAAATTGTTGAAATCTACATGCAAGAAGAAATTTGAAGAACAACAAAATTTCTTGGTATCAAATTTCTTTGCCCTCCCCCCCACCCGCCCCCTGTGCTCCAAAAAATGTTGAAAATTAAGGCCATCTCAGCCAGTCATGCTGCTTTCAGTTCAATGTAATCAATAAATTTTTAGAGGGAACAAAAAGCAAATCACAGGGAAGTCACAATATCCTTTATCAATTTTCACATACGAAGTTTCAAAAGCTCCAGAAAAGCCAGGTAAAAGGAGAGCCCATATTTGCTTAAGGCACCAGAAAACAAACCAGGAGCACACAGGGCTAACTGGAAAGGGCATCCAGAATTTAAAAAAAATACGATTGCTGCAACAAAAATTAAGATTGTATCAGCAAAATATATGCTGTGTAAAGCATGACAGGGAGAGACAAATAATTTACATATTTTTATTTTAAATTTCCTCATGAGCCAAAGCTCATTAAAATGCATATGTTGGTGACTAACTACTTACTGACTTCAGTGACATTCATTTCAGGCCAACAGAGGAAAAAAGCATCAGTAGTTTCTGGCACTTATTAGGCATCAACTTTTAAGGTACTATTTAATCAGTAGAAAAGAGAATCCTGACACACAAGCAATGCCATACCTTGAGTTCCTGCTTGGGCTCCACATTTTTAATGGTGGTGTAATAAATGTGGTGGCCATACTGATAGGCCACCAGGTTCTGCTCCAGGTGGTTTTGAGCTGGACGCACAAACATCATCCAGTTACACAGAGCCTCACTGGAAAGTTCAAACCACAGGTCCTCTTGCAAGTCTCTGTCTTTTCTGTCACCCTTATCAAGAGAAACCTGTAGCAAAATCCAATCACATGTGACTGTTAACTGCCTGGCAGCACATTCAAAAGAATTTGAGTTACTGAGGAAACTACTGTGCCCATGCAACTGTTACATTAGGGGAGCAATGAAGGCATAGCTAATTTTTTCTCTTTACTAATATGAATCCAGAAACAGGCAGAAAAATATTTAGCAACAGGTAAAGATTAACTAGGGAGGCACAATGGATCCTTCCAAGGCTTTCAGGGACAAGAATCATTCATTAAAGGGGTCAGGCACAGCATGAACATATGACTGTAACAAACGAGACACAAGTAGCTATAGCTTTAGTAGGCTACAGAAATATCAGTCAGAAGTTTCTAACTGGCAGACCCACTTTTCCTTTCATTCTTGATTCATGACATTGTCTCAAGCAGGAAGCAGCATTTCTTTAGCTGAACTTCTCTTGGTTGCTGAATCTGCCTATGGTCACAATTTCCTTGTCACATCAGAGCCCTCCTAAGACTATGGATCTAAACTCCAACAAATAAAGGACCAATTCTTTATGGTGAAATCTGTAAGTAAATGGATAAAAGTCAACCAAATCCATTACATCCCATGCCAATTACCTGGCAAGAAGAATGGAATAAAAATATCTCCTCTCCCCTACATCTTATCAACAGAAAGGTAAGAAAAATATTTTGAACTGAAGTTACAACATGACACTAAAGAATGGCTGCAGAACATTCTCAGAAGGGGCTGCTATTTTTATATCCAGATGCTGCTTCAGCTCATGTGAGAGTGACTGAAAGCCTTCCATGTTATGCACCCTATATACACATATATATATCCTATCACCGTAATGCCAGAACATTCACCTGGATTAGTGTATGACCCTGAATAACAGAGCAGATTTGAAGCCAAAGCAATCTTAGTTACATTCAGAGATGGAAGTAACAAAATATCTCTAGTGAATTGATCAAGGTAGAGTGAAAATTAATGAAAATCAAAGCTTAGGCACAAATTGATTTCCCCTTTTCTCACCCTTACCTTCAAATGGATATAGCAGTCTTTGAGCTCAGTCTGTCTGACCAGGGGTCCTTCCACAGGCCCAAACTGTGTACGCTTTGGGATACGCCTTTTGGAAAACACACCTCCCAAAAACCTGTCTATATAGAGCACCAGGGGAAGGCTGGCCCTCGCTCTGGTCAGCACAGGCCGGTTTGGGATGGGATGCAAAGGTCCATGTTTCGGACACACTGAGGGATGTGCGTTATTACACTCTTCACACCCTGCAACACAAGGGCAAAGACGATGTGACTTTCAGGCAGACACTCACATACCAGCTCAGAGACAGCCTTACCTCTCTCCAAACATCTTTGGCTCAGGTGTGGGAACACTTATGCCAATAGTCTGTCTTACATTTTAAAATATTAGACAGGCCACTGTCCAGCAAAATAAGAAAAAAGCAGCTCAGAGACTTCACTAAAGACAGAATTTTGTATTTTCAGTCAAGCAGTCCAATTTGAGTTCACATTTCTGGGAATCAAGACTCACATTTACTCATTACTGCTAAAATCGGAATGTTTTTTTGCCTCTCTTTACTAAAGGGCTGATGGAGAGGGAAGAAAAAAAGGAGGACAGGTAGTACACTACATATTACTGCACATGCTTACACAAATCATTGGGATCAAAGGGTCGAGGTGGATCTGGATCCCATTCATCCATGTCAGTGTCTTCCCCATCTTCATCCTCATCTTCATCCTCATCATCTTCCTCTTTTGTTTCTATCCTTTCCATTTGATTCTGCAGAGGTGCTAAAGGATCAGAACCATCCACAGCCTCCATAGGAGGTAACACCTGATTATGCACCGGTAATGATGCCTGAGGAGAGAATTCACAAACAATTCAAGCTGATTCATGAAGAAAACCACAAGGACAATCAATGAAGGTCCTTGCTAGTCTATCCTTCCTGCTGCCTCTGGTAATGGAGAGGAGGACAAGGGAAGATGCTAAATGACTGCCAAGGGACATTTTGCATGGCTGGCTGCTGCTGAAGGCTTCAGTGAAAACACCTGTATTACTCCCTGGCTATACTCTACCAAGGACTCAGTTCTCAGAAGAAACTGAACTCAGAGAAGTTCTGGACCCTTGCAGAAAGTTTAAAACAAAGTCCAGGCTCTGTGGATATTACCTAGAGCCCAAAGCTGTATTTTAACTTCTTTTGTACAAGCGAGAGAATCCTGCACTTTGGCACACAATCTTCTCTTAACAATCCAACAAAACCAATCTCCAGAGTACAAAGGTATAGGTCAATAAGGGGTGAGGTAATGTGGAGACTAGATATAAACTACAGGACACGAACAGTTGAGGGCATTTCATTCTTCCACTAATTTTCAAGTTTAGCCCTTTCCTTCCTTAAAAGAACTACAACATTTGGAGTTTGGCTCATATTCCATCACCCACACAAGTTTCTCAGGTAGAGAACAAGAAATACTACATGCAGCAGAGCTGCCTGAAAACACTGGCAAGGAAACCCAGTGGATATTGCCGTGACAGTCAGCACTACACCTTCTGTTAACTTCACTTTTCAGCACTGGCAGAATTTTAAGGTGGCTGCTCACAGAAGCATCTGTGAAACAGGTCTCTCTATATATTAAATACATGATCTCCTAAACCCCCATACATTCCATGGTGAGACTATGGAAGACAGTACAAATCTGCAGTACAGCTTTCTCATATCTCCTCCCAGATCACTTAGCCACATTTTATCCCCAGACATGATGGAGCAATGGAATCAGTGTGCTCATACATGGAAAAGGAAAGGGTGCCTGGCAACTTACTCTATCTGCTTGTGGCCCCTGCTCCAGAGCCACTGGCTGGGGGGGGTCATCAACGCTGCCGAGCACAGACAGGTTGGTGGGATTCATGCTCTGAGCAGCAGGCAAGAGCACCGTTACCTAAAATCACAGGCACTCATTTTAGCACTGCAGCATTTCCATCAATCACTTAACATATGGGCAGGGCCCAGCATGCACAGCTCCCTTTAGCCCTGCACTCACTTAAAAACTGCAGCATTGCCATGAGTTTTGGGGTTCAAATAGGGATGATGGGCTTGGACAGAACCTTCAGCTCCTGGGACAAAGGGAAAGACTTCAAATCTATAGACTTCACAAATTCTGAATTACCTATTACACATTTTTAAATTAAGGTCCTACCCAGCCTGGGTTCAAATTGCACTAAAAACAGATGTTAGGAGCTCTTTAGCTCTTGGTAAAACCAGTGATTTGGGGTCTCTTTTCCTCTATGCCCAAATTTACTTTCATTTTCAAGGGAAAAGTTAAAGAAGGACTAAAAATATTTTCTCTTTTTTTGACTTTTTCTTTCCTCAAGCAAGTCCTGCTGATGACTGAGCGGTTTAGAACTAGAAGAGCTTTAAGGTTCCTTCTAATCCAAATCACTCTGTGATTCTGTGATCCAGGATCCATTAAAAAAACCAAGATGGTATATTGACCTCATGAGAAGATCAAGTTCTCAAACAAGAGAATCCTAACAATTATTTTTCTTTACATTTGATCACATTATACATTTTTGTTTATATACTCAATTTTTTGTGCTGTAACAACCAAATTAATGCATATTACCACATTGTTCTCATCCATTCAGCAATAAAACAAAGCACAACTAAGACCCTAGGAATCACCTTTCCTGCCTTTTGTTTCCTGCTTATCTATACAGGAATTTGCACCATTATTCCACATGACTTTTCATCCTTCTCTACAGCTGACATCATGTGGCTTCTAGTTTGTGCCTCTGACTGTTAAGCAGCTTATATGCTAAAATCCAAGCTCTTGCCTCTCTGCAGAGTGCTTAATAAATATCAGATAAAACTGAGAACAGTGAATTGGGCCAGTAGCGAGGGAGCAGACAACAAAATCCATAATGTAAGCACTCAGTCTTATCACTCCAAACTAGTTGCTTTGTTTAAAGAGGTATTTAGAGTAATTTATGAAACTCCTGAAAAACAACAGCAAAAAGGGAATGGTGCGATGGTGAGGAGGAAACCACCATGACAATCTGGTATTGACACATCTGAAGCCAAGTGGCAACAGAAGAGGCATCATTATTCCTCCTGTGTGCCAGCAAGGAGAGGGTCACACAGACTTGGATCTATTTGTACCCCTTATTAGCATTGCCTATTACTAATCACACCAAACATACCCTTACTTGCCATGTCAGGCACTGCATGGATTATGGGCATTATTTTTATAATCCTCTCTCTTTCTACAATAAAGTCTCTTCTGAAAGACAAGAGGAGCTTTAATTATTATTTTACCATTAGTTATCAGTTCAGGGATGTCCCACATGAAATGTTGATGTAAAAACAGCTGCAAAGGCAGGAGTTAATATAATGAGGGATTAACCATTCACCAAAAATTAATACATGTGTTAGGACTGGTGTCAGACTGTGGTGGAATGGAGGACTGGCTGATGACGCACAAGCAAGTGATTCTGGGATAATAACAGCACATCACCTCTGTTGTCACTGCCATCTGCACTGCGCACAAGTAATCTCTATTTTTAATTAATCATATATTTGTTAAATGAGCTTTAAGACAATTAAATAGGAATTTTTGGCTTCTTAATGCAGGGAAATTGATAGAGCAAAAAATCCAAAACAAAACTCCAGAGAATGAGAAGAATGAGAAGACAGGTAACACCTTTATTGTGTCAGTCATTGCTTCCCATCTGTGCCTCAAGCATTTAGAGGATTTTTAGCAAGAAAATTTGTTTTCAGCAGAGATTCAATTCCTCACTCTGCCCCAAGACTGTCAATAAACACATATTTTAAGGATGGCTTTGGTGATGATTCGGATAGAATACATCCATTCACATAAGTTATTAAAGACCCAACAAGCACTTACGATTTTAAGTCTATGACAAGCAGAGAATTCCAAACAGAGAGATCTGAAAGCACCTGTCTACAGCTGATTACCACAGTGCAGGCCCCAAAGATACCAGTAAGAGTTAATAACAAAACTTCCCCATCCATGACAGATGTAAAAAGAATAAGGAAAAATCATCATAACCTTATAAACACAGGCTGCAGTTTTATTCTCTTCCCAGCCTACCTCACACTGGCAAGCCCAGCACACCTGGTAAGGGAGCTGGTCACCGAACTTCTTCAGGTTTTGCACTTAATTTCCTGTGACATTTCTAGTAAATCTAGAATTTAATCCAATTTTTCTATCTATCAACAGCCTTTTGTGGACTCAAAGGCATTTGGATCAGAACTTGTATGAGGACAACTGAAAACCCAGCCTTTCCAATATGGCACATTCAGATTACATCAGCCACATCTGCTGCAGAGACACTGTTGAAAGATTTTTCATGCTATCTGGGGCAGTAAATTAGAATTCTTGTTGAATATGAATTAAAGAGAATAAACCCAAAATAATTCTTAACTTTTACTGTCATTCATGCTCAAGGTGGTCATTGATCATATCTTGATCAGGGTGACAGCACAAGACTAAGATTGTCACTGGACAGCTTCAGAGACAGCTTATAACCCTCCCGCACTACATGAATGTCCCTTTACCTTCTCTCACTGCTCCTTCCCAGTTTTAGGCCCAAAATGAATAATATCTCCTCCTTACCTGCTGGGTGGTAGCATCCTGTTGGACATAAGCCACTTGGGACGGATCTGTAAACAGAGTCTAGACAAAGTGAAAAAGGCTTATCAAACTAGCTCTGGGGGTTTTTACTCCCAACTCACACAAAAGTTACCCTGCCACCACAAAACAACCCACATTTGAGCCCTTTGTCAGCTTCTAACCTGCCTGTTACCACAGCAAATTATTTCAACTTACTCAAGTAGACCTACATACATAGAAATTAAAAATTAGGTAATGCTTCATAAAGAGTTAATATATTTATGCAGCACTTTACATCTGTACAGCTAAAGTATTTCACGGGATTTATTTTTTTAATTTACCAAAGTCACTTGTCAATTGTTGATTTAATAAAGTTTACAGGATTAAATTCAATAGCTCTATCTATCTCCTTAATGTATAACACTTAAAGGCAGGATAGAAGGTGACTGTGAGCTTTTTCTTCCTGAAAATTCACAAGACTGCTGCATGCTTTCTTTTGAGGAACTATCATGCACATCCTATATGGGACTTCGATATAGCCAGGATGCTGTTTAATTTCATAGAAGCCATGCCAACTTCAATATTCTGCAAGAACAGACCTGACAGAATCCCAGGAAAAGCAAGACTAAGGATTGACTGAGTCCAGCCTTACTTAGCCAAAACTTGAAATATCTGAGCTTGTAGCAGCCTGGCTACAACAAAAAGCATGGTATAATACAAATTCCTTTAGCACTGTGATAATTCCATCTTAGATGCAGAAGAGCATCTGAATACTACACATCTTTTGACACAATGACAACATTCAGAGTTTTGGAGTTAGTTGGCCAGTAACTTCCTGGGAGATACCATCTCAGGACATCCCTCCACATAGAAGGTGGTTTTCTGGGACAGCTGAGAGCTGCACAAGACACATTGTGCCATATGAAGCCTCGCCAGCATGACTGAGGTGTCAGGTACATGCACTTTGCAGCACAGTTGATCTACTCTGTCAGCAAAGATATTATAAAACACTCTTGACAAAGCAAGCCTGTTCCTTTTTAATCTGTCCACACAGAGGCAGAGATGCATAGCATATTGACCCCATATAAACATGTGCTGCAAGGGAATAAAGGCTGTTTGATATGATTATGCAGAAGAAAAAGAATATGAAAGGCCTATAAAATCAGCAACTCTGCACAGACCACAAAATTACGTTGAATAAACAGAGGTGCTCTGCAAAAAGACATGTATTGTAACTATCAATTATGACAACTGTACTACACAAAACAAAGATTCTTCCAGAAGGAACACAGATGGCTCTTAGCTTTTTACTGTATACAAGAGGCAGAATTTCTGGTGAGACTATCCTTGTTTTGGAAAACACCTTTGAGGAAATTATAATCTCATCCACCTTCAGTGAAGTAACCAGCATTTCATAATTCATAGCCTCACTATCCTTTGATAAGCATATTTGCACATCAGACAAACGAACAGCATGAAGTCCCTACTCAGCAGTGGGCAGAGAAAATTACTGGGAGCGACTGCCTGCTATTTTCCAGTCATACCACTTGGCTGGTAACTGGCCTTCATCCCAAACAAGACTGTTGTGTTTTCTAGGTGCCAAAATCAGGGTGGGCTCAGAACCATACGTGCCTGAGTAGCTTCCACAGGGTGGATGTAAACGAGGGTGTGCTCCGAGGCGTCCACAGAGGTGTAGGAGGTGCCATCAGCCGTGTAAACCACCTGCTGTGCAGGGCCGCGCTCCTGCTCATCACTGTACATGATCTGGGCCACTGCCCCTGCCTCGGGGACAAAGTGCACCTGGGGAACAAACAGATCCTGGGCTTGCACCAACATAGGCCAGTGGGACACAGCACCAGAGTCAGCGGGTGCCTTGGAAAGCAGAGATAACTTGTGTACCAACTAAACTGAATGCAGTGAAAAACACATATTTCAAATACCACTCAATTATTCTACCAATAGAAATCTGGACACAACTCCCATCAGTGTCTGGTTTTACTCTGCATTGCAGCTCAAAACGTAACTGCTACAAAGGGCACCCCCCTGTACTTAGTTCCTGCATGATACTTCGAAAATTTGTAAGGGAACAAGTTCCTACTTGAACTCATATATCTATTAAATGTATTGGAATATTGTTTCCCTTTATGCTCATAACCCTTTCAGGATTTATGATAATTACTTCATTCATCTAGTTCTGTAGTTGGAGGTAATTTTTGCTGTCTGATGAGAGGCTAACAGAACTTACTAACACTGATGCTCCTCAAGTTACAGTATTGCAGTTCTCAGAGGCAGCAGTAGGTCATATTAGACTGCTTCTCTGTAGTATGTATGTGCAGCATCAGTAAAAAATTCAACTATTTAAATAGACAAACCTATACCTGAAAACATTAAGCACAGATTCCAAGAACTACTGGAACAAATTATGTCTAGGGTTGCACTTTAAATCTAAACAAGTCAATTTTACCAGAACATTATGATCATAACTGATCAGTAGCTTATATTAAATGAGCCAGAATACTGGGTCCAGTGAAAACAAGAGTATCTTTAGCTTTTGCCATCCTTTACATGCTGCAAAGCATTTTCAGTGTATGGGAAAAACAGGACAGTGAGCAGGAAACCTAGTTTGAGTACCAGTATTCATAGTCACATAAAATTCTTTCACATAAAATGACGCCACAGTTACATATTTTGTTTATCTTGTTTCACTTTTTAGCTTATGCTTCAGAAGACACCTGGTACTCCCCTGTGGATGCTCCGTGCTGACTGTGTACAATAAATCCTCTCACAAACATTACAATTTCAGATTTGGAGAGCACTTTGCAAATACTCATTAAGCCTTAAACTTGCCATGTGCAAACAGTAGCATGGTTATCCCATTGAAGACAGAAGGGAACACAGGCCATTGAAAACTGCCTTTGCAAATTTCAAAGCTGGAAATTACTAAGACAGGTAGAATTTCTCAGCTCATGGGTCAAATACCATGCAGCACCTTTGTCCTACCATACTCAAAAGAATAAATCAATTTATAGAATTCTAGAAATTCCCAGCTGTGTTGTCTCAGAGGCAGAGGGTCAAGCTGTATACAGCACAATCTGACTGCATTAGTCACTTAGAATTAATATTTCTCCCTTCCTCACTACCCAGATGTCTGGCTGGAAAAAATTACTCACATTACTTTCCCCAAGGTCCACCCACAGTTCCAACTGATTTGAATGCTGCCATCAAAAGTGGCTGCCACAGAGCACAGATTTTGTTCATTACTCTGAGCACCCTTTACTCTCCCACATGGTTATAAATATATTTGGACACTGAAACTTCTACAGCCACTGCTTAGCTTTTTTCAGCTCATTTCAGAGCTCTGTGTCTTCACTGCTGCAGTTTGCACAGCTCAGTTTCTGAAGCTTTAACTCCAAATCACCACAGAAATGTTTGTATTTTCTGCTCAAATGAAAGCTGAGGTTCTAGACTCTAAATCAGGGCTGAATGGGAACTAACCCTCCCCACCAATCCCAACCCAGGTCAAGCAGAGACAGAGCTCTGGCTAATCACCTGAGCAGTGTTCTGTTCCTGTCCTGCAGACTCAGTCCACACTTGAGGACTTTCCTCTTTCAAGTCCATCTCCTCCCTGCCTGGGTGCTCCATGAGGAGAAAGAGATCTATTGGAGGAATATCTGGCTGAAGAGATTCATCTGTTCATTGTGTTTCTGCTTCCAGAAGACAAGGTGATCTTCAGCAACATGGCTGTAAAAAAACTGAGAATGTTGACATTAAAACCAGCATGACACATGTCATGGAGCTATGAGGGATTTATTATTATCAGCTACCACACTTCATGAACACAGAGTAAAGCAGGTTTAGCTTTACAAACACCTCCTACAAGACCCAAACGCCTTAAGTTATGGTAACAAGGGAATAGAAATCTTATCTCACTGAGCATGGTCAAGTCCTGCTGTTCACCACTTTCCATGTCCCATTAAGGAGGAAACAAATCAACCATTGCACCAAAAGATTACACTGAATTCTTCCTGCATGTCTTTCCTTGGCCACAGGCCATCCACACCACCTTCTCCTCACCGTCCTTCTGGCACCTACAGGCCTAGAAATCAGTAAATAATGCAAAAAAATGGACCTGAGGCTTCCAACAAGAAAATACCACGTTCAGAGATGATTCACCAGTCCCTCAGTTTGCCTGAATGAGGTTTTGTTTGAGCACCAACTGCTTTTCCATGTACAGATAGATTCGACATTGAACAAAACCCTAGTCCCAGGTTAGGACAGTGTTACAATAGCCAACTACTAAAAAAGAACAATGAAACTTAAACTCTCAAAGATCCTGACAAACTGCTTCCAAGCTTGGTTTTATTCACCTCTTGCAATTTTACTGGGGCCTCTCAATCTGCCGTTGCGATCCCAGAAGGGTAATTTACAGTTCTGGTGATTGGTTTAGTCGGTGGTTCAGCACCTTCCCAATCCTTCATCTCTAATGTCATATTAAATCAAAGGCCAGGAATTGGCATGAGGCTGAGCCCGTTTCATTTCTCAGCTACTCCAATTAACTTTTATTTTATATCCAGTGCCTTGCTGGGCTGATCCAATGCCAGTACCCATCTGTGCACCAGGAAGGAAGCAGAAGGCTCCTTGCTGATGCTTTCATTCATTTGCATTTTAAATGCAAATTATTATAGTCATAATTTATCCCTATAAATGCTAGCATTTGGCTTGTCATTGACAAACTGAAAAATAGATAAGGAGAGATAAAAAAAAGCAGCAGGCACTTTCTGAATCCTCCTAATTTTGCCAGCAAGGACTAAGCCGTGCAGACCTGAGCACTGACTGCTCACTGGGCCTGGCCAGCATGGGGCAGGGCAGGTAAGTCTCAGGCTAATGTCACTGAACTGCGTGTTGGAGGAAAAAAATCATATTACTTACATATAGACAAAGAAAAACAATGGGAAAGATATTTCTGGGCATTGCTAGACACCAAGTCTTGCTGCTACTGATGGCTGGAGTTAACACTTGCTGTCTCACACTGAGCAACCCAGCACACGTAGGCCCCACAAAACCAGACACTGAGGAACTGTTCTGACTTCCTCTTATATCCAAACATCTCCAGTTATGAGAATATAGGGACAGAAATCTCATCTCCATTAATACTGCTTGATATAAAACATCTCCAAAAAGCACTTAGGAGAAAAATTAAAATGAAATCCAGGTACCTGGATGCCTGAGCTCAATACCTGAGCTTAGTATGAACAAATTAACTGCAGCAAACACTTAGAAGCGATAAACACTAGCCTTGTTCTCAAAGTGTGGAAGGTCAGGGCAATTCACAGATAAATATTATTTATTTATATATCCAAGTGCACACATGCTCTGATCTATAAATACCATCCATCCCTACACAGAACTTTCCTCCTAGCTACTTGTTATGTTATTAAGGATTAAATTAGGATTTTTCTCATATCTAATCCTACCTCATTCACTGACCTCCTTCACTCATTTTATCAGGTATATGTTCTTTATTCAGAATATATAAATATATACATACATCAGGTATATGATCACCTCTACCCACGTGAAACGTGACAGCATTTATGTCAGTAACACACTGTGAACAACTTCTTTGCAAAATTTAACACCTATCCTGTTGATATACTTCAGCTGGTTTATCCACAACAGCTCTTTTCCTAGACTTCCAGTATTAATCAAGAGCCAATTCAGGTAATTGCACTAACAGTAGCCAGTAGTTTAATCAATTACCTAACTGCTTAGGAAACTAAAAATAAAAAACAAACATTGGAAGTTTCAATTTGTGGTGGTNGGGGTGGGAGGGAAAGCAAGGCTGAATCAAATTCAGTGGCCCAGTGCTGCAGATTCTATAAACAGTCCGGTCATTGCTGTTCTTGACAGAAATGAAAATAATAAACAGCCCAGCCAATAAGGGACAGTAGTAGGAACTGCAGGATTTGCTGATGCTTTCAACTTCTGTACTTCCAAATTCACCCTAGGATCTGCCTCTGGTATGCATTCCCTCAGTACATCTGTAATCATGAAAACATACTGAAAAGCACATTTCCCTGGAAACATGGATGTGCTGAGAGCAAAGAATGCAGGAGGAGACAGACCATGTCCCAGAGAGGTCCCAGGGATGGGCAATAAAGATGGCAGGAGCAAGTGTTGAAATTCAGCTGTGAAATAAGCCCTGCAGTCAAGGCCAGGAGCTGGAAAAATCTTACCCAAAGTCACGGACAACAGAACTGCCACAAAACACCAACAACTGAGCAAGTTTTCTGACACTGATGACAAGAAGACCAAACTAACTTTGCTCACTGATCCTCCATAGGATGCTCTTCCTTGTTAATTCTGCACAATCTTATTTCCTTCCCTAGATCCTGCTCTCAATACCCATTACAGCCCTGACACTGACAGCCATAGTGTCTTGAAATTTTAACCATTTCCTTGTGATCTTCTCTCAGCTTTGGTAGTTTTTCAGCAGTGTGAAACTTTGGACATAAGCATTGTCAAATCACTGGCACGCAGGGAGTGCTCTCTGCTTGCTCTCCACACTGTTTGCCCATGGATTATCCTTTGCAATTGTTGATTTTTCTCACCATATTGAACACATCAGACATTTTCAGACAAGCTAAATAAACAGCAAGACATGCACCTCAATGGGAAGCTCTGCTGTGTCCAAGGGATTACCATAAGAATCTGTGTAACAGAAAGCGAAACTCAATTGCAGCAATCCTAAAAGAAAAAAGATAATTAAAGATAAAAGACATTATGATAGGATAAATTCAGTTTTTTTCTCAGTATGAAGAAAGTAGGCTACATTTTGTAATAAAATCCATGTAGAGGTTTAGTAAAACAGTAATCCAAACAGCTTGCTTAAACTCATGTTAGATTTACATGTTACGTATGTCACAACTATATTCTCTCTTATATGTAAAATATAAGAGGTGTGACTCAAATAGTATTCAATANCTTGTTCTCAAAGTGTGGAAGGTCAGGGCAATTCACAGATAAATATTATTTATTTATATATCCAAGTGCACACATGCTCTGATCTATAAATACCATCCATCCCTACACAGAACTTTCCTCCTAGCTACTTGTTATGTTATTAAGGATTAAATTAGGATTTTTCTCATATCTAATCCTACCTCATTCACTGACCTCCTTCACTCATTTTATCAGGTATATGTTCTTTATTCAGAATATATAAATATATACATACATCAGGTATATGATCACCTCTACCCACGTGAAACGTGACAGCATTTATGTCAGTAACACACTGTGAACAACTTCTTTGCAAAATTTAACACCTATCCTGTTGATATACTTCAGCTGGTTTATCCACAACAGCTCTTTTCCTAGACTTCCAGTATTAATCAAGAGCCAATTCAGGTAATTGCACTAACAGTAGCCAGTAGTTTAATCAATTACCTAACTGCTTAGGAAACTAAAAATAAAAAACAAACATTGGAAGTTTCAATTTGTGGTGGTTTCTTTTTTTAAAAAAATATAATTACCCTGCTAAAAAGAAAGCAATTGCATTACCTACTTCTTGAACTAAGGGAAAGACACAATTCTGGCTAATTCCACATGGTGCAAGAAGCAGCAGAATTTTTGGCTGACTTTCCCCACCAGCAGACACTGAAAGTCTGAAGGAAGATGCTGACTCACTCCTGCAGAGTAATTTTGGCACAGATAACTTACAACTTGAGTACAAAGGAGACCAAAGGGCTCAGGCAGGGTCTTTAAAAGACAAAACTGGTTATTAAGATTCATCTCTGAAAAAAGAAGTACCAAAAAGTTGGAAAGCCAAGCAGAAGACAGTCATTTCATGGTTCTGAAAGTTAGCACTAACTTAAAATCTTGGGGGGGGGGNGCAAGTTTTCTGACACTGATGACAAGAAGACCAAACTAACTTTGCTCACTGATCCTCCATAGGATGCTCTTCCTTGTTAATTCTGCACAATCTTATTTCCTTCCCTAGATCCTGCTCTCAATACCCATTACAGCCCTGACACTGACAGCCATAGTGTCTTGAAATTTTAACCATTTCCTTGTGATCTTCTCTCAGCTTTGGTAGTTTTTCAGCAGTGTGAAACTTTGGACATAAGCATTGTCAAATCACTGGCACGCAGGGAGTGCTCTCTGCTTGCTCTCCACACTGTTTGCCCATGGATTATCCTTTGCAATTGTTGATTTTTCTCACCATATTGAACACATCAGACATTTTCAGACAAGCTAAATAAACAGCAAGACATGCACCTCAATGGGAAGCTCTGCTGTGTCCAAGGGATTACCATAAGAATCTGTGTAACAGAAAGCGAAACTCAATTGCAGCAATCCTAAAAGAAAAAAGATAATTAAAGATAAAAGACATTATGATAGGATAAATTCAGTTTTTTTCTCAGTATGAAGAAAGTAGGCTACATTTTGTAATAAAATCCATGTAGAGGTTTAGTAAAACAGTAATCCAAACAGCTTGCTTAAACTCATGTTAGATTTACATGTTACGTATGTCACAACTATATTCTCTCTTATATGTAAAATATAAGAGGTGTGACTCAAATAGTATTCAATATACTGGGTTTTTTGGGGTTTTTTGTGTGGTTTTTTTTTGTTTGTTTGTTTGGTGGGGGGTTTTTTTGTTTGTTTGTTTTTGTGTTTTTTTTTTTTTTTATAAGTTCTTACTTTTCTGGAAGTTGAAAGATTAGTCAATTATGACACATCATCCAATAGTCACCCAAAATTCTGCCAGCATCCCAATGCTTTCATACAACCCAGTGAGCATCACAAACATGAGCAAGAAGCAATGCCAGTGAGAGCATGTTAAAGCATTTACAATAACTGCAGACACAGCATTTTCCTCCCCAAATAACAGGCATGCCTCATCCTGTCCATGCCAGGTGATGACAAAATCTGAAACAGTAACAGGCATAACTAGAGAGTACAAATACAGTCCACTACCACTCCAGTATGGGAGTGGTGAGGCAGTGACAGCCCTGTGTCATTATATATTGTGCAAATCGCAACACAATGTGATCCAAGAACCAGCACAGCTCCTGTGACTTTGAAATACCTCATCTAGCGGAACATAGCTCATTCTGAGCTGTACAAGTAAATTAACCATCCCTTCAGGAAAACACAGGTTTGTCTCAGAAAACCATTCACATTTAGCTTCCTTTCCTCAACATCTTCTGGGACCTGCTGCTGTTGCAGACCTACAGCCATCTCTCTTTAGTTTTTGCATTTTACATCCAATCCAGAAAATGTCATTAATGACAAAACTTCTTCTCTGTTGCTCCTGATGCCTCAAAAGCACCTTGGCGTCATTGTTCAACAGTTCTTAATTTTTTTTTGAAATCTTGCTTAAAACCTCCTTTTGACCTCTGCAATACTCTCCAACTCCTCCCCCTCCTGTTCCTCTGAGATGATGTCTTCTCTGGTGCTGTATTATTAAATCAGCAGCTTCCCCACGAACTGCATTCAGCTCCAGAGGATGGGAAAGCACTGCTCAGAGGGGCAAAGCACCTCATTGCCTATCCAACAGCAATGTCCTTGTTAGCTTTGCTGCCTCTGCATTAGAAAAAAAGCATTAGACACCCTGAGCCACCACAGCTCCACATGTAGCCCCTCACAGGTGAATCCACGATTCCCCCACAAACACTCACAAGTGAATGGTGCTGTAAAAGAAAACCACTAACAGCAAAGTCACTGCTGGTTTGTGTTTGGTGTCTAAGTGTTTTAAACACAAGTTAAACCCAGTGAACTCACCTAGGGCTTCAAAGTTAAGCTCTGAAAGAAAAAAGCATCACCAAACAAAAAATTAAAATCAACAATAACCGTATTTTCTTGGCAAACCTGCTATCAAAGAAATTACAATTTCTTTCAAAGCTATGACCACACAAGAATATACAGAGACAAAGTCTCTGGGAACTTCATCTGCAGCAACCTCTGTGAGGCTCAAAAATGGCATTCTGCTGAAAAATCCAAGCCAGTGGCTGCCAAACACTCATTTTTGCCCGTTCTCCAGGATGAGAAAGGGGAAATATTAAAGCCGAGTAAGGGAAAAAGACCACCTCCCTGGGAGGAATAAAGCCACTCATTATCTCAAATGAGAACCCACTTTACAATAATGGTGTGCATAAACCAGCTAATGTGATTTACTCCACAGTGTAAAAGAGCCTTGCCACAGCCTGAGGTTCCCTGCAGCAATAACAGCAGGGACTATTGGCTTAATCCTCCCACGACTGAGCTCACTGACAACTGTGTGTCACCCCAGCAATGTGCAAGGGCAGCAAGATCAGTACAAAAGGGGTTTTACGACTCTGAGTTTTCCTCCAGCTTTTAATATGGAAATTATTTATTATGCTCAAAAGGAACATCACATGTGCCTGCAGAAAGCTTTACCCACACTTAATTATCCCAGTTTGCCTAGAAGGCAAAGCCAGTGCACATCCTGAGATCCTTTAGCAGGATCATGCTTCCATTGCAGCAAGAAGGTTTCTAACCTCATTGAGGACGGAGTCAGGACTGTCGTCACCTCTTCTGCATTCCCATCCATCACAGGCACATACCGTTTCAAGTATGGTCCTGGTGCATTTGGCATGAATGTTATGAATCAGGTCATGTAAAGCCACGTTATTTATGTTTTACTAGTGAGTTAAAAATGGAAATCATACTAGGGCTGGGACAGCAAGAATTATTTATTTCCACAAAGGGAAAAATGGCTTCGATTTATTTTGTCATATAATAAATAGAAGAACTCAGCCAAACACCAACTCACTCTTTACTGCCATTGTACATAATGAACCTATCTCCTTATGGTACATCCATCATCAAAGCAACAATGAGCTGGAACAGATCTCTCTCAAGGCCAGTCCTCTGCTAGACATCGCATGTTACAGTCCTTTTCTTTCCTAAAGGGACAGTGCTCAGGCACTGAAGGTGACAGCACAACAGTCTATTGTAATTCTTCTCTCACAACTCTCTCTCTCCCTCAGGTAAGTAGCTGAAAATCCATTTCTACCACAGAATACAGGATAGAATCCAGCCTGAGCACAGGTTAACATCCTCCTGGGGACTACCTAGGCTGGGTTTAGACACCTACTCAGAGATGTTCCAAGGACATCTCTCTTGAGTCCTAATTCTTGTATAATAAAGTATTTCTCACACTGTCCTCTTTCTCAGTGGGCAAAGACTCAACTTCATTACTCTCTACATATGCAAATCTCTTCTTTAGTCACCTCTCTTCCCATTTGCTAAACATTTACATATCCACTCCAGCAACCGACTTCTTCCGCCCACCCTCAGCTTCCTGAATCTGTGGCCACATTCCTCATGTTCTTGTCTTCCCAATGTTTCATCCTCTGAGGTCCCTGGGATATCATGGGCTGTTGAATCACTTTACTGCAGTTCTTGGGCTCCAGCTGTTCAAGACAGTGACCATGCCTTCCTAAAGGATTTAGTTTATAAATCACAGAGAGAGAAGTCTGATAAAGCAAGGAAGCAGGGAATACATGGATTTAAACTACAGGATGACACAAAGGAAAATAAATGTCTGTATCAGTGTCTTCTACAGTTCTGCCTACACAACCTTCAAGATGGCTCTGTTAGGGGTTACTGAAAGAAAACAAACCATTCCCCTCCAGCTTCTTCCTGCCAATTTTTTGTCTCCCATCCCCTCTCCTCCTCCAGTAAATTCTTTCCAAAAGAACTGTCATTTGGAGGGGATTCTTCCCCTTCGGACAAGCAGGTGGTGCTGCTTCCTCTCTCCCTCTCCTACCCCCTGCACCTCTCCTCTGAATTTAAATCACCTGTTATAAAACTGGAAAAAAATAAAGCTACCTTGTTTCTGCACATAAAAACATACACCCGAGATGGCTCCTTCAGAATAGCTGCTGCTCTGCACTACCCCAGAAAACCAGTGGACTATCTGCACCTTCAAACAGGTGGGGACTGACATATAGAGCCATTTCAGGGTTATGATACAACAACTACATGTTTTGCTAGCAGGAGATAAAAGTGACAAATAGACCCAATCTCATGTTCAAGTCCAAACAAAATTCACCATACAAAACCAGTCCCCTTAATTAGATACACTTAGAAGTCCATTAGAATTCAGTGTACACAGCTGCCAGCAGCTGCAGGTGGTCAGGAACACATTGGAAGCAGCTGCTCACTGGAGAGCAATTTACCCCAGGAGAGCTCATGCAGGGATTTTCTGCAAAGGATAGAACTAAGGGTGCTAGAGAAGAGCAGACTATACTACAGACCTGTTTCTCGCTAAAATCAAATTGTCAATTATTATATCAGGTAACAATAATAACAATTACACTGATATCTCATCCTATAAACAAGGTAATAAAGCTGTCTCTTTTCTCACAAGAGAAGCATCCACAAAGCAAAATGCCAAAAGCCATCACAATTTCAGAGAGAAGTTTTCCATATAAGGACAGGCTAGAGCAATGCAAGTTCCTGTATTACTTTTCCTAGAAATGAAGGCATTAGAAGGCTCAAGACTGCCAATTATTTTATTGTGTCCACAAAAGATGCAAAGAATCCTCTTGTAAAATCAGTTGGTGATTCATTAGTATCTCATCTTCTAACTGAACTACAAGAAAAAAAAAACTGAATTATTAAAAATCTGTCAGAAGAAAGCAAAAGTTCAGTATAGTCTCTCTTCCCATTGAAATTCACAGGGAAACATTGATAGGCTTTTCACACACCCAGATTTGCACTTGATCATTCTTTAAAGGCCATAAGAACCATAAATATGTAACTATATAGTGTTACACTAGACAGGTTGATGCCGAGATACCAAAAAGCACGTCACAAATACTGACACCTTATTTCACTGTCCCGACTATGACTACTGTCAGTAGCTAAATCAAGTTTAATTTCTAATTTAGGGACCCTGTAAGAGCCCTCCTGAGGCTCTGCAATATACAGCTGAGAGGTAAAAGGTGACCACACATAGCTCTTGTACAGGGAAATAACCCTAAAAAGGTGAATTATACCTTTACGATGAGTAATTCTGAAAGGCACAGCATCAGGACCTCGTTCTTCCACTCCAACTCAACTATTTAACGAACTCATATCAACTCACTTTTAATGGAACTGGTGCACAGGAGGGGAAAGAGGACAACTCAACACCAATACCCACACAGCACGAGAGCCACGAGATCAAGCATCCACTTGCTACAACCATACCCAAGACCACATGAACAGGGGTTTTGGCACCAAGACCACAGTCAGGAGAGCAGTGAACCCCTCAGCTTCCATTTGCACCAACTGCTGCTACTCAGACCAGGATCTTCATGAATAGAACCACCTCAACACCAAGCCTCAGGGCCACCCAGCCAGGAGCCTTGCCCTGTAGGGGTCACACTGATGCCCAATGAGCCCCTGGATTTCCCCTGGGGCAGGAGAACCTCATGAGGGTGCAACTCCGAGAACACATCGCCCCAGTGACATGGTAGACTAGGGGAACCTCTTCCCACACCTCCTGATAGAGTCTCCACGGCCATCAACAGCCAATCCGAATACGGGGTGAGACGCCCCCTCCCCTAACGAGGCCAATAGAAGGCAGGGGCGCGAGTCACGCGGCCAATCAGACGGTGTGAGTGCCCACTCCCCC
>VWZV01001830.1:87508-104400 GCA_013397155.1 Irena cyanogastra | reverse complement strand
GGGGGGTGGGGGGGAAAAAATGGGAACGGCCTCTGCTCAGGGTTTTACTTCCACCTTTGGCTCCTGGTGGCCAATCAGAGCTCCGCTCTCATCGCCGCAGTGGGTATCTCCGCCAATCAGCGCGTGCTTTTCATCGCGGCGCTCCGCCCCCGCACTGGGAGAGGCGGTGTGGGCGCCGCGGGCAGTGCCCCCTACTGTGGCGGGAAGGGGCGGGGCGGCGTCACCTCCCACACCCCTCAGTCCGAGTTTTCTCGGACAGGTAGGGCCGGGTCCGTCTCCCGCTCCCTCCTGTCTAAGAACGTGGCTCCCGAACTTCCGTGGGCTCCCATCCGCAATGCTCTAAAATCCCTTCAGCGCTATCAGGCAGCCCCTTGGAGCAGAATTACCTAAAATTGTGTCAAGACCAGCGGATTCCACTGGAATTTTACTTAAAGTTGATAAACTAAAAGCTGAAATGTGAGCTTTTAATATCTGTTGAAAGTCAGCCCATGAGAAAATGCCCACTAAAGGGCTTCTGCCTAAAACGACCCTAAATGGTGCTATAACTTATTTTTTTTTATGGTGCATGTATATGAGTCCTAAATGTCTGCTCAAAGAAGGGTAAGAATTACTATTGGTTAAAAATATAACTAATTGGTCATTCCAGTGCAGTTGCTGCCATACTTATGTTTAGTTTTTACCTATTTGTATTACGGTGGCAAGTAAAAACATCCCTTTCTTACTGCTCATTTGCCATTAGCACACACTTGGGTAGCTCTTTAATCAAGTAGGTCAGTGGATATTTAAGCCAGACAATCTCTGTGTTTAGGACCTTTTAGTTTTATTCTAAATGGCTTCATGGAGTGCATGTAAACCACTATTCACTGCAGTGTGGGCAGCTACAGATCCCGCAATGGGCCATTGTGGCCAACTGACCAAAGCCCAGGAGGACAGGAATGGTAAATTTGGGTTAAATATTAATCACTATTTACAGAACTGGTTTTGCTCAGTCTCTGTGCTGGGAGAACAGCGTGTCAGATCTTGGTGCCATTAAGTGTGTGAAAAAGTGTAACTGTCCATTAGGCCTGTCCTTTTTAAAGCCTGGACTAGTCTTTAAATTAAGAGCTGCTGTTGTAAAATGAAATCATCCCCTGTTGTACTGACCTCCTTCCATGAGCAATCAAAATTTCAAAAACAGCTCACAGAGATACAAATTTTCTCAATTATTTTTATAAACTTGATCTTAAAATGTAAGATATGGGTTTTAAAGCTCAAGTCAGTAGAATTAGTTTAATTTAGAAGTTTGTTGGTTTTTTCCCCCTTAACTATACTTCTTTACACCTCTAGGCAGTTCTCTTAATTTAAATTATGGGAGTCATGGAGCCAATTTCTTTCTCTGTCCCATAGAACCAGTTTCAATTTCATTATACCATGCTGAAACTTCAAGAGAACAAATACTACAAGTAAATACATAAAAGCAAACAAAGCTGCTTTATTTCTTATAAATTTTAAAAGCTGCATGTGTTACATTTTAAAAAAATCCAAGTGCATTTTTATTTTGGTTTTCCAAGAGTCTCCCTAACGTTTTTGAAGACTTGGTGGCTCTACCACAAGACCCATGGTGGAATACAGAACAGTGCCCTTTCCTGAAACAGGGCTCACATTGAAAGTTGTTGCATAGGCTATTTTTTTCCCTTTGTAGTCAAATCAGTTCAAGTTTGCCATGGATGCACCAAAGCTGCCAGATGCTGGTCTGATTCATCCCCTGCAGTATCCAGCATCTGATGTAATGCCTATTGTAATTCCCACATTTCATGTGTTGTTTCTGATGCTCCAGCACAGGCTTTGTTTCTCCCACAGCCTTGTGCTAGCAGAGAAGAGAGGCCTTCACATGAGGTTAATTTATTTATTTCTTATCTGCATAGTTCAAGTGAACTATATGAAATAGTCCCCTTTACCTCCAGTCTGGAAAGTACTGTAACCCTCCTGAAAATCCTTCTTTCCCTGCTCAGCTCCCAGGCCATCAGATTCATGTCTCCATCCCTGCATCATCCCATTTGAATTCTGCTGCTGCAGCAATTTCTCTCATCTTGTTGAGACAGCCTGTTCTGTCTCTTCCCTCTGGTCACTCCAATGTTAATTTTTCCACTAGTTCCCACATGGAAGCAAGTGTACTGACTGGCTCCTCCCCCATTTTCAGATTCCAAGTGGAAAAGCACACTAGAACTCCACCCCATTTAATTTACTCATGAATATCTTTCTGCTTTCTTTCCCTTGGACCTCCTCACCCCTTCCTTTCACCTATAAAAACCGCTCTGAAGTCTCTGCCATAAAAACAAGCCTCCCACACCTGGACCCCATTCCCTAAAGCTGCTCCCCAACCCTCTCTCAAACCCCTAGAAAAATTTTCTGATTTTTCTCCATCTATTTGGATGTTTCAGGTTTTGTTTGGGTTATTGGATTTTTCTTCATGACATAATCTCATTTTGAAGAATATACAGATTAAGTATGACAAAGAAAAATGCTCAAATGCTCTAAATTCATATGAGTTATAGAAGCAGCCACTGCCTCCCTGGCCCTGGTGACCTCCCAGTCTCATTCTGTGCATGGCAAGTAGGTACTTAGGTCTAGATTCCCAAATTAAACTGAACATGGAATTGGGCTATGCTTTGTGGCACCCACTTCCTACCCTCATGCAAGTCAGCAGCTGGCTGTGATTTAAAACTCCAATCAAGAAGATTGAAAAACTTCAGCTCTGTCCCTGTGTCTGTTACAACCTGCTAAATTATAGTGCAACTGAAATGTAATTAGTTCTCATCCTGCACAGAAAATACAAAACATAAATTCTACTCTAAATTGTGGCATACTCTAAATGGTTTAGAGCAAGCTGCAATAAATTTAATTGGCCTCATGTAAAACATATACAAGTACAATAAAGTTATTTTATTTTGGTTCTCAGGGTCACTCCTCCCCCCAAAAATGAGTTTGTTTTTTTTTTTTTTTAACATGCTGAATTAATCTAATTTTTAGAAAAAAATTGACTAAAACAAGATTGAGGGTATTGTAATAGTATCTGCATCTCAACTGCAATTCAAAAATTTAAATTTTATTTTAAATGAAAAACATACCATTAGCTGAAGCATTTCACCTCATGCATTCACTATTGGCTCTCTTTTTGACTGATTTGTCCCCAACCAAATAGCATTTCTCCTCCAATATTTAATAATAAAGAGGCATAAAAATAAACCAGGAAACATCTTGCATCACCCCCCCCTTCCTAATTTTCACTGGTTATTTGGTAAAAGAGCAAGTTTTAGGAAAAAGCAGCTTTTCAGTTCACTGAAAACCTATTTAGCAAAGTTCTGCTGGGGTGTTGGGATAGGAAAAGTGAGTCCTGATGCCAAAGTGCCTGCAGGAAAAATATTTTATCACTCACACACCAATATCTCCCTGACTCTATTAGAACAATATTTATAAAGGCAGCTGCATGACAGCAGCCTTTATAATGATTCCTTGACTTCCCATGGTTTTAAGGAGACAGAAATCAACTGGGAGTTTGGTATTTCACAGTTTTTGCTGCAAACTATCTCTTTGCAAGATTATGCAGGTTTAGAATGGGATTTTTCCTTCTTGTGCTCAGCTGCTCCTGTGTAGCCTCAGCCTTTCCTCAGGCAACATGTCATGGCTCCACTCAGCCCAGTTTAGGCAAGTACAGTAACTCCAGTGCAGCCCAATTCTTCTCTGCATTGC
Organism: Irena cyanogastra; assembly: GCA_013397155.1. Taxonomy (NCBI): domain Eukaryota; kingdom Metazoa; phylum Chordata; class Aves; order Passeriformes; family Irenidae; genus Irena; species Irena cyanogastra. The sequence continues at coordinate 100,671 of VWZV01001830.1, read as the reverse complement.
CAGACTTGTTCATTCTTGGAGCATTTCCCAGAAATCTATGCTGGACAGATGTAGTTCAACTTCAAATCCAGGTCAGCTACTTCTTTAGCTGGGATTACTGTTAATTTAGTGCACACATTTCTTCTCTGGGAAAGATATGAGCTACCATGATCCTGACAGCACTAAACTGCCAGCACCCAACACTACCAGCTCAGATGGAGTTCCGATGTCCCCACGGGCCAGCCCTGGTTGTGTAGAAGCATTGCCATTAGTAGGAAATAATTTGTGCATCAACTGCAAAGTAAACACTGGGTGTTTGGGTTTCCTTTCCATTAATCAGGCCAGAATAACTCAGGAAACTCTCAATGCTTTGCGATATTTCTGAATTCACTAGAAAGTTAAATAAAGGTTTAATAGTCTCTATTAAAATTATTAATCTATTTAAAATTATAAAATAATTATTAAAGTTATAGTGCATTATACAAGATTTCTAATTTTTCCAGAAGATTTGTCTCCAGCACTGGGAAAGGATTCGATACAGCCTTTGACAACCTTTTTCAAAATGTGGTGATGAGATGACAGTCAGCTTTCCCCCACCTCTGTTAGGAAAGAAGGGATCTTCAGAGATCTTCCTCCTGCTTCTGCATACATTTGGTAGATAAATAAAAGAGGCAACATAAAAACACATTTAGTGATAACTTATTGTAGATGTTTAGACAGCAGCCACATTTTCTTTAAAAAAAATCATATTTTAAGACTTAATTTAGTACATGTACTAACTCTATACTCTGTTTATCTTGGCTTTTTATAGAAGAGCTTAAAGTAAGTCTCCTAGCTGGGAAAATTCTGTATCCTTTTTCAGTATGTGTATGGATAAAAATATTTTTATGTCAGATGGTCAATCTTCCTCCTTCTGCAGAAGTTAGAAATTAGAAGTCTGACCTTCTGATGGATGTAGGAGCTGGCAGAGGGTTTCCAACCTACCAAATCCTCTCCGTCACAGGCACCTCAGTACATAACCTGATCAGGCTTTCCCTGATGGGAAGCTGAGACTTTTATTCTTGCAGTTTTCAACAAGAGACTAAAAACATAATTGAAGAAAACTTGGTTCTTTTTCCTAAAGTCTATTTTTACTTTTTTCATGCCTTTTAAGTAGGGTCTTTATCCTTACCCCAGTGTTTACTCTCCTGATATGTTTATAGACAGCAGTGATAACCTTACTGAGGTTTGTTTTGTCAGACTCACTGAGGTTTGTTTGCACAAACCGTGTTTCTTTTGTTTCCTCCTGTCTAACACATTCTTCATTCCCAGCTGTCTACCCAGCCTCTCTGCTCTAGAGGGGCAACAGGGCTTTTACAGAGAAGATTTTATTATAGATGAAAAGATGCAGTTTTAGAAATTGATTGATTTTTAAGGGCAAAAAACATCCCCTGGGCTAGCTCCAGCTCTTATCTAAGTGTCTGGATTTCCAAGCTTGTGGAAATACTCACCAGTTCCCATTCTATCCCTCAGCACCTACAGAAGATGTCTAAGATTCATGTAGAGATGGTATCCAGAGATCGTTCAAAAATACAGGTCAGCAGGCAAGTTTAAGAGGACAAAGCAGACATGAGTCCAAAATTAGAATCAAATTTGCATGTCATGATGAAGGCTGGTAATAAAAATAAGACAAAATACATTAGTAATTTGCCTAATCTACAGCAATAGCACAGATTCAAGATACATAGCCAGTTACAGTTGATTCTAAGCTAAAACCCAATACTCCTCTAGAATTACTTTTGCCTTTTTTTTCATGAAGGTGTAAATCAAGTCTGTCTTAAATCTAATATTTGTATCATTACCGTATTTGTTAACAGCTTATAGGAGTGATGCACAAAAAAAAATTACAGTTGTAGTTGGATTTTTTTTCTTAATTTCAAGCCTTTACTTACCATGGTCCTAAGTTCTCCTTTAATTTCTTATCATAACATGTTAAAAATTAGGTCTTTGTAGAGAAAAACACTGCTGATATTTTCTTACAGCATTCTGGGATTTTAAGTGGAAGAACCTCCCCTTATAGCATGTAAGTGGGGTTGTGTTCATTGTCACTGCCTTGGGGACTGGGGTTTCCTGTGTGAGTCCTGACCCTGCAGCTGGTACTGTCTGAGCAGACCCTGGGACTGGTGTAATTTTGGACTGCATTCAAAGTATTTTTGCAGCGTGGTTCTTTGCATTTAGATGTGTCCTTCAAGAGGGTAGTTGTCTAGGTAAAAGAGAAATGTTCGTTTAGTGAGTGATTATTTTAAAAGGAGAGGATGTTTTCCAACTTAACTGAGTTAGAAGGTAAGCATATTCCACCCACACTGTAGACAGATATATGAATGCCTTTGAAAACATCTGGTTTAGGAGAACAGGAGAAATCAAATGGAGCAAGTGCCAGGATTTTTCAGCGAGTTAATGCTGCCTTATCTCTGAAGCTGATAAAAACCAAATGATATCATCCCAGACAGCCATTAAGATTGAAGCTGCAGCCTCTGCCTGAGTGCAAATGGCTATAAATAAGAAACTTCTGTAGCCATACAGACAGGAAAAACATAAGAATGTGCTGTTCAGGGGAAAAGCACAGAGCTGCCTAGAGCAGGGAATGCTGGCAGGGCTTCTGCTGTGCTCAGTGAAATAACACTGGAGGAGGGATGCAGATATTGTAGCCTGGGAAGAAATAACAAATTTGCTTCCCCAAAATCCTTTAGTGAACAGAACATAACCTTTTGAGCCAGTCTTTTTTCAGGAAATAATCCTCATTGTCAAAGCTCAGGTGATGTTATCCAGGTGTGCCCAGGCACCTGGCAAGCCTGACCCAAAACAAGGGTGTTTTTCTCAAAGCAGCAGATTTACATGGGTAAGTTATGACAGGACTTTGCATTTCTCTGTTATTATGGAATTGTTAAACAGTTGCTTTGAGTTCCTGTAAGCCTAGCCTGCATATAGTGGGAAAATTCCAGATTTGCTTGCCTGAGCTTGAGGCTGCAGTTCACAATAAAAGATTTGCTGCAGTTCCAGCTGATAGTGCTCGTGTGTCCTGCATCAGGTCGGGTTTGCTCTGCCTTCATTTTGCAGGGATCCCCCTGAAGACTTGTTTCCAGAGTTTTGCTATTAGAGTACAATTGCTATTTCCTAGGTCTCTAAAATCTATTCGCTTGGGAAGACTGTCTCTAAAGCCAGTACACCCCACTGGGAGCTCAGGTGGCATCTGGACTCTTCAAGTTTATCATAAGATCCCAGACTTTGATCCCTGATTTCCAAAATCTGCTGCTTAGTGAATTTGCCTGAATAATAGAGCATAGTAATAGCAATGGCATTTCTCAAAGCAAGTTTTGAGTACTTTTAATCAAGAGACTTGCCAGCTGCAGGCCCAGCCCTCAGAAGCTGCTTTTACATTGAAATGTCTTTGCCACCGTGGTAAGATTATCTTGAAAGTTATTCTTACAGTTGTTGAGGTATTCAGGAAGGCAAAGAACAGGAATAGCCTAAGATGACAAGGTCATTTTTCACTACTTGGATCAGCTTGATATGGGCTGAATTCATCTCCTTGGTGAGTTCTGTTTCACCTGAGAATACCCTGAAAGTTGAATGAGCTGCTTCACATGCTAGTGGTTCTCCTCAACCTCAAAAGATTGCAAATGTGCAAAGAAGAGCTGCTGTGGCTGCTCTGTCCCTGGATGTGTTCATGGCCATGTTGGATGGGGCTTGGATCAACCTGGTCTAGCGGAAGGTGTCCCTGCCCATGGCAGGGGTGGAATGAGATGGGCTTTGAGGTCTCTTCCCACCCAAACCATTCCCAAACCAATCCCATCCTGGGATTCTGTGATTTCCTGTATTTATCTTTGCACTGAATTCCATATCCTGGCTCCCTTTCTCTGCTCTTTCCTCATTAATAAGCAGGCTGGTGATGCCTGTTTCTCTTTTTTTCCTATCACTTACCTAGTTTTATTTTGACCTGTTCACTTTCTCTTTTAGTGTAGAAAAAAAGTATTTTAAAATAATACTATTTCATTTAGTACAGAGCAACTGCAACATAGCAAAACCACATGGAAGGTGTAATTAAGACTAAAAGTCAATTCAGTATTTCTGTGATGCCTTCTGGAAATTTATCTCCTTTCAAAGTTTTTCTCCAGGTTTTATTTCACAGCTGACATGTTGGTTGATAACAGAAATATGAAATAAAAACGAATGAAAGAGCCCTGTGCTGTACAGAATGCTGGTTTCTCTCAGCATGGAATAGTCAATAGTGAATGATGCAATTGTTGAAAAGCTATTGGCAAACACTGGAGTTGAAGGTGGAAAAAAGACATAATGTGCAATACTGTTCCTTCCCTGATTTTAAAGAAACATCTTCCCAATGAAGACAACAACTTACACAGCCATAAACTCATTTGAATCTTATTTTTCATTGCTGTACTTCTTGGATGCTCCTTTGGTAAATGATTTCCTGCCCCGTGCCAGATGCTCTTTCCATTCACAATGAAGTAACAGTCCTCTGTGAGTGATATCATAGTACCATACCACAGCCCTTATTGTGACTTCTCAAATTCAACACACTGAAATACGTTCTTTGTTGATTGTTTGGGGACTTTCAGATCTAGGGTTTGACTGAAGTCAGTCTAACAGAAAAAAAAAAAAGAGAGAACAGAGCCAGGAGAACTTGGATAGTTTGCAATGTGCAGCAAAACATGGAAACAAAAAGAATGGCAAAAATGAAAAGTTTGACTGTTTGATAAATTCTTGTACAGACAGAGGGAAAGCTTGAAATAAGACTTGTGTAAGTAATTTTTTTTTAGGTTTTGAGGTGGTACAAATATTTAATTAGTGACTCTGCCAAGAGATCTACCCATGTGCTTTTTCTAGATGATACAGCTGATGCTGGATCAGCACATGGTGCTGGCCAAGGGAACACCTGGCTTGGGAGCTGCTCCCCTTTTTCCCTCCGCATGTGCTCCCTGGCCACAGGTCTGCACCCATGTGCCAGAGGAAGTGTAGCCAAATACAAATAATTTCTAGTTTATCAACCTGGTCCCAGGTTTATGCCCTTCTAAACATAGACTAGGAACTTTGCAGTTGCCTGCTGTGATCTGTAGTTTTTAACTCATGCTGATGCAGTTCCATCCTTTGCTGGGATAAGATGAAAACTGGTGAATCTGTTTGTGCCAGTGTCTATGTGCATAGAAGCGATTCTTTTGAAGGGTTATGTAAAGATATATTTTCCAGAAGACAGAACAAATAGGAGGAATCCAGTTTGCTTAAGGCCTGATCATGCAAGGAGTGGAGCACTCTGAATTTTAACTACGGATTAGATCACTTGCATCCCCATGTCCCTGTAAGGTTGCAGGGGTGTATCTGTGTGTGTATGTGTTTAAGCATAAATTGATCTAAGGACATAATTATGTATGCTGATTCTCCTTCCGTTAGAAGTAAAATGGTAGTTGTGAAAAAGAAAAAGAGAAAGGGAGATGGAAGATTTTTGCAATTGGTTAGTGAATATTGATTTAACATCTTTGCTAAGCAGCTATTTTTTTGATTGCTTTTTAGCCTTCCCAGTCAACAAAGAACTGGCAAATGGGTCTGTCATCCAGTTCTATTTTCAGTAAGTATGGAAAAGGTCTTGTTAGACATCTTAACAGAAATGAGGGTGTTATTTATCATACCCAGTAAAATATTGATGTGTTTAAATATGCTGATCTATGAGATTTTAGAAAATAGAAAACCTGGTCAAATTTTGCCCTTATTGTTGTCCACTGAGAGTGTACCAGGTACTAAGTTGAGGAAGAATTTAGCCAAAAGCAGTTTTGAGGGAAATTATTAAAATACAGATAAATGAAGATGTCTGCTGACCCCAAGAATCTGCATTCATGTGGCAAAGGATTCATTCTCACACTGCAATGCTTTCTGGTGTATATTTTTGTTATCCTCATTTGCCATTTTAAATTCAGCTCTTAAATCTCAAAAGGGAATTAACTACTATCCATTTGCATTTTAAAGTGAAAACTCAAACCTCAATAGAGTGCTCTACTTAAGACTCCTTTTGTATAACTTAGCCAATGAGCTACATCTTGGTGGAGACCTTGAGGAGTCAACCAAGTGACTGGGACAAGGCAGGAAAGTCTAGAGTTGGAGGAAGCCTTGTAATTTGCTTCCAAAAATGCTGAATACACTGATATCAGTGTGAAGCTTTCCTGCGAAATGGTGTTTTTCATTATTGTGAGGCAAAATGTCTTTAATGTTGGGGGAGAAAAGGGATCTTCAAGCCTTGGCAAGCTGCGGTGACAAAAGACACAGACTGTTCTTTCTTCCCATGAGGAAAAATTGTGGTAAAATAAAGGAGCAACTTCAAATTCAGTCCTTTGCAAGATATGGGAAAAGACTATTGGAAAGTTGCAGGACAGGGATTTTGTTAAAGATCTCTCAGGAGCTGACTCATCTTCTGAGAAAATGTGATTCAGAAAGAGGCTGTTCTCTCCCTCAGGCCACAGGTTTGGGGTGGAAGTTGTAGGCGGTCCCCTCTTTCCCTTGGAGACACTGGGATTCAGCTTTTACTTACATGTCCTAGTTCCTTTCAGCTGTGTGCTGCTCTTTGCCTTTATTCAACTAACACTGACTTCAAATACATGTATTTCTTTATTTCTTACTACCATGAGAAATTATATTCAAACTTCTTGCTGCTTTAGGAGTTTAAAACCTGCCAAAGCACTGCTACATCTCACTTCTTGTGGCCCTCCAAAGAACTCTGTTTCAAAGGTTGTATAAACCCTGGAGCACAATACAAAGCCTCTCTCTTGAATGAGTTTGCAAGTCAGTAGTGCTGTAGAGCCCTGGGTGTATTTGGGGCACTAAAATAAAAAACCTGTAGAGCAAGGTCTGCAAATATGAATTCCAGTGCCTGGGAATTCCTGTATCCCAATGATTTTCCTTCGACTCTCAGCTGAAGACCAGGCTGCTGCTCAGAAAAGAACCCACAGCTCCTTCCCAACATTGGGTCTGGTGATAGTGCTGCAGGCAAAGCTGCAGGTCCTGTGTCTCCAGGTGTGTATTTCCAGCATCTAAAGTCAATATTCCTGTGTTGAAATAAGAAGGATGGCTTGGTGTTTGAGAACTGTGAGGGCCCAATGATGATTGTAACAGGAAATGTTTTAATATTTATTTAAATAGAATGATGCAAATTGCAGCCTTCTGTGCTGATACTAAATTAAAGTAAGGAGGGGATTTTTGGAGTTATTCTGCTTTTAAGTGCAATAGAGAAAAAGAAGCACTTAAAGGTACCATGCAGCTGATGAAATACTACCGTTCCCAGTAATTCGTATTATCAGACATGATGTGTCTCCTAGACATTTTAAATTCCTTATTGCCTGTTCCTGTGTCATAAGTTCCTTCCTCATACACCCTGTTCTTGCAAACTGGGCAACTGTTCAAGCAAGTGATTGGGGGTGAAATAAACGGCGACTTTGGTGTGCTGTGAAACAGCTTGTTAGCACAGGCAATTCTATGATGCCTGATGGAACAGGTGCTGAATCAGACCTGATTTCAGAGGGAGGGATCTTTTTTTTTTTGCTGTTGAATTGCACTTATCTTCAAAGATGCAAATTATTCCACATTTATTCACCAGGACAAGTTCTGAGGTTTTTATATTCCATGTTGTTCATTGCTATGCCATTTGTTACGATGATTTGGCTGTTAATCTACCAATGAATACTGAATGAAGAATTAAATCATGAATCAGATCTCTTCTGTTGCTTGCCAGTAACACAAGTCATTTCTATTTTCAATTTCAGGTTTCTTTTACAGTAGAGGATAAAAATAAATTATGAGTGAAAAGAAGTTAAAATTATTCTTCTCAAGCAAGTCTTCTGTATCAATGCTTTATCCTTCCATTATGTCTGATGTCATTAATCATTCTACTGTAATATTTAACACATACATTTGTGGGACAAATTAGGATCTAATATAAAAGCTGCAATAATACTGACTTATGTGGAACTGCAGCTAATTATAACATATTTGAATTTTCATCTTTCATAAAAGACCTCTATAAAATGAACGACCTTTCACACTGCTGAAATGACTGAGGCAAGCAGAGGAGGGGTGAGGGAAGAAACATCTAAGGACAACAGGAGAAATCTCAGCATCATAATAAACCAATATCAGTTGTTGATGTATTCTTTTTAATTGTGGGCTTTTTCTCTTTCAGATGGCATCTCTACCACAGTTGTGGGGCTCAGCTTATTTAAGTTGGAATGGTTTGGTTGCCTTGATACATGAATGACTGATTCTGCCATCTTCAGAGGTTAAACATTGCTTCAGTCTTTGCAGGTGGACTAGAAGAGATAAAGGAGACAGGATGCTATTGCAGGAAGATATGTCTTACCGAGCAAGAGGATGAGAGTTCACTAAATATTTTCTGCAAAGCAGTCTCTCGTTTCTCTCTTCCCACTGTGTCTTCACTGTGCCTTTACTTGTAGACCTCTAGACCCTCAGTCTTTTGTGTTCTCTGTGTCAGGTTCAATGTTTGTGTTCAGTTCCTTGGAGAAGCATCAGGCATTGTTCTGCCTTGAGATCCTGCCAGTGCTCAAAGCCTTGGATCCATGTGGAGAAAGAAAATGAGCAGCATCAGAGCATAAATTCCCAGTTTGTGTATTAGCTAAAAAGGTGGTTAGTCTCTGCTATTTCTGCATTTGGGATCCTCAGTCTGAGTGTGGGCTCATTACTCTATTGAATTATATATCAGAAGTAATTTCTTTTCCTAGGAAGTGAATCCTACATATGTGCAACTCTATTCCAAAATGGATTCCTTGTGTCTCTCTGAGCAGAAACAAAGGCTTGCTGTCCACCACCATTTACTGTGTCACCTCTTTTCACAGATTTCTATGCTGCTTTTCCTCACGTCTGCAGTTATTCCATGTATCCCTCTTTTTATGGCATGATCCCACTTGCAATGCATCTGTTCTTAGTTATTCTCCATCCTTTCACTCTTCTAAATGTTATGAATTGGGTCCTATATGTCTAATTCAATAAACAACAAAGTTGAATTTAGCAGCAATTTTATTTGAGCATCAATTTTATATAAATGAGTAGTTAAGCATATATAAGAAATTTAGCAGTGATTAAAAGCAGGTAAGGTGCTCCAACCCAAACAATTCTGTGATTCCATGATACTGCTTTTCTAACTTAAATGCCAATGGGTTCACTGCATGTCAGTGTGAAAAAAATCCAAGAAGGCTAAAATATATTGGTATTTTTAAAGATCTCATGTTCTTGAAACCAGTGGGATCTTTAGTGGTTGCATCTTCAAGGTGGGCATTTGTCATCCCTGAACAGAATGATCTACATTTTCATTGGGAAAACCAAGGAGAGTACTAAAAAGAGGCTAATAAATGCTCTGCACAGATGTGGAAGGTCTGTGGTATCAGCAATTACACTTGGTAGATCTGCTTTGTTCCTGAAGGATTTGCTTATTTTAAAATTCTAATTATTTAAAATTTCTGTTTATAAGTAACATGGTGAAATTAAAATATCCTCAATGCGAATTTGGCACAAGAACTTAGTTTTAAAGCCAGAAATGTGTCCTGAAATAGCAGCACCAACAGTGGCAGAACATCTGCACTGCAAGGAACTGCTGCCCTGCTCGGGTTGAAAAGAAACACAAACTGGAGGTGGTGATGATGTGTCTGGTTTTTAATTAAATACATGCATGTTGTTTAAGTTTATGGAGAGCTATGCTGTGTTTACAGAGCAGCTTGTGTGGCAGCACATGCGATGTGTTCCAGGTAGAGCCTGGTGAGCACCCGGCGTTGGCAGCTGGATGAAGCCATCAATGATTGTCATTCTTACCATTCAATAGCTGTATTTTAAGTAAAAAAAAAAACAAAACCAGAAAGAAAGGACATATGTGTTGAGCTGAATTTTATTATGAAACCCGAACGGCTGGGAACTTGCTGCCTACACGTGTCAAGGGCTTTGAGAAATCGGGGACAGATGTACAGATGGTTTTTTGAGTGGGAAACATCGCTGTTTTATTTTTAGATGAGGAAAACTTCTCATTAGGCTTCTATTACCCCAGAACGTTCCTGCTCACCGCAGTGGTGAGGTGAAACCTTTAACCTCCAGACGGCCATACAAGCCACGGCCGTTTCGAGTCCCCGCTGTGCGGAGTTTTACCAGGAAACTGATTTCTGTAGCAGGCTGAAGTGACAAGGAGCGACCCGACCACACCCCAGCCCTGGCTGTGCCCCGGCAGCCATTTCCCGCCGGGAGGCGGTTCCAGCCGCCATGCGCCTCGTCCCATTGGCTGCTAGCGTTGCGGAGGTGCGGCTATTTGCCGCCTCTCGATTGGCGCGCGTGGCTGTCACTCTAGGCAGGGGCGTGGCCTGGCGAGGCGGGTCCCCGCAGGGGCGGTGCGTCCGCAGTTGCGCTCGGGCGGCGGCGGCTGATGGCGGCGGCGATGGGCTCTGCGCTGCTGCTCCTCCTTGCGCTCCTCGGGCCCGCGGCCGCGCTCGCCGGATACATCGAGGTGTGTGAGGGCTGCGAGGCCGGGCAGGCGGGGCTTCCCCGGGGTACCCTGTGCGCAGGCGGGAGGTAATTGGGATTCGGGGTGTCTCGGCTGGTGTGGAGCCACCTGGAGATTGTCCAGCGTCTCCGAGACCTTCCCGGCGTTGTGAGTTCGTGTTTCACCCGTGTTTTCGGGAAAACCGTATCTCTCAGGCCGCTCATCTGGACGGGAGGCTCCGTCTCACCGGGATGCTTGGGGCTGGTTTTTTGGGGACATGACCTCGGCATTCTTGGCACGGGAACAGGAGCGGTCAGCTTCAGATGGGTACAGAAGCATATAAGACTGTTAGAGGGTCATTCCCTAGAGGAAAACCTCGGTTAAACGAATCCATTTGGTTGCTGATGGATCCAAAATAAATCTTTGGGTTGGAGCTGGTACCTCTGCTTTCGGGGAAGGTGCTTCAGCCATGTGTAAAGGCTATGAATTTCGTATAGAAATGGCTTAGATGCCCATAGGAGTCTGTGTTGTATGTGTGTGTGTATATACATACACACACGCATAAACGGGTATATATTACTGTTGTTTGTATACGAAATACGTATTATATTTGCATATGTGAAAATTAATGGACAGAGGAAATTCCAGCTTTATCCTAAATCCAAAAGCTAGTTGTAGTCTAGTTCTCCAAACAACAAGGTGAGTAGGTGAAAATCTTGTGGATTTAAAAACTTGGTACTGTAACTTGTCTTATTAGAGAGAAGGAGCAAAACAAGGAGCCAAGTATGTGCTGAGCTTGAGAAATGGCATGTAAACAGAGTTTAATAATCTACGCCTGAATGTTGTTTGGAAATGCAAAACAGCTGCATCCGTCTTATGGAGGTTCTAGGTTATTTAGGGCTGGATAAAGAAAAGGCTTGTGACTGTTTGTGAATAGCTTGATTTGAGAGTTTATAGTAAATTTTAGCAAGCTTGGTTAAGCAGAACATCTACCTCAGTGTGATGCAAAAATCCAAAGCTGGTGGTACTTCCTAGCTGGCAGTAAATGTGATTCTTGGATGTTTTTAATATGTGTTGTATGAAAATGGTCCATGATTTCTGCTTGTTTGGTTGCTATTGAGGAATAGCATTCCACATACTTTCTCCCAATCCTTCTGTTAAATTTGTGTAAATGAATGGAACATGGTTGGTAACTACTTGTGGAACAACTCTTGTGTACGTTATCTTGCAGGAAGGATGGTGGAGCTGCTCTGAGGCCATGGAGCTAATGGCCAGATCAGGTTCCTTGGCATTGCCTTGGTGGCAGGGGACTGTCCTGGCTGCTTGCCAGGACAATCCAATCTCTTGCACCTGTTTGGCAATTCCTCCAGCTGTAGGTCACTTCCTCTCTTACATCTGAGACAAATTTGGCTGCTATACACATCTCTTCTGGAATCCACTGCTTAGGGACATGTGCCATGAAAAATCAGCTTGGAAAGCAAATCTAGCTGTCATTTTATTCCAAAGCCTGGTGTCGGTGTGATGAAACAGATCCCGAGTTATGCCTATCCCAGGATTGGCATGGAGGGAGAGCAGCCATGTCACACTTTGACACTCTGGGGGGGCCAGCAGCCCCAGAGTGGAGGTCACTGACGTTTTAGAGAAGGATTAAAATGAAAATGTTCCTGCAATTCAATTTTCATCCTCTGAAGGCATGATAGCCACCTTCGTCTGCTGGCATAAAATGTCAGCTGTAGTATTTTAATCCTTATTTTTGCTGCATCCTCTCCCATTGTCTTGTCAGTGGGGGGACTGCAGCTCTCAAGTCTTTATTGCTGTCAGATTTGCGCAAGAACCACTCTCAGTGCAGAGCTTAGGAAGTAAATGGTTCTGTTCTGGGTCATATACTGTGGTTATTACTGGATTTTATCAGATAATGTGATGAAAAATGTGCAAGCAATTGTTTTTTTCAATAATCAAGATGTCATTTGAAAGTTATGGAAAACGTGTAACAATGTCTGCGGTTATTAGTTCAGCTGGATTGGCACGGTCCCATTAGGTAGATTTTCTGTCTCTTGATTATCTTAGCTCCCATTCCCTGTCCCTGGAAAGCCTGGTAATCTTCTTATCAACTACAATCTGTTTTTCTTTCTGTCCTGTGCAGAGCAAGGGGAGTGGCAGTTTATTTTTTTCTCTTAAATTATTGTATCTGAACTCTTGACTAGGGCGTTCCCGAGGGTTGGTGCTGGTGACGATCAGTCTCCCTTTCAGATCATAGTGTGGGGATGGCTGATAACCTCTGACAGACTCTCTTCCAAATGAATATGAATAGAAGAGTTTAGAGAAATTATGGATCCCAGCAATTAATATGTTTCTTTCCATAGCAGTATGTGTCTGAATTTTGCTTGTTTTGCTTATGAAGTCCCCAAGAACCTCAAAAAGGACACTGATGCCAACTGGAAAAAGAAAAGTCTATGCTAATTAGATCTGTATTCTAATGATAAACTACTTCTGCTGTGCCCTCAAGACCTTTGAGGGTGTGAAGTTTTTTTTATTACTTGACCATTTTGTGTAATAAAATCAAAGGCAATGCAGACTTGATATGGCTTTTTTAAAATAAGGTTTGGTATTTTTCCAAAGCTCTCTTAGATGCCTACATCTGTTACCTGCCTGCTTAAGTCACCAAGATTTT
>VWZV01001830.1:0-87499 GCA_013397155.1 Irena cyanogastra | reverse complement strand
AAAGGTGGGGGGGGGGGGGGAAGGTGTATTTTGCAGCATAATTTCATGTTATTTTTTTGTCTTGTACTGCTTAAATTCTCCCTGACAAAAATATCAGCCTTGTGCCATTTCTGCAGACCTTGGGGACTTCTAATTGCATGCAGCATCGAACAAAGAACTCCACCTAGGGAAATTTCCACTTCGGTATTTGAGTCCTGAGCAGAAACAGCTCAGGAAAATTCCAGTCTTGAGCCTGTGGTCTTTAGTTTGCTCTCAGTTCCTAAAACTCTGCTTCCTGGTGTTAGGAAATACAGCTTCCTATGAAGGTGATTACATGCAGTGCCTCTTCTAAGCTTCAGTAAAAGCTACTCAGAAGTAAAGATATGGAAATAAAGCAAATCAGATACTGCGGAGAGGCTCTGGATTTTCTGCTGCATTGTAGGATGGCACGTGATATAAGTGATCCTTTTTGGAGGATGCCTTCAGCTCTCCTTGTTTCACCTGTGAAATAATTATCACCTCTATTAAATGTTATTTAGGCATTAATAGCTCTACCAGGAATTGAATGACTTTTTTTTTAATGCGGTCATTGCATCACCTGCAAGTTATTCAAAAGCTGTTCTGTAGGTGGCTTTAGCTGTATTATAATTACAGACTGCTGCTCCTCCAGCACCTGGGAGTGCGGTGAAGGATTAGTGCAGTTCTCTGTGCTCTGCACCGGTTGTGCTTCTCTATAGATGTGCCTTTAAAACTTCTGCCGTTACTTTTCGCTCTGTGTATGTCTTTTGGAGGCGTATGGGCTCAATTTTGGAAGCATAAGTCACTTTGACTGCAGCATCTGCTTCTGCACATGTGCTTAAACCAAAGCTGTGTTCCTCAGCTGAAAATATTAGAGAAATACAGCATCCACAACTACTTCTTGTTAGAAGCCAAAGTCTTTCCCTCTCTTTTTACACTTGGGCATTTCACACTCTGCACCTTAACTCCTCAGTCTTTTAAATTGATGCAATCCCTCACTCTTGCTCTTGTGCTTCTGTACAGTAAAACTTGGTGTCATCGTTTTTAAGTTCAGGCAGTCAGCACCTCTGAAGCATGGTGTTAATTTAAGATGATACTTGCTCTTAATTGGTAGGCTTTGAATACTCACAGTGGCCTAGATACCCTTCTGGTGAGGCTCCTAATTCAGAACTATACTTGAAATTGCAAGATTGTCCCCCTCTTGTTTTGTGTTTTGTTTTTTTTTTTTTTTTCCAAAACTGTTGTTTGCACCCATTATGCATGTGTTCTGCTGTCTCTGCTTGCAGTGAGTTTGTCACAGTGAAATGGCATCTCCTACCACAGGTTTTACTTGCTGGCTATCTTAAATGGAGTATTTAGGGCTCTGTGACTATGCATTAACTATATTAATGTTATCGCTTGCTTTTGGGTATTTTCCTTTTCAGCTTTTTCCTATAGGTGCCAGTAAGTCTCAGGTTTATGGTGAGAAATGGGTTGACAACATTGTGCAAATTCTTACAATTTTTCCATATGTAGATATATACTTATTGTGTGCTTACTAGTGTGAGTTATAAAGCAGTAAGAAGGAAGGTGTGAGTGGAGTAAATTGTCAGGTTCTCTTTATTGTTAATTAACTGAAATTACATGTGTTTTCTGGTTTGGAAGGGCTGATGGCTCCTCCTCAGATACAATAGGATCAAAGTAACTTTAGCCTGTTAATACTGTTACTTATATAGGGCAAGTGGTTGATCCTCTAGGAGCAGCACTCTCACTCCTGAGGGGCAGTACACAGGGAAAAGTGTATTTGGGGAAACATAATTTGGCTGGGGTTTTCTTTGAGAGTAATTTCTTAACATTAGATTTGACTTCTTTTAGTTTATGAATTCCTGCAATTGTAAGCAGGGAGATAGATATACGTGCACACACACGTTTTACATGGAGATCTAGCTTGTGAATGACACTTTTCTTTTTTAGCTTGTTCAGCGCTAGATTTACTACTTTCACCTCCATCTACCTTCTCAGTTGGAGTTAAATATATATTTGTGATTGAGTGTTCTCTAAGCTATACTACTTTATGTGAGAACATGGAAGACCTACCTACCAAAGAATACAGAAATGAAATCCACATTTTAGCCTGGCTTTTAAATGTGCCTAAGTTCTAATGCTTGCTCTTAAGGATTAATGTTTAAAATGCAAAATTTTGTCTTTATGTGCATTTGTAGGAGTTTTAAGTTACAACCTGAGATGAATGATCAAAACACCAATGTCCTGCAAATGATGTTAAACTAATCTCTCTAGCAGCCAAGCCCAGCCTGCTTGGCTTTATGTAATCAGGTGTCCACCTGATCAGGAGCACATGTGGCTAAGCTGCTTACCAGCTCTTCATTTGGAGGTATTACAGGGGTGTTTTGTATACAGCCAGTGGGGAAAGGGATGTACTCATTATTGAAAGATCAACCTGTAGATGTACTAAGTTCTAACTCCCTGTTGTCGTGCTTGCCTACTGTGATAATGCTCTTGTACAAATGAATGTATTGCAGACCTTCATTTTAGTTTATATCTTCAGTAGTCTCCTAGTCACTCTTAACTAGTGTGCGCAGTCAAATGCTGCTGTCGTCTGTGGCATTTGGTGGTTTATTTCACTTTCCATTTTAGCTAGTGACAATGGGAAGTCAAATCACATGTTGGCACTCTGTTTCCTGAGGGAAACTCACTGCTAGGTGAGGCATACTCCGGAAAGCCTTTTGTTCTCTACTACAGGCAAACCTGGTTCATGTATATGTGTATGTATTCATGTGATTTAGATAGCTCTCCTGGCAAGACTGGCCCGGTAGTCTGTAAGGACTGGTGCAACTGTGCTATCCTGATGTTGGTGTGTTTACTGCAAGGATAGTGGCCTCACTTGAGGGGTTTTTTTCCTGATGGTTTGTTGCTCAGGATGACTGCGTTGGGCTGTGCATTAACATCTTTGTTTGAGGGAGTTCTTAGTTCTCAACCTGCAGATAAGTGACACTGTTTACAGAGTTTAGTCAGATCTTCTTTGCCAGTGCTTTCTTGGGGGTTCCCTCCTCTGGACCTTAAAAAGTCTCACCAGTTATTTCTAGTGCCAAGATTTCCTGCACAGATGAGCTGTGGGGTAGAATGCTGTGGCTAGACAAGGCCTTCAGTTGATGAATCAGGATCTGAAGTTATTATTCCATGCAGTGTGTGAGCTTCAGAGAAGCTTATGGGGGAGATAAGTCAATAATTGTTTGGCTTGGATGGCTTCACTGTACTTTTAAATTACAGAAAATCATTATCAAATGATGACTTTGAGCTCAAGTTTTTCAAGCTACCAGGTATTGAAGGGCATTAAAATTGTCTGTATAACTTAGATGCAGCCTGAAAAAAAAGCCAACAAAACCCACAGAATGTGGGAGCTGTGCCTGTGGGGCTTGTGCTGTGGAAGCTTCGGGGTGAGGCACTGAGTCATTGGTGTGTTACAGCTGCTGGCAGTGTCACTGACCCCTGGTATCGTGCCGAGGTGCAGCAGATGATAAACATGCCTCAGCAGTCAGATCCCCGGCTCTGGCTCTGTGACAGGGATGCATTTAGGTAATTTCACACAGTAAGCTTCTCGCTAACAAAATTATAGCAGTGCGAAGTGTATTTTGATGCAGGTCAAGGACAGGGACAGGCTGACACTCACGGGCACACCGAGCTGGCTGGGGCCATGCTTCACTTGACTCTAACAACAGGTTGATACTCAATGAGGTTTCCATTTAAAAGTAGCTAATTATCATCTCCTTACAGATGACTTCATGTTTAAATAAATGCAGTGTTTAACCTTGAAAGTTCCTGTTCTCATTTAGGTCTCTTTTCCTCCACCAAATGTTTTCTGGTTATATTTTCAAATGTGTGAGATGTTCTGAGGTGAGGGTCAGGGGATTGGTTTCTTTCAATTCTTGCATCAGTGAGAATTTTGTTATTCTGTTAATGCTCTGCTATAGCAGGGCTTGCATCTTCTCCTGAAGATGTGCTTGGATTCTTTAACCTGTCACCACAAAGCTCTAAATGGAGCCAGTGAGGTGAACTCAAAAATCTTCATCTGGTGATGATGTTGCAGAGATTAAACAGAGGTTTAGCAAACTACTTGGTATTTTCCAGGAGTTGTCTTATGCATCTCAGTATTGAGATGCTTAAATCAAAAGCCGAACATTTGCATTTTTAATCTTTGGGCTTTTCTTTAAAGGCTCTTATGTTATTTTTAGCTCCAGCTTCCTGCCAAAAGCTTTGTTCATTTTCTTTTGAATTTTGTGTTGATGAATCCCACTAGTTATGATGTCATTGCATAGTGTGAAATGACAGCAACAAAAAGAAAAATCTTAGCCATACCATCTGTTACAATAAATATTATGCACTCCTGTTAGATTCCAAGAGGATTTGGACTGCATATTTACAACAAAAGCTGGTCTCTGCTTAGATGTATGGTACCCTCTAGCATAATGCTTTTAATCACCAAATTCTCTATATGGTTTTGGATTTGACATGATGTGTGGATGCGACAGTCTGGTTAGAGAGAGAAAGCCAGATAAACTTTCCCAGGAATTGTTCTGGGGAGGTTTGAGAAGGAATTAAAACAATCTTGCAGCTGGTGTTTTGAACAGTTGTTTTCTCATAATATGTTTACTGAAGGGCGTCTTCTTAATTAGCCAGTCATGTGAGGGGGTGTTAATCAAGTGACCAATCAGGTCCACCTGTATCAGAGCAGTGTATAAAAGAAGGTGTTCTAATAAATTCGGGGCTTTTTAGCCCTTTGCCTCTCATCATGTATGGAGTCTGTGTCACCTATCCTTCCTTTTCCTGACTCAACGATGCCAATGACACATTGCCAGGTCTAAGTTTAGTTGGTTTTTTTTGCCAGTGTTTAATCTTCTGTCATTCATATCAGGCCTAGTAACTTGCCAAAAATGGTCCTAGAGGAATCTGCGTGAATTAGGATAATTCATTAATACCAAACATTGGTTGATTTCTTACACTGGTCGTCTTACAGGAATTGTGGCCTGAAATAGAGAGGAGCAGATTTACTTTAATCTCCTAAGTATTCTTCTCAAAAGATTAAATGCAAAATGTTGATTCAAACCTATGGTTGCTGTTCCCAGAGAGTGTATTGGCATTTGGATGTGTCTTTCCCTGCATAATTTATCAAAGCCCTCACTGAAGAAATTGAATTTGATCGGTGTTTTGTTTTATGCTGCAAGATCACAAACATGTTTTGAAACCCTAAAGAAGAATGAAATGGTGTCAGGATCCGAGCAGAGCACAGAGCCTGCCTTTGCCTGCATTTGGTCAAAGATGAATTCTGAAATGCAGGGTACAGCAGCGCTTGTGCATGGACTGCAATGTCCTGCCTGCCAGGAAAAAAGGAGACTGAGAAATTGTTGAGGATGCATGTTTTTGTGGAAACCGGTTATTGCTCTTGAATGGAGCAAGATGCTTGCAGCAGCTCCCATTTGGACTTGAGATAAGATTTAAGTGCCTCCAGGTAGTTTGAGTTGCAGGGTTTCGATAACCAGTACATTTCCAGAGGCTTTAAGCAGAGCCTCAGTTCTGGAAATGTCAGGCAGTGGAGAAGTTTTTTCCTTGGTAACCAGCCAAAAAAAAGGAGATTTTGCATTTGCAGTGTATTGATGCCTTTGGGCATGGATGGAGATGATGCTATGGCTGACCTGGGCAAGAGCCAGATCCCAGGAGAGGCTGGGGGAATTCTTGAGGGGGTCACATAATGAAGTTGTGGTGCTCCTGTGAGTGTTTGAAGTTTGGGCTTGGGACAGAGCATTGTGTCACTGCAAGAGACACTGGGGAAACAAGGGGAAAAAAAGCATGGGTCTGCTCCTGTCACTCCTGATAAATACTGTCTTGTTCAAATTGCATCAATACTTGCCCTGCAACAAAGCCAGTCAGTATGTAGATGTCCTGTTTAGGGCACAACCACTTTCTTAGAAGCTATTTCCCAATAGCTGAGGCAGAGATGAATGATTTGGCAGAGCAAAGGCTGGATGGGGTGGAAGGGTTTGCACTGCTGTATGCCTGCCTTGTCTACAGCCGTCTTTGTGGGCTGGATCACAGCTTGTCACCTGTTCCGTTCCTCTCCTTCTATGTGCTTATGCACGTTGTCTTTTTTTCCATGGTATGCACATTTGAGTTTGTGAATAAGAACTTGCACTAATCACAAGAGCTGAAATCTATTACCTGTATTTGAATCCATAGTGGTGTGTTTTATGCATAGTGTTTTAAAATAATCCTTAATTTTAAATCAGTGTATCTTGCTGCAGAGCATATCTTTGTTTCTCAAGTTAAGAGTCAAAGAAATAAACATAAACCAGCTGATCTTTCCCTGCACAACAGGTCCTTCCCTTTGCATCCTGGCTGCCAGGAAAAGGAACTAGAAGAGATGGATTCCTCACATAGTAGGGCTTTTAAATGGCATTTAAATGACAGGAAATCTTCTTTTGAATTTGCTAAAATGTAAAATCCACAGTACAGACAAAAGACATTTTGAAGTTGAGGCTGTAATTCCTGCGTTTATATGGTTTTGTTGTGCTCAATTCTACTGAGCAAGCTTCTGCAACTTGCTTCATGTGGGACTTAGCGTGATGAGGAGTATACTTTCCAAAGTATAATTATATAGGAGGCTTTCCACAGAGCATCTACAGCATGCTAATTCCCTCTTTCACTACAGGGCTCTGAGTAGAATGCAGCATTGTAGTCCTTTTGTAATAGATGCTGATGAATTTCAGGAGCAGCGCTGTTTGAAATGGCCACTGTCTTACTTTTAGTGGTGTGTGTGCAAACTGCTGAACTGGGTGCTCCAAGGAAGAATATTATGGAGACACCCTGGAAAAATTTGGGCTGCAAGCTTCATGTGTGCTGTAGCAGAGCTATGAGGGGCACTGCTTTCCAAGACCCTAAATGGCCTTTTGCTCCAGGCAAAAGCAAATATGATTTTATTTCATTTACTTTTTTGTCCTTGATTTCAATTTGACTATTAGAGCTTTATGTCACTGTCTTTAAAGATTTTTGCAAAAATTTGAATCATTATTTCTCATTATCTAAGTGGCTGATAGCATTGCTCATAATTTTCTGTTATTTTATTTATTAGACTGTGATACTGACATTTATTTTTCTCTTATAACTGTGGGCATAACAAGCATTTAGCCACAGCTGGCAGCAGCATTAACTAAGATAGGTTTAGTGTGCTAAACTTTCAGCAGCTCTTCCCATTGTGTTGACTTGGAGATGTATTGCCACTTTGTCTTTTTTCTAAGAGGATGCTGCTGACCTGCTCTAAACTGTTTCTCAGGCCATAAAAGAGGGCTGATTTTTACTGTTCATAAGAGCGAGCTTTAGATACACCAGATCAAGCACAGCAAAGATTTCCATTTGTTTTGTGATATTTGCCTTGGAATGACAGCTGTGTTTTGGAGTGGCTATTTAGATATATCTCTGAGCAGCATCCCTCTCACAGTCTCTATTTACAGCATGTCCAGGATGATGCTCTTCACTGATGAAGAACATTAAAATAGTCATTAAACTGTCAAGTACACCAAGTGTCCTGTAAGGTTCAAAATAAAGATAGCGAGACTGAGCATGCTGGAGTGATACAATCTGTTGGAATGCTTCAGGATGGGAACATCTTTAACTTGAGGTTTGAACTGCTCATATCACAGAAAGATGAAACCAGGGCTTAGTTTGCATATGGAAACGCTTGGCCTAGTGCTGTCTGTAGACATTTTGTTGTTCTCATTTTTCTCTGCTGTATTTAAGTGGATAGTTGGTCCTGTCTGCCCCACCTTGACTCCTGAGTGCTACTTAAAATGATGTGCCTGGCACTATTGTTAGGATGCTTACTGCAGTGAATTAACTTTTGGAACAACCCAAAGCAGAGGACTGTTCTTATTTATTCCCACCTCTCTGGGTTAACATTCACAACCTTTAATTGACAGGTATAACTATGAAAATATGGACAGCCTCTAACACAATTGTGTAACTGTGACTGAATAGTTCCTCCATTTGCCTTTTTTGTCCAGGCTGTGGAGTTGCCATGCAGCCTTGACACCCACAAACCCATTTTGTGCTGGTTACCAAACCTGTTTTCCTCCTCCAACATGTACTACAATGAGATACAAAAGTTCTCAGTGCAATATTCTCAAAATGTTCCCATCCTCATAACACAAATCCCTGTAGTACTGGTCCCACTGATGTCCAGGCTGGCTGGGAGGGAGAGGCAGCCTCCAGGATAATTAAAGCATGGTCTGGTAAGGAACTCATTTGGGTTCTCAATTTTTTTTTTTTTTTTTTTTTTTTTAAGATGTCCAAAGTAAGAATTTTAGAATGAGGTATGCCTCTGGCTGTCTTGTGCTATTGCATATCAGGCTGTAATTTTAGCATAGCCTTCTGGTGTGCTGCTCTCTTATGATTTGAGACACCTGAGTAGATTTTGTGGGGCTAATCCACATCAGGGATTTGCCAGATTCTGGCAGAGTTAATATTTGCAGCTGAGCTGTGTGCATAGCTGGGTTTCTTAATTAAAAAAACACCATAGTGGGCCATGTCTGAAGTCAACCAGTGAATCACAAAACCACCACTCCCCATGGTTAGAACTTCATGCAACGTTTTCGTCCTTTGACTTTGAAAAAGCACTGTTGAATGACTCAGCCTATGGCTAGGAAAATGGTGAGTGGCCAATTGCATCAATAGAGGCAGATCAATCTACCCTCCAATCACTGTCCCAGTGATCGGATTTCCATGTTAAGTCAGCATTTCCATGGCTGTCCTCAGCTGCTTCTGGAGTCAAGGAAAGCAAAACTTCTTTGGAAGGCTGACCATTCATTTCTTTTTCATTCCAGCATGTCTCCCAAGAGCATCTGAGCAGGTGAAAGAAAAGCATCTCTAAATACAAGTCAATAGTCACTTCTTTCTCTGTCTGGTAGCCTTTTCCAAGCAGGAAGATAAAGAATTGTTTGGAATGCTTGTGTTCAAAATAACGTATCTTGACAGTTTTCTTTACAGTTCCTCCAGGTCTTTATACAGAAGAAAAAAAAAAGTTGCTATGATGGACAGCCCAGGAAAAGGGTTTAACTGGTATATTCAGAGACCTTGAAGAGGAACATCAGTTGAAGTAATGGAAATTCTCGGTGGACAGTGCCTCTTTAAGGCATAACAAGATTGTCTAAAACTGTTCCACCTGCTCTTTTTCAGAGAGCGATTTCCCTTGCTGTTGCAGAACAGGCAGTTTTTGCTTCCACCTTCGGAATAAAGCTTTCAGCACCTGGGTGCCTGGAAGCCCTCAGTGAAGTGTCAAATTACTTAAAACTCATCAAGGACCCACCCATCAGGTGGGTGCAGCTGCAGCGTGTAAATTCTTCCGCTAATCTTATGGTCAATTGTATTTCAGCTAAGCCAACAGAAAAGAGCCGTGTTCTCTTCCCTACCTTGAAATTTTTCAGAAAATGCAAAAAGAAACATCAAGGAAATAATCATCAGTGTACACAGGGTTCATGTTTCCCACTGAAACCTGGGAGAGACTATTAACAAGTTAAAATCTCATTTTATCAAAGATAAAAATCACCTCTCCCATTTTGTTTATTTCCATGCAGTGCTACACAAGCTGATGCCGCTCAATAGAGCGAAGAGCTATAAAATTCAGCATAAGAAATGCAGGTGTTCAACATGCAAAGCCAGGTAAATATTCTGCAGTGATAGCCCTGAAATATTGGAGGTTCTAGGCTTGTTTCTGTGGAGCTAGTTTTATTTTCTGGATCAGCAAAATCAGTAATGGGCATCTCAGCCCAGCTAGCTTGAGTCTGATCTGTGAATTACCACTTAATTTTCTAATAGCATTAGGCATCTGTTCTAAGTAGAGCTCCACTGCTTCCTGTGAAGGAGCTGGTTAATATGTCCATTAGAGCTTGTGTGCAAGCCTAGCTATGGCATGGTGCTATGACTGTTAAACCTCAGCTGATGAATTAATGCTTCAGAAATACAATGCTGCTAAATGACTACGGATTGCTTTTAAAGAGTGGAAAAAATAGAACTACATTAAGCCATTGCTGAGGTCCTTTACTTTCTGTGACCCTGCTGCTGACAAATTTTGGGGGTGCTTCAAAAGGCTTTTTGTCATTTGACTTCTCATGTGTCAGACTTCAATCCAGATGTTTGAGTTCTAGAGAATGGATGGAAGTCCACTTTTCATCCTCTGCTTTGGAAGAAGGTAAATTGGGAGATTTGAGCCTGGATTCTGCCGAGAGTCACAGCATCTTTTGAGGACTGGTTGGCTCTGTGTGTAAGCTTAAAAATGAACAAATAAAGCTTTTACTCTCAGACTCTTGGAAGTAAGAAGTGTTGCTCTGAGCCTTTTTCCAGCACTCCAGCCTCTTCCATACTTAACCAGGGTAGTGCTTGGCATTCTTTGTTCTGCCCTTGCTTGAGGGCTTGCTCCCTCACCTTCAGTTTGCTGGCAGTAGTGGAAGGCAGCTGGCAGCCTTTCACCACTTTTATTTCTGGGATCAGAAATAGGTGCAGTCAGAAAAATGAAAGACTGTTTTGGTGACAATTTGAGATGGTTTTGCTAAATTAATTCTCTTGAATTTTTTTTTTTTTGCTGTGAGTCGTAGGAACATTTCCTAATGAGCAGCTAACTGTAAACTAAGCTTTCTTGGCACAGTGTTTGCGTTGAAGTTTTCTTTAAGGAAAAAGAGGTTGTTTACTAGAGCTGAACAAACTTAGTGTCAATATAGGAATCTCTTTAAAGCACTGATTTCTGCACACCTAGACATTAAAGGTTCTTAAAAGATTTTGTTTTGTATGTGAGCAGTCATAAAAACTGCTGTCTAAAAGATGCTTCGTAACAACTCTGAAAAAATAACAGGAGGAGGTGTATGGGAAGATGGGTTTGGTTTAAAATCCCAATGTCCATTATTTTTAAATAGATGTTAGTAAGACCCAGAGTTACTACCTGTTCTCAGTAACAGATACTTACGACTTACTTACGACTGTATTTGTAGACTTGAAATTTGTAGAAGTAACCTGTGCTTTTGGGTGGATTTAAGTTTGAAGTATAAAAATGTCCTAAGTTTTTATGCTGGAAACAACAAGGCTATTCCATAATTTTTTGGTAGCTTCTTAATTTTGGTCTGGATCAGGATAAGCTTGGCAGAGCTCAGGGAGCAGCAGCAAGGATAAAAGCAGCCCTATATTTTAGTGGTTTCCAGTTTTCAAAAGGTGGTCATTAGTGTGGTTTGGAAAGCCAAGACTTAAAAGCCTCATGGTTTCCTCTGCAGATTTGAAGTTTCATCTGAATTCTTTGGAGGACCCAATTAATTGGGTTGAGTTTTGGGGTTTTTTTTACAGAAGATTGTGAATTTAGGAATGGAAAGTAATAGGCATGACCTGCAGAGCTCCAGTGTGGTCAGAGCAGGACCTGTTGAATCATTCCTGTGTGCTGTCGAAGTTGCTGTGTAGCCGAATTGCAGGGCTTGAAAATTCCAGGTAAGTATTTTATCATGTTCAAAAACACATGCAGTCTGTGCACATAAATAATCAATCTGTGATGCTGAAAAACATCTATAAGGGGATGGATACTTGAACCAAACTCAGACTGCATTGCAAACCACATTCCTCCTTGTTACCCTTCTTTTATCTTGCTTTTTTTTTCCTGCTCAGGAATTTTTCCTTGCCACTTCAAATTCTCTGTTAAAATATGCCCTTCAGTTTCCTGCTTCCTTTTGGACCATTGTGTTTTAGATAAAAACACAATCTGTGCAGCCTTTTTATCTGGAGTCAGCCAAGTGGTTAGACAAGTAGATGGAGTGAGGAGCCACAGGTTCCTGCAATGGCTCTTTTGCTCCCAGTGGGCATCATAAGATCTGTAAAACAAATGTTCGTGCTGTGTTGAGGAAGGAATTTTGGTTTGTTTCCTCCTGGAATGCTAAATAACTTTTAATCAGTAGTAAGGAGTTTATTTTTCTGTCCAATGTTAACAAATTATTCTGTCTCCTTTCTACCAGATTTGGCCACTAGAGAAGTTAGTGGAGAACTTGTGTGGGTGTGTGACTTGTGATGAGTTTTAGTCCAGGAGTTACTTTTGCCTTGAACAAATTGCTTTGACGTGAGGAAAGATTTTCTGAATGTACTTTCCTATGTATTATGGAATCTGTATCCTGGTAACTACAGTGATTATATTCCCTAACTCTTGTCTCGCTAAAGTGTCCTAAGATGGCGTGAACTCTGTCAAACCATGGAGAAGTTACAAAATAGCATCTCTCAGTACTCTTCCACATGTGAGGCTCTCAGTGATGCCTTTGTGGTATCAGCAGTGATGGTTTGTATTAACAGTCAGCTCAGAAATGAAAGATCTGAGAGTTAAACTTTTCAAACACTATTAAGCCATAGCTCCTGTCCTTAGGCTTTGGTTTGGATCTTCCTTCTGGTAGTCCAGGAAGGCAAAATTGCCCCATGGCTGTTTTTTTCCGTAGAATATCAGTGAATGTGAAAACATTAACTTGCACTCAAGTTTTCACTTGCTGACTGACTAACAGGACATCTTGCATCTCTGTGCCTCAGATACCCAGATAATTAATGCGAGAAAGCGGAAATTAGTCAGGCCATGCAAGACAGAGTGATGACACAGATTGGAGTGAGGAGACAGCATTAAGCAGAGTTGAGCCTGCTTCTGGGTGACCTTAGGCAAGTCACTTGACTTTGTGCTTCAGTTTAGCCCAGTGATAAATAGGCCTGGCTCCCTGTGCTGGGATAGGACTTAAGGTGGCAGCATGAAAAGGGAGCTTGAAAATAGCGCTGTGGCAGTGTTCTGCTGCAAGGGGAAGGAAGTGGCTGTGACACAGCTTGGAAATTGTCCCTGACATCTTTGTGACACGTGGAAGGTGACCTGGCTGATTAAACCTATTTGGACCTACCTGTGTGCTGCGTGAAGATTATCAGTGTTTGTGCTTTCCTCTTCTCTTGTCCTTATTTTTCAGGAGGCTTTATGTTAAACTGTTCCACTCCTAGCCATTACACCCAAGCTGTACTTTTGAAAGCTTGAGGCCCTGAAATTGATCTTTTTTAAAGGACACAGTTCTGGGTACAGTGATGTTTGTTCAGGGAATATTCCAGTAGAGATGTTATGACCTTTGTCTCTCCAGGGATAGAATAGAGGATGCCAAAGGCAGCCGTGTTACACAAGCAACTTCAGGAAGCTGAGGCAGTACTGAGTCGTGGCTTTCCTGGATTTGATCACCTCTCCCCCAGCTTAGCACTGTCTGCAGTGTGGCACTCCCTGTTGAAGTTCACAGTGCCAATGTCTCACATGCAGATTATGTGGTCTTTGACTCATGTAGGCCCTTATGGAGCATGGTAAACTGGAGGGGGAAATAATCTGATACTGTCTAAGTAAAAATTCCAAGGGCAAAACGGCTGCCCATGAGTCGAAGGTACTTGGAAATCTCCCCTTTTCCTTGTAGAAAGGCAGTAGAATGTGCAAAGCAGTAAGGAATGCTTCAGGCTGCAGAAGGTCTTTGTAATCTGATGGTTGCTGTTGGCACACATGGAAGTACATGGATTATTGTCACTGAACTTCTGAGTGTTCAGGGCTTCATGTTGGCTATAAACACAGGCATCTAAATATAAACTGCACCCCAGATACCACTCTACTCCTGCCTTGGCTCCCAGTTCTCTGCTTGTGCAGACTCCTCCACCACAAAAGTCAATAAAGGACAAACAGATGAGAACTCCACCCCTTCCAGCAAGTTAAAGCAAGCCAAAGACTGCTTCAGTGAGATTTCTGCTATTTAAATTCAAAAGCAAACGCAGGCTGGTATTATCAGCTCACACCAGACCTGCTTGCAGACAGTAATTCTTCCTGTCTTGGACCCCTGCCCATGTGCATTATTGTAATTATCAGCAATTTAAAAAAAATAAAGCAATAAAGCTAGGATGAGCTGCTAGTGTAGATTTACTGCCTGCTGTGTCAGGCATTCATTAGCCTTCCTGGGTTCAAGCCACCTATCTGCTGAATAAAAGCAGGAAGAAAGAGCTAAGGAAAACAATGCATGAAATACCATTTGAAGCATGAATTGAGAGCTCTGCTTGCGTTTACAAGTTGTGAATCCAAAACCAGGGGAATTTTAAGTATTTTGTCCAGAAGTTACTGTGTGTAAAGTCCTTCTGCCAACTTCCCTCACTTTTTAGTTGAAGTGTTTGTTTCCTGAATAGCGACTTACCATTAATTCCCAGGTGAGATTCATGTCAATGAATGTTAGATTTAAGGACAGTGTGGCATCTTGTGATCCAGGAGGGCTGAGCTTTACAATGCCAGCCCAGCTGTTCTCCTTCCAATAGCTTCAGTTTGTGACTGTGGCTCTTCTTAATTTTCATTTTGCCAACGGCTGGCCTCTCCTTGTGGAAGGAAAAATGGACATCAGCTGGAGGCAACAGTAATATATGGGATGCAGTTGAAGCAGTTGAGTCCCTACACAAAGATTCACACCAATTTTTCAGCCCAGACAGGGCAAAACATTAGAATCTGTGTACATTGAAAAGCAGCAGCCATGGAAGGTTGTATATCAGGAAGGCTGTTAAGGTAGCAGGGCTCATTTTTGTGTGAAAGGAACTGTTAGAATTTCTCAGTGGTCTTGAAAGCGTTCAGTTTATATCCTCCATATCTGTGAGTATTGCACTGACATTGGGAGATTTGCAGTTGCTCAGATAGAGTAGGAAATGTAATTAAAAAAAAAAACAAAAAACAAACCAAAAAAAACAAAAAAATATTCTTCCTTTAATTTAAGGTGGGCAGTGTGATTTGTCTGAATAAGGACAGTGCTGAACAGCCTGTTCTGAAGTCTCTCAGGTTATGGTTCATGTGGACTGTCATTTAATAACCAGTATTGCTTTCTAGGGCCTTAGCTTAATTATAAACAAACAGCGTAATCTTTCCAAGTGCTGCCTGGCTTTTTTTTTTTTTTGTCAATGTAGCAGCAACTGGTTGTGGAATACATGTAACTCTCAGGAGCAGGAATTCTGATCTGACCTGTAAAGAATCCTACAAAGGGCCCTTCCTTGTCACTTAGGGCAGGGTATGCCTTCAGCAGCCAGTAATCTGTTCTCTGGCCACCAAGTCAATGCATTTCTCTGTTGGAGCTTTCTTCAGCAGCTCATAAATTCTAGAGGCTGGAGTTCCAGTTTTAAAACAGCTTAATCTTCCACAGTTTTATGCAGAGCTACTCTTGTGTTGCTGCAGAGGAAGCCTGATGGAAGGCATGGGCGGTGTGGGTTCTCCTCACAGGCTCTCCATGCTTCTCAAGATCCCATCTACTCTGGTTTTGTTGGAATAAAGGCTCATTCTGGTTAATCTGATCAGATGGATGAGGCTATGGTCATGTTTGACCTCACTGAAAATGCAGAACTCAGTTAAATATGATGTCTTGCAGATACCTTTTGCTACTAAGGAAAGCTCTCAGGAACTAATTTCTGTGAATTATAATTATCAGCTTCTCTTCACAAGAGAAAAGCTCCAATCACCCTTCAATCCTCAAGCTCCTGGCAGCATGCCAGAAGGTTTTCCAGAGTAGTATTCTGTAGGGAGCTGTATGGACAGCATGTGAAATAAGTTATGTTGTGATGAGGTTTAACGGATCGTGGTAATAAAAGGCAAGGGACATGGATGTCATTTTCATGTTTAGGTCTTTATAAGCCAGAACTGCAATGTACTGCTTTCAGGGGTAGATGAAAAATATTCTTTATTTTCCCAAAGTCCCTAGCCTTGTGTCCCTCCTTTGGGATGGGTGATACTTGCAAGAAGAACAGATATGACCCTTTTTAGTATCTGGAGCCCAGGCCTCCAGGTGGGTAATGCTCACACATCAAACCCTTTGTCACAAGCTGAAGAGGCCAGTAGTAAATAAAAGCCAGGATACTTGGGCAGACACTTCTGTCAGAGAAAAGGAATATTTGGAGGCTTGAATTGCAGGATTTCAGGACCATAAATCAGGCACTGGATGGCAGGGTAAGGAATTTAACTGATGTTAACTGGCCAGAGATTTGTGTTTATAGAATCAAAAACTTCTTTGGTCTTGGAAAGCAAACTGGATTACAGAATTATACTAAAAGGCAGAGTCCAGATTCTCCTGAGACATCTTGTAAATGCAAGTTCCAGTGAGGAAAGTAATAGCTCATGGAACAGTCTTTGCCCAAATAACATTTGTCTTGCTCTCATGTTATGCGTATGTATTAATAGGATAGTAGCTACTGAAATAATGCTGAGCAAGGATGTACACAATTGGATGAACTTTCTTCCATCATGTGTATGTTGCCCCTTCCGATCTGTGAGGCTGTTTATTTAAGGGATTGAATAGCTGCTTCCCAGCACTAAAAGAACCAGCCGCTTCCATTTATGGCTGGGAAATTCCCAGAGAAAAATGTGCTGTTGGTTTGTTCATCCCTTTGCAATGTGGAACGGTGAATTCTCTGAAGTACTGAAGAGCTTTACTAAGGACATGGCTTTATCCCGAGCTTCATGCCGGTTTACATATTCTGCAGCCTTCCTTTTGCAGAGTGATGCTTGAGTGTTGCCTGAGGGGATCTGCTTCCAGTTTTCATACGCTGAAGGCAATTGTGGGAAACATGAGAAAGTTACTAGGTCCCAAAACGTGACTTTTTTCCCTGTTTAAGTGTCAGTGATAAAGGTGTGGCCTCCATGGAGTTTGGAGGTCCTGTAGTCTCTCATTACAGCTAAAATGAGATTAAAGTACTAAATTAAATAACTGATATGATTGAGGGCTGGAGCAGACTGCCAGTGGAGGAAAAATTGAAGCCCATTGCTCAAAAATCTTGCCTTGCAGGTCCTCGGGTTAAAGAATCAACTCATGTATTTCGAACTTCATTAACTCACCCAACAGCACAATTCAAGAGAAGACTTCTGTGGTTGATTAAAAGTGATGAAATCAAGCAAGTAATTAAGTCTCGTTTGTTCAGCTGTGAATTGGGGCTTACCATGTTCTGGTAGCTACGGCAACAGCACTCGACTGATATGCAAACTATGTGAACAATCCAAGGAGGAATGATACCTTTGCAGGGAGCAAGCTGGAGAGGGAGTAAAAACAAACACTGGCTCACATCAGTATGTACATAGGGGATGGTCATGATTTCAGGAGGTTGGTGTGTGTTTGAACAGGAGTTTTGAGTCCATAAGTTATCCATTCGTCGTACCTCATACAAGAGGTGTGATGAATGGATAACTTAGGGATGTTTTTGCCTCTCTGATGGAGCCTGCACCTCTCCTGCTCATGGAGTTCCTTTATTGTGCTGCAGACTTGTTAAGATGGCTTTGAAGGAGTCAGATTTCAGGCATCAGCAGTGCCATCATAGCATATACATTTATTCTCTTTTGATGCCCTGTATTCTTACAAGGGTTAGTGTTTCCTAGGTTCTTGATCTTGCATTTCTTTTCGTTTTTTTCCAGGGGTGGAACTTAGATGTGGTTGCAATATTGCCATCAAACAAAACTGTTTTGAGGATTGTTTCCTGCAGGTCAGGTCCTGTTCTCTCTGGAAAATGCTTGTTGGTACCAAAGTGGTGTTTCTTTGGAGAGAGATGAAAAGGGCCTCTTAAAAAGTTTGTGTGTGTTTAGGGAATTCTGAAGGATCATTCTACATTTGCTTCTTTCTTCTGTAAAGACACATCAGGGAGGAGGGTGGTGCAAGACCTGTCACAGGTTCTGGTGTGTGCACTTATAAGATGTTTATTAAAGGCTTGCTTTATGGAAGAACCAAGTTACTGCACCATATTCCCAACCTCAGTCTATTTCTTAAAGTTCCTCCTGTACCTGAAGTATGTGACTCTTTTTTCCTTAGGACAGAGAGTACAACAAATGTACCTACAGTAAACTTGAAAATATATGTGAATTTGGCAGCATTTTTATACTAGGACATCAATGCTGCTATCTCTTACATGTAGTTTGGTATTTCATTACTTTGTAGTCTGTTCTAAAACATGCTGTCATAAGCATCTGTTGGTTGAGGTCAGAGTAAGTAGAAACCACTTGTATAAGACTATTTGTCTTAAATGATGCACAGGTGAATAGTACTTAAAACTCAGGGGGTCATTTTTCTGCAGTTAATATTTGAATTTATGCTTTTGTGCCTCAGGTTGGTTTTTTCCACCAAGCACTAATCTTCTGTTCAGCACTAAACAGTCCTTGACTTTCTGAGTGTTGAAATGTCTTATCTCCAGGCAGAGAGATAAGGGGAGGGGGAAGAAATGAGCTGATTGTGATGGAGTCATTCTTTTTCCTAATATCCTGTAACTAAGAGCTGCACAAAAGTTATCCAGTTGAATTCTACTCTTCACTCCTTTATTTCCTTTAAGCATACAAATATTGATACGAGCTGATGGAGGTCTGCAGGCAGTAGGGAATGAACAGTGCCCGCAATAATTCATGCATTTTTCAGTGCACAAAAAGTTAAATATGAAGGCAGGACTGGTATCCTGGGGTTATGTTGCCTGCCAGGAAAAGCATTGTGAGGCCAGCAGACTCTGTGCATTGCTGTTTCTATCTGGAGAAGTTGAAATGGATTCCATTCCCCTAAACACCTTAAAGAGCTTTGGAGTTCATCTGTTTTTGTTTTTTTTTTTTTTTTTTGACTTATGCCTCTTCCTGTTTCTCAGCAGCTAGTAGTTATTTAAGGAGAGCATGTTCAGCTCCCAGCATCCACTTGGTCTTCTCAGAAAAAAAAAGAAGTCTGCAATTTAATTTACTCCTCTTTTGGTCAGCCAGCAAGATTTCAGAAAGGGGCCCTGACCTTGTTTTCATTGATCAGTCTGCAATTTGACCCAAATGTGGGCCTGGACTGTCAGGTTCTTGTCTGCTGGTGCAGTCTGGGAAGTGCACAGAATACACATCTGAAACAGCTCACCATAAGAGTGCACTGAATGGGACACAAGGCTTTGAGAAGCTGATTGCACAGCTGTTTTTTCTGATTCAGCAGATACTATCTTTATTTGTATGTTTGAGCAAAAAATCAGAAAAGCAGGATTCTTGCAGTGGGATGCAGTTATTTTATTATTAGTTAGTAAAGCCTGGTTGTGTGTGACCTCACAGAGATCCTTCTGCCAGCAGTTATTAGTATTAGTTATTTAGTAAGTTTTTCAGACATCTGTTTTAGCCCATGTAGGTGCAGCCTTTTAGTGGGAACTACTCTTGGTTTTGGTAAGCTGTTGTTTCAATTATAAGAACAGGTTTTGAGAAAGCAAGCGTCTTGCTGGTGAAAACTTGGGGTGAGCTCAGCATCTCAAGGAATGTTGTTACAAAATAGTTTGCAAGACTCCACTGATATTCTTGATCAAGCAGGAGCTGTGTGAGAAGATGCTAGAGGGTTTCTGGTTCTTTGAGTTGTTGAGTCTTTGATCAGATAATGCAATAAAGCTGTTTTGTTTTGGTTTGTCTTCACAGGCCCTTGCAGCCAATGCTGGGACAGGGTTTGCGGTGGCAGAACCTCAAATTGCCATGGTCTGCGGGAAGCTAAATATGCACGTGAACATCCAGACTGGGAAATGGGAACCTGACACTTCCGGCACCAAGAGCTGCTTTGAAAGAAAGGAGGAGATTCTGCAATACTGCCAGGAGGTGAGATTCTCTGTGTAATCCTGAATCTTCATTGCTGTGAAGGAATTGGATTCCAATTCAACTGCTCAGTAGCAAATTAACCCTGCAGGAGATGAGCTTGCTTTTGCCTAGTCCAATTCCCTGCATTGTCCTGCTGCATTATTGTTCAGGAAGAGCAGGGAGGACACTATAGTGGGATTTAAAAGCTGCCTCAGATCAGCTCATGGTGCCACAGAAGGTCCTTGATCTGTAAGTCAAAGGTATATCTTCATCTGTTTGCAGGGCTTTACCCCAGTGTTCTGCCCCTGAGCTGGTATCTGCTCTCTGTTGCATAAAATGGAACCTGACATCTATTCTAGTTAGAATGTGGCTGTGCTGTTCTCAGTGATGTGTTCAGATCAGCCAGAATGTTAAAAAAATATTTTAATCAAATTTTGTCAGTATTTTCAAGCTCTTTAGGCTTTATTGAAAAAGGTATAATCATCTTCTAGTGTGTTCTAGATACACTGTAACTTATTGGTCTTGTCCAGTGTCTTTAATGCTGCTCTGAGGTTATAGGCACGTAAAATACCACAAGGAATGTATTTTTTTAATGGGAAAGCAACAGAATGTACCATGCCTGGATTGGAAAACTTTTTAAACTGTTTTACAAGGCTGATATAACTGGGGCTGCATTTTTTTCATGTGGTAGAAGCCTATATATAAGTCAGTGTCTGGACTTGAGAACTTGAGTAGGGTATAAGGATCAAATTAATACATCATAAATGGATCAGGCATGAGGAAACTGGAAGAGGTGGGTGCATAACTTGACAAGTGATGAGAGAGTCTGAAGATGTTACTAAATCCTGTTTGTTGGCTATTGCTGTTCCAGGGGGTATTGTGCTGCTTCAGAAAGAGTGAAACAGCTACATCTGCTCCAAACCCAAATATCCAAATGCTCCTCCTCCACTGCTGTGCAAATCCAGACCTCTCAGCTTGATGCCAGTGAGGGATCTTGCCCTGACCTGGCTTTCTCCTGCCTCAAAGCAGTGGCATATCTATTTCTGAAGCCCTATGTGACAGACAGCTGGAGCTTTTTTATGTCTCCAGCTGTCCTGAGCTTGATCCAGAGCAGAGTGTGTGTCCATGCACAAGCTCCACCTCGTTCCTGTGTGGAGAATCAGCCTCACTAGTCTGGTAGGAGCTGCTCTGCACATTCTATGTTCTTTCTGGAGAGAAACGTATCTGTCTGTCCTGTTCCCCAGATGTACCCAGACCTTCAGATCACCAACGTGGTAGAGGCCAACCAGCCTGTCAGCATCGACAGCTGGTGCAAGCGTGGGAAGAAGCAATGCAAGGACCACACTCACAGTGTTGTGCCATACAAGTGCCTGGGTGAGTGTATGCTGTGGGTGTGCTGTGGGAGAAGCAAGGAGTTGCCTCCTGGATTCTTACAGAGAGAACAACTCAGTTTGTTAGACTTGTCTTGTGTCAGGTTGTCATTTCCACAACTTCACTGAAATGTTTTTCTTTCCACAAGATGGAACTCTGCCTTTCTGGAGCAGATTGACAGCTTGGTAACAACTGTGGTAGAATAATGGTGCCTGGCACGAAAAACAAATCCCCATTCTCTCCAAATGCCATAAAAACCTGAAGGCTGTTGTATCTGAGTACGACAAAGACACTGGGATTTAATATTTGATCCTATTTTTGTGAAGCTTTAATATGTTGTTGCCTTGGAGACTTAAATGCTCAGTGTGCTCAGGCTTCCTGCTTGGTCTTGGCAAGAGATCTCTATTCTATTTCAATGACTATATTTAAACTTTGCTGTTTCAAAGAGGTTCTTTTTTCTTGCAGCTGTATCCCTTGTCCCCATTTTGAACTGTGAAAGAATACAAGATAAACTGTGATGGATTTCATGATGCTTTCCAGAATCTCCCTACCCGCTGGAATCAGGCAGCGTGTTTTAACTGGTTAACTTGTGACTTCTGACCTGTGGGTTGTGCGTGACACTGCGCTGCCCCGCATGTGTTCTTAGGAGCGAGCTTAGTCTTAGCTGGCTGACTTTCTTTTCAGTTATCCACTGGGGAAGACTTATAAGAGGTCTTGGGAGAGTCTGATTGCTGGGAGCGTTCAGTAGGAACCAGTTTTCGTATTTTGTGTCCATATCTCAGGTTACCATGTGATTTGACATGGGAGAATACCAGCAAAGCAGCAGAACCGTGTGTGTGCTTTGTCCTTTATGCAGTGCCTTCTGCAAGACAATCATAGAGCACTTCATTAAACATAAAATTTATTGTGAACACATCCTGGGAGAAATGTGCTTGTCTTTATAGATATGGAAATTCATGTTTAAGAAGCCTCCAAGCCCAACTGGATCATGAGGATCTCCTTATGATAATCTCCTGATCATAAGGAGAACTGATGGAAATAAGGATGAAAGCAAGATCCCTAGATTTATAAGGATTTGGGAAATAATCCTTCCCCAAACCCATTTCCCAGCTAAAAAATAAGCTGATTTTACTGACACTGCCCTAAAATTTAATTAACATTAAACTATTTATTCAGGTTTTTCATTCGTGTATTTCACAGTGGTCACGACTTGCAGGCCCCAGCCTGTGAGGCAGCTTTGGTTTTCAGATCTGAGTTGCAAGTCTGGAGTCCATGTAGCTATAAAATCACTGTCTTTAGCACTCGACAAATTGCTTGTTGTAAGTGGATGGTGTGTTTCTCTGAGATTATAGTCAAACTGTGGGATTTTGTTCCCTTTCTTGGTTGTATTTTCCTTGATACATTAATGCATAGGGGATCTTGAGGTAGGATCCTGTCACCATACCCTGTTAAATCTTCTCTGCCCCTCCCCTACCAAGGAAAACTCCTTTGTATTTCAAAAGTGAAGAGAAGAACCCATGAATTTTGTCTTCATCCCACAGAACTACAGTCCCTTGGTTTTAAAGCTTGCTCAGTTCTACTTTTCTTACCAGAAGCATTTAAAGCTTTTCTAATAGAGTAGGATGAAAGATTATTAACTCAAAATTCTAACTGGCCTATTTTGAGGTAAGGAAACTGGGAAAATACAATCTCTCTGTTAGTTTAAAATGTAAGTAGTTGCAAAGGGATGATGAAGGTCAGTTGATTTCATTGTCTTCAATTATCAGGTAATCAAACTCGAAACTATTTAACTTCTCTGTACTTTGTAAATGTATCCGTGGTCTTTTAGTATCAACAGTAAGGAGCTGCAAAAAAATTGGTCGTGCGAATAATATTTCAAATATATTTTGGAAAGATGGTGTGAAAGATTGACTGGACAAAGAATTCTGCTTTGTGGAGACTATGAAAAAAGGTCTTTGACTTAAAAGCTTTTCTCCAATTTTAACAAATGACTCCTAAAACTGCTGGTCATGTGTGCAGGGAATGATGCTTTGAAACACTTGAGCTGAAGATATTTTCCTAGTCTTCTCAGAGTATCTAGCTCTCTCCTTATTTTAAAATTACTGAATGCAGCATTTGAATCTGCAAGAAAGAAAGAAAAACCTCAGCTTGGAGAAAATTTCACATTTGGATTCCAGTGGCAGTGTTTGCTGGGACTTCTAGGGTAAGAACAAGAAGTGATGGTCATTTAGTTCTGATCTGTAATTCATATTTGTTGTTACCAGGTTCAATGATGATGAAAATTTAGGCTAAATAGCTTTTAAGTCCAACTGAAGTAGAGTCTGTATAGCAGAGAGATTCTCTCTCTCCTGTCTTTCTCAAAAGCAAAAATCTGGATTTGGCACAAAGATGGCACTCTGATATTTAGGCTGTATAGTTTTTATTTTCTAGCTCTCTGTGTTTTGGTTAGGGCAGTGAACGTGTTGCGGTTGATCTTGAATTAAACCATTTGGGAAAAAAAACCAAAACCAAACAAGATTTGCTCAAATACTGAAAACATAAATAACACTCTCGGCATATAAAAATTTCAAGGCTGTTCCAGCAACAGAGAGCATGAAGGAACTTTGGAATGATGCAGCTCATTTGAAAATAGGTGATTAAGTAGTTTGAAACGTCCTAGTGCAGACACAGTCTTCTCAAAGATTTGAGTGAAAACTCTTCAGTCAGTCCTTTAGTGGAAGACAAACTATTTATTAACTTGCAGTGTAAACTCTGCATTCAGTTCAGCTTTAGGGGTCAGCAGGAT
The DNA here is from genome assembly GCA_013397155.1 of Irena cyanogastra. Taxonomy (NCBI): domain Eukaryota; kingdom Metazoa; phylum Chordata; class Aves; order Passeriformes; family Irenidae; genus Irena; species Irena cyanogastra. The sequence goes on along the minus strand of VWZV01001830.1, from coordinate 63,728 downwards.
TACCCCATGCTCATTGTTTTACCTTGGAATTTCAGAGGCTCTGTTTCTCTTTAGATTCTCAGAAATAATTTTCAGACCTGGTGTAACTTGTCTCCTTTAAGAATATGCCAAACCTTCAAGTCACACTGTAGTGGTTTAACGTAGTTTGGTTTTTAGTTAAGGAAAAATCCACAAGCTATGGAAGTGATTCCCTGTAAGGACCTTGGCAGCTTCCTTCGGACCTGACAGAACCAATCAGCTGGGTAGTTTTGAATACTGATGTCCTGTTAAACCACTTAAGAGAGCTGAACGCACCTTTATGGAATCGCACTTAAAAATGAACAAACGCTGGGAAAAACTCTCCTGTTTCTGGCTTTTGAAGAGACAACTGGATGCTGGCCGGGCCAAGTCCTGCTCCACCGTGCAGCCTGGTGGGGCCGGGCTGGGCCCTGCTCTGCTGCAGCGCTGACTGGGCCGGGCTCGCTCCACTGTGCAGCAGGCTGGCCCTCAGCCTGCAGCTCTGCTGAGGTTCTGCCACTTCCGAGGTCCAGCCATGGCTGACGGGCCAGGCTGGCTCCGTTTGGATTTGGCCAGAGCAGAGCCAGGCCCTGCTCTGGCCGTGAGCTGCTGAGCCATCCTACTGGGGCTGTGGAAAAATCGTGCGTCTGAGAGCAGAGGCGGCCCTGCAGCCCCACACAAGAAAGCGTCAGGGGCCGCAGCTGTGGCAGCCAGAGCGGCTGCCACCCGGCAGAGGTGACATGGCCATCTGCAGGCCTGAACTCTTTTCAGTGCACAGATGAAACTTGCAGAGATCACTCACTCACTCTCTTGAGTGAGAGAAAAAGGAAACGGTGAAGACATAAAGAAAACAACATGGAGACACTAAGGTCAGTGAAGAAAGAGTCAAATCCCAGATGGGAGAAGAATGAGGAGATGGTTTAGTCTTGTGCTGAAATTCTCTTGTGAGGCTATGGTGAAGATATAATTGATACACAGACTTTTTTTTTCCCCTGTAACTCGTGGAACGCATTGTGGGGATGTGGCTTTCTAACCCCAGCTATGAGCGGAGGCACCCGTGTTGAAGCAAGCAGATGTTGAAGTAGCTGTGATCCAATGAGAAGCTTGAACAGAGAGAAATGAGAAAGATGAAGAACCTTGCCCAGGGATGGACGAAGAAAACCTCTATTTCCAGGGACAAAAGAAGAGAACTTTTGTTTCTAGACTAGAGCAGCTCATCCCTAAAATTGCACCCCAATAAGCTGAAATGACCCATGGTGGTAGTTGTGGGGAGACTACCAAGATGTGGGAGGGACTTCAAGATTGCAGATTTCTGGGTGGCTGCTGTTCATGAAAATTAAAACTACAAGAGAACTGTTTCTTGTGGAACAGTCTCTGTGGCATGGCAGGAGAGACTCCTCTCCCTAAGTGGACTGAAGAAAAATTATTTTAGAAGTGGTAAACTGACTGAAAATACCAAATTTATCTCTTTACGTTGTCAGTGGGAGAAAGAAAGAAGAGTTTGGGGGAGAAGTAGTGTTCTGAAGGTTTATTCTGATTTTTTAATTATTTTTTCTTTTAATTCTGTTAACAAAGTTTTCTTTATGCCCTTTAAAGTTTTGAGCCTGCTTTGCTCTCCTCCTAGTCCTTGTCTCAAAGCAAAAAATGAGTAAATAATTCTAGTGGGTGGCCTGGCGTTTGGCCCACTAGACCCCATTAATAGGTGCATTGGCCAAGAAACTCAGATTGGTGACCCAAAATGGCTACACTTAAATTTGTATTTCTGCCTGGTTCAACTGAAACCACTATACACATGCACAGGGTGCACTTTGGGGGAGTTCCGGTGGAGGCTTTATTTTCTGTTGGAAGCTGAACGCTTGTGAACTGTGGCTGTTGTGTTTTTCAGTGGGTGAGTTTGTAAGTGACGTCCTGCTGGTTCCTGAGAAATGCCAGTTCTTCCACAAGGAGCGCATGGATGTGTGTGAAAGCCACCAACACTGGCGCACTGTGGCAAAGGAGGTAATGGAGCCACTGGGACAGGAGTGTTTATTCTGGATCTGTCCACTTGGACGCTTGTATTGTTGGAGCATACAGTGTTTCTCTCTGCTTTGCTATTCCCATGTTCCAATCAATGAACTGAGGCAGACAGCAAGGAAATAAAAATTTCAAAGTACTCCAGTGACTTAAGAAACCTGTGTTGCAATTGAGTTCCTCTTCATGAAAAGCTGTCCTACATAGTTTATCCATATCACAGAGCAAGAAATTGAAATCAGCTCTCTGAGATACTGCTTTAACCAGTGGTTCATCCCTCTCTCTTTTTTTTGTTTTCCAGGGAGGTACCGTGAACATACGATAGTTTCTATTTTTCTTGCACATTTTGCTGTAATGTACTTTCTGCTGCTGGGGATTTGGTTGGGAGGGCTTGTCCGGGAGCAATCTGAGTTTCGTTGAGACTGATTAGTGGAGGTTTTACATAAGAGATGGATTATATTCTCAGAATAAATCTAGCCCATGGTTTTGGGGGGGTGAGTTTGTGGCTTTTTATCTGACTAGCTAAACTATTGCAAAAGGTCTGCACTCCCATTTGAAGCTGGGGTAATAAAAACAAGATCATGGCAGAATGTGCATGTTTTCCATTTTGTAGAAGCAACAATTGTAGAAACAGCAATACAAAGACCAGTTGTTAACCAGATGAGGTTAAGGATGCTCCACTTAAAATTTCTTTTTCTTTAAAATTCTGTGAGCAAAAATCCGTCTAAATAAATTTGTACTAGAGGAATTGTCTTTTAACTGAGGGTGAACTTGTTAATGTCTAGAAAATTGAAAAATCATTTACTTTAAATGTAGTTGGAGAACTTTTCCAGCAATATTTGGCTCATTTAAAATCAGTGCTATAACAAAATAAAGCACAAAATAGTTCTGATGGGTATAATAAAGCCTTTCTTCATTTTTTTCCAGGGACCTCAAAGCCAAGTATTTCCTTAGCTTAAGAGGAGTGTATAGACATAATGTCTAAGCATAGTTTGCATTTGACTTTTTCTTGAATTACCTGATTGATTTTCATCTACAGCATGGTAAAATAATCTTGATGCGAAGTCCATTTCAGCAATTATTCACTTGCTCCAATGTAAAGTTTAATAGATCAAGTTTAGTGAAATGGCCAGCCCAGAAAAGCAAACACCCTTTCTGGTTCTTTCAAGTATTCTCCCTTGAGCTGGCACAAAATGTTTAGGTTTTTTTCCTTGAACTTTGCCAGGTTGACAAACCAGCAGTTGTTGGGGCTGGGGTGTGAAATATTAACACCAGGAAGTACTGGGTGTTTCTGAATTTGGGACTTCTGTGTTTTGGGTTTTTTTTTACAGTTTTTACAAGTTTCAAATCCAGTCTCCTTTGATGTTCAAATTTAGGTCATATGTTGCTGTTGTTTTGCTGTAAAACTTAAACCATTCTTGAGATCTCTGATAGGCAAACTTGAGCTTTCTCAAAGGAAGAGCATGATGCTGAATTGACATGAATGGGCTTCCCTTTCAGGCTTGTCTGACAGAAGGGATGGTCCTGCGCAGCTCTGGGATTCTGCTGCCCTGTGGAGTGGACCAGTTCCACGGAACAGAATATGTGTGCTGTCCTCAGACTAAGGTTGTGGATGAGGCTCTGTCCAAAGAGGAAGAGGATGAGGATGAAGACTACGACCTTTACAAGAGGTAGAGTTCTTACTGGTGTAAATGTTGACAGCTTTGTACATGAAGCTGCTGCTTGGGAATATTTCACACAGCAACTCCCTTGTGGTGAGGATTGAGCAAATTTCTGTGCTTCTCAGTTTCTAAAGGAGTATCCTGAGCCTGAAGAGGACAAATGACTTTGCAGTGCCCCTTTTACTGGAGCAGCTAAAGACCCCTTCTCCCTTCATACCTGCAGAGAGTTGGGGTCATTCAGCCTCGAGAAGAGAAGCCTCCTGGGAGACCTTAGAGCCCCTTCCAATGCCTAAACAGGCTCCAAGAGAGCTGGAGAGGGCCTTTGGGCAAGGGCCTGCAGGGGCAGGACAAGGGACTTCACCCTGCCAGAGGGCAGGGTTAGATAGGATATTGGGGAGGAATTCTTTCCTGTGAGGATGAGGCCGTAGCACAGGCTGCTGAGAGAAGCTGTGGCTGCCCCGTCCCTGGAAGTGTCCAAGGACAGGTTAGATGGGTCTTGGAGCAACCTGGGATATAGTGGAAGGTGTCCCTGCCCAGGGGAGGGGGTTGAACAAGATGGGCGTTAAGGTCCTTCCCAACCCAAACCATTCTGGGATTCTACAGTAGGAACCTGCCTCAAGGTTAGACTTCCACTTGCTGAAAAATGTAAAGAGGCCACATGAAGCCAGAGCCATGGAGAAACTCTGCCTGTGGCAGCAGGAGTGTCTGTAATAAGAGATGTCCCCTTGCTATGAATGATGGGCTAATTAATAGTTGGTACACTTTTTTTTCCATCTCTGCTGTTTCTAGAGCAGATGGCAAGAATCATTATCAAGTATATCCAAGTGATTAGCCTTAACCTTACTTCCTAATTTATCTGTGTCCCTCCAGTGAGTTCCCTACAGAGGCAGGTGTAGAAGACTTCACAGGAACAGCTGTGGAGGAAGATGAGGATGAGGATGATGAAGGGGAAGAGGAAGAGGACGTGGTGGAAGACCGTGATTACTACTATGACAGCTACAAGGTTGATGACTACAATGAAGAGACCCCCACAGAGCCCAGCAGTGATAAGGCTATGGCTGAAAAAGAAGTGAGCAGTGACATGAAATGTAAGACACATTCCAGTCCACAGGCCTCCTGCTCCCTTGAGATCATTCCCGTTGGCTGTCAGTTAGTGATGGGGTTTTGATCAAGTCAATAAGTGCCACTTGGAAGTTTTGTTTGCCAGATAAGTTAGCAAACAGAGGAAAGCTGATGATGCTTGTTTCAAATGTTGAAATTAACTCTCTAGAGCATGGGCCATATGTTTTCAGATAAACAGCAGTTCTGCTGGCGGGAAGCCCAGCGTGCGGCATGTTAAACAAGCACCTCATGAAGGTGCAGTGATGAGTCAGAAAAGCCGTATCTGCAAATTTTGGGAAATCTTGAAGGGACATTTGGGGTACACTGTAAGTTTAAAATTTGGTGGTTTATACCAGCTTAAAATGAGGAAGCTCGAAGTGGTGGACCATACTCTGCAGAGGTTTTATCTGGTCATTTAAGGGTGAGGAACATCCTTGGTGCTACCTTCGTGTAAACACTTCTCTTCCACAAAAGAAAGCCAGCACAACTGTCCCAACTTTATTATATGTTAAGATAGACTTTCTGCAGTAGTAGAATCTATTGTGCTGGTGGCAGCTTTTGTTGAGTGGGAGGTGCCCTTGCAGAGGGCTTGTGATGGGGTGCCTCAGCATTATGCGAGGTCCTACACTTTGCATGAGAAGTGTCTGCAGCAGAGGGAGGAGCAGAGAGGGAATGAAATTGAATTAGCTACAGATCACTGAATCATTGCCAGCAGTTCTCACATCTTTTTTGGTAAAATGCCAGCATGCTGCAGATAATTTTCCTTGCTGAAATAAGGCTTAGCTCATGTGTGTACAGGGCTGTTGCAGATCTTCAGGTGTTGTAAGAGGCTTGGAGGAATATGATTGGGGTGTCTTTTTTGGGGGTATACAGTCTTTTTTCCCTGAAATAACCATGAGCAGTTGCTAATTTATACACTATATCTGCTCTCTTGCCTCAAAACAGCCCAGCTGCTATTGCTGGCTCACCATGAAGCATTCTCTGTGCCATGGCTACTTGGAATTTTAATATTTGATGCATGGATGTTTCAAACCTTAAAACCTCAGTGTCTGAGGCTGGTATGGAGACCACTCCCTTTGTTTAACCTGCTTTTTCACTTACTCCTGCATCTGTCCTGTAAGATGTGGAGTGTCTGTCCAGGCAGAGTGCAGTGAGCTGGACATCCTTTGATGCTTTAAGCAGCTCTAATTGACTGGCTTTTCATGCTGCTGGTTTTATAGAGTGGAGGCTCTCCCACTGGGGCAGCTGGGGCATAATGCTGTCGCATCAGCAGAACAGTTTCCTGTTGTCCCAGCCCCTGGCTCTGGAGAAATATCTCACAAATGAGAGCTCCATGTAGAGACAGAGCAAGCTGCTTGGCTATCTCCAAAGCACCACGTGCAGGCATCTCCCTGACCAGCTTGTGATGGATGCATTGGAATGTTAAATCCCCCAAAACTGATAGAAGCCCTTGGGTTGATGCAGCAGCAACACTGAGGCCGGTGCCTCAGAGGAAAAGGTGAAGTAGAGCCACCTCTACATCGTGTAAATCGCTCAGCAAGGCCTGTGCTCCTCACCAGCTCATGTTCTCACCCATCTCCACACAGCTGTCTGCTCCCAGGAGGCCATGACAGGGCCCTGCCGGGCTGTGATGCCTCGTTGGTACTTCGATCCTAACAAGAGAAAATGCATTCGCTTTATATATGGAGGCTGCGGAGGCAACAGGAACAATTTTGAGTCAGAGGAGTATTGTATGGCTGTGTGTAAAAAGATGAGTAAGTCCTGCCTCCCACTGGCCTTTTGCAGCTGGCTGCTGTCTGTCTGGCGTGTGGTGTCTCTTCCTCCTTCCCTTTGGCAATAGAGGATCTGTCTGTAGCTTATTCCTTTGGTTATGGTGTCTCTCCCTTTGCAGCAGTCTCCTCCTGTCTGTGCTTCCCTAGGTCTGTAGGGTGATTGTTTCTCAGGAAAGTGCCCCTCACCATATGATGTCTGTGCTCTCTGGTGACTTGCTGCTCTTGTTGAGGGCTCTCTGTCCTCTTCCAGATCTATAACGGGGACCAGGGGTTGTCTCTGACCTCTTGCCTAACTGGCTCTCTAATCAAAATATATGTAAGGAAGCCCTTGCTTTCCCCAGTTGTGTTACCATGCATATATTTGACAGTAGGTCTTGAAAAGCAGGCTACTGTTCTCCTGGTAGTAGGCATTTTCTTGCTATTTAAATTTTGGAGAATATCAGACCAGTAGTATAGAATTCAGATTCCCATTTTCAGCTTGGTATGAAATACAAATCACAACTCAATCCCAGTGGTTTTGAGTGCTTAAGGTTTTTGGCATCAATTTCAACTGGCTTTTATGTCAGATGATAAAACTACCAAAAACATTTTAACCTCCTTATTAATCTTATTGTTGAACTCCAGCACTTCCACTTCAGCTACCATTAAAGCTATTGAAAGGCTTTTTGTGTTATCTGGGGCTTGGCAGCCTGACTATACAGCCATAATCCTGTTTACAAAATGTGCTTCATGCAAGTGCTTTAGATTGGACTGATCTAACTGAGGTGGTGAAAGAAAAGATGTGGATGTCAGGAGCTTTTTGTACAAAAGTTTGTCCTGTTAGAAGGATTTGGGGCTGGGAAGAGAGTTCTCTGTGTCCAAACCTGGTTCAGAAATGCCAGTAGCAGGGCCAGAATATGGGGCAGATATGACATTGTCCCTTGCCCACAACAATAGTGCCTGTGTTGTATGTTGTCATTATTTCCCCCTAGTGAGAGGGAAGGTTGGTGGGTGCAGTGCATGCTGAACTCTTACCCAGTGTTCATGCTGAAGTGCCACGTAATTTTTTCTGAAGTGTGCTGTCTTTAATGGCATGTTGGAGGTTTTTCCACCTGAATAACTAATATGGATGAGAGGTTGCCTTAACTATGCCTTTGTGCCTTCCCTCAGGCAAAAGGTAACAACAGAGTGCATCATGTTTGCTACAGAACTTTCAGAAAGGCTCTCAGGCTAAATCTGTAGCACAGGAGCACTTTCAGTGCTTCCTGAACTGCAGTATATGGAATACAGAGCCCCAATATGGATTTTGTAGATGCTTGAAGTATCAGTTCTGAAATTTTGTTTTTCTCCTTGTCGAATTTGGATGTCTGGAAGTTATAAACCATCCAGTGTATTGGACAAGTCACTTTGTCACACTGAGTCTCTTTCTGTTGCTGTCTTGTCTAATATCATTGCTTGTAAGTCCTGCATGGTGCATCTGGTAGGGAAGGTTAGGTTTGAAGTGTAAAATACTGGGTTTGTGCAGATTTATTGTCAAACTCCCTAATCGTATTAATGATTAGGAGCATCATATTAATGATGTCTGCAGCCAGCTTGTCAGTGGCACAGAATGTCACTTGAACCATCCAAAGCCAATGTGGAAGGGAAGGAAAAAGGAGTTCTTTATCCTGTCATGCCAGGCACTGTGTTTCTGGAGCTGAGTACTGCTCACCTCAGCACTGTGCAGGCCAAACAGTGCTCGGAGCTGTGGTCATCGCTGCCATTCGGGCTGACGGAGCTGATGTTGGACAGAAAATTGGCATCGTAAAGATTCCAAAATGGACTCTGGAAGGTGGTGGTTCAGTAGGCTCAGCTTGCCAGACTGTTAATTAGGCAGGCATGGAGATTCCTCTCCTTGCACTTTGTAATGCAGAATTGCGTGTTTCTGATGCTCTGCTTACCCTTCCTTCTTCATGCAGTGCCAACTGATGATGTGGATGTCTACTTTGAAACCCCTGCTGATGACAATGAGCATGCCCGCTTCCAGAAGGCCAAGGAGCAGCTGGAGGTCCGGCACCACAACCGCATGGACCGGGTGAGTGTCAGCCTTCAGGCTTTGTGCTGGGTGGTTGTGTCTCAGGTTGCTGCCTCTGTTTTACTCGAAAAATTGGTGGTGAAGTGACTTGCTTTCCAGTTTCCAGCCTTCTGTTTGTTTCTTTCAGTATGACCACACCATGGAAGTCAGATTTTTATTTCTTCAGTGTTGGGAGAGAGGAATTAAATTAGATGCTGGAAAGAAATTCTTTACTCAGAGGGTGCTGAAGCCCTGGCACAGGTTGCCTGGAGACGTTGCAGATTCCCCATACCTGGAAGTGTTTAAGGCCAGGTTGGACAAAGCTTGGAGTCATCTGGTCTAGTAGAAGGTGTTCCTGCCCATGGCAGGGTGTGGAACAAGATGAGCTTTAAACCCTAAACCCAACCTAAACTCTTCTGAGATTCTGTGAAATTTGGCTTGTTGCTCACAGGGATTAAATGCTAGGCTTAAACCCCACAACAGCTCTTTTGTGCCTTCAAAACCCAGCCAGGCTGTGCTAGGATCTGCCTGTGAAGGCAAATCAGCTCATAAAGATAAGATGTAAGTTTGTGTCTTGTTCATGTGTTCTGTCCTTTTCCTGTCCAGGTGAAAAAGGAATGGGAGGAAGCAGAGCACCAAGCTGTAAATCTCCCCAAGGCAGAAAGGCAGACTCTGATTCAGGTAAGAGTGGAAGGACCTAAAGAGGAAAGTTACTGAGAGAGATTGCAATATTCAGAGCTAAAAGACAATTGGGATGCAAGAAAAGCCTTCCTGCTCTGTCAACAACTGCCTTTTAGAGGAAGTTTGATTCAGTTGTTTGCTTTGCTCCTAGAACTGGAGATCATCTGATACTATGCCAGGTCCTTTCCTACACACCCTAGTAGAAAGTAATCTTGCTCCTCAAGCATAGTAACAGTGGAGCCAAATTGTAATTTCAGACCTTTGGCGTGTTTTGCACTAACACTGGCCTCAGAACCTGGTTCACAGTCAGCTCTGCCTCTCTGGGCACACATTTCTTGCATGGGCAGACTTAGTGAAAACAGCTTAGACAGCAGATAAAGCTGATTTGCTGCCAAAATGCTAATCTTGTGCGTTATGAGGAGAGTTCAGTTGGACTGTGAAGTTAATGAGAGATTGCAGTGTGGGATCATTAGGGGAAGGCTCTTCTGGCAGTGATGATTCTGTGAATTTCTCTCAAAGCAATATGCAACAAAATTATTAACTCCAGCTTTTAAGCCCACTTTGGATTTTATCCTGGAACACAGTTTTCTCTCTGTATTTTTTAATATAAGTCACTGTTTGGAACTACGTGCAAGTCCAAAAGTTTGTCATTGTCTCTGTTGAAACATAACACTTAGTGGACTATTCTGGTTGGTTTGGAAATGAGGGTTATGACCTTTCTAAAAGAATACAGAGGGATTTGATCTGAAGGCATGCTGATGGAAAATTTGCTATGCAGTACCTTTGTGAACTTTGCAGATTCAAATGAATGGCTCCAGGCTGAAGGGATCAATCTTGTTTTCATATTGCAGGGTTGAGGGAAAGAATTAATATTGTGTCAGTTCTTCAGGACAGTCTGGATCTCCCAACCCCAACATAGTCTTTACATGCAAGGTCCTTTTCACTCTTCAGACCTTTGAAATGGCTTGTGAAGGAAGTTTGGAAGGCAAATTATCACTACTGAATTTGCAGAGATGAAATCTGCATCAGCATTTTTCCATGCCTCTCTCCTAACTGTAAATGGGTTGGATATGGAGTTTTGCTGTGTTAGTTCTGAGGAGTTTCAGGAGGTGATCACACAGTGCATTTCACACAGAGTATTTTCATTGTTCTAGCACTTCCAGGCCATGGTGAAATCTCTGGAGAAAGAAGCAGCGAGTGAGAAGCAGCAGCTGGTGGAGACTCACCTGGCTCGTGTGGAAGCCATGCTGAATGATCGCCGTCGCATCGCCCTGGAGAACTACCTGGCTGCCCTGCAGGCTGACCCACCACGTGTGAGTTTCTTCCCAACACGTTTTTCCAGTAGAATAGCATTGGGTAGGATGGCAGGTGGGAATGTCTTGGTGAGAAGATTGCCTATGACTTGCAGAAACTGGGAATTGCTTCCTAGGAAAGCTTCTTCATTGAGGAAGTTGGTGCTGCAGACTTAGCAGTGGGTCTCCTTCCTGCCTGGGGGAAAAAACCTCTGCTTTGTTTGGTGTCCATAAGGCACAGTTCATAAGGTGTGATGTTCTGAGTCGAACAGGCTTAATTAAAAAAAAAACATCCAGGGAGTGAGTGCAGGTGACAGATGTGTCCAGCACCAAAGTAGGCTCACACCTGAAGTGCTGTTTTCAGCTGCAGGTTTGGGTTGACACCAGTGGTTTGACCTATTCTCTGCTCCTGTCCTGCAGCCCCACCGCATCCTGCAGGCCCTGAAGCGCTATGTCCGTGCCGAGAACAAGGACAGGCTGCACACTATCCGCCACTACCAGCACGTCCTGGCAGTGGATCCGGAGAAGGCTGCGCAGATGAAATCTCAGGTATGAGGGGGGTTCTGTCAAGGGAGCCATTGTTACCCAGCCCTGGGACTGTCGGAGGCTCTGGAAGCTGTGTATTGCTGGGTACTACAGCAGCTTCATCCTTTCGGAGCTCTCCTTCTTACCTGTGCTTACTTCCTGTCACCAGACATGCTCACTTCGTGGTTTTCCTTGGTGCCTGACTCAGTGTTAAAAATTGAAGCTCTGTTTTATACATTGTTGGTTGCAGTGACAAGTTGAGGGGTTTAGAACTAGGTCAGTATCAATTCTATGTTTCCTTTTGTCAAGCACCCCTGAAATTTGCTGGGGACTTGGTTATCTTGAAAATACTTCCTCACTTCTTCCAAGTGTCTACATGTTTCTTTACTTAGGCTTATTCTTCATAGTCCCTGTGTTTGAGGTTTGTGGGAATTATCTCGTGCCTCTGCAGAGTTATTGCCTGGTTTCCAAAGCACAATTCATAACCCTTTCCAAGCACTTGATCAATGTTGTTAGCTTTATCAGAAAACCTGATTTTGATGGGTTTATGCTGTGCCATTTGTAAGAGAAAATCCATTAGTTGCAGAAGTGATTCTCTGCGAGGACTGCTAAGAGCTTCCTCCAGACCCAACAGAACCAATTGTCTGGCTAGTTTTGAATATTGACACCCTGTTAAACCACTTAAGAAAACTGAATGTGCCTCTGTGAAATCACAGAGCAAACCCTGGGAAAAATGAGCAAACCCTGGGAAAAATGAGCAAACCCTGGGAAAAACTGTCTTGCTTCTAGCCTTTGAACAGGTAACTGGGCACTGGCCAGGCCCCGCTCTGCTGCGCAGTCTGGGCGGCTCAGCCCTCAGTGTTCTAGGCTGAGAAGCTGGATCGGCTGAGGTTCTGCCACTTCCGAGGTCCAGCCATGGCTGACGGGCCAGGCCGGCTCCGTTTGGATTTGGCCAGAGCAGAGCCAGGCCCTGCTCTGGCCGTGAGCTGCTGAGCCATCCTACTGGGGCTGTGGAAAAATCGTGCGTCTGAGAGCAGAGGCGGCCCTGCAGCCCCACACAAGAAAGCGTCAGGGGCCGCAGCTGTGGCAGCCAGAGCGGCTGCCACCCGGCAGAGGTGACATGGCCATCTGCAGGCCTGAACTCTTTTCAGTGCACAGATGAAACTTGCAGAGATCACTCACTCACTCTCTTGAGTGAGAGAAAAAGGAAACGGTGAAGACATAAAGAAAACAACATGGAGACACTAAGGTCAGTGAAGAAAGAGTCAAATCCCAGATGGGAGAAGAATGAGGAGATGGTTTAGTCTTGTGCTGAAATTCTCTTGTGAGGCTATGGTGAAGATATAATTGATACATCAGATTTTTTTTTCCCCTGTAACTCGTGGAACGCATTGTGGGGATGTGGCTTTCTAACCCCAGCTATGAGCGGAGGCACCCGTGTTGAAGCAAGCAGATGTTGAAGTAGCTGTGATCCAATGAGAAGCTTGAACAGAGAGAAATGAGAAAGATGAAGAACCTTGCCCAGGGATGGACGAAGAAAACCTCTATTTCCAGGGACAAAAGAAGAGAACTTTTGTTTCTAGACTAGAGCAGCTCATCCCTAAAATTGCACCCCAATAAGCTGAAATGACCCATGGTGGTAGTTGTGGGGAGACTACCAAGATGTGGGAGGGACTTCAAGATTGCAGATTTCTGGGTGGCTGCTGTTCATGAAAATTAAAACCACGAGAGAACTGTTTCTTGTGGAACAGTCTCTGTGGCATGGCAGGAGAGACTCCTCTCCCTAAGTGGACTGAAGAAAAATTATTTTAGAAGTGGTAAACTGACTGAAAATACCAAATTTATCTCTTTACGTTGTCAGTGGGAGAAAGAAAGAAGAGTTTGGGGGAGAAGTAGTGTTCTGAAGGTTTATTCTGATTTTTAAATTATTTTTTCTTTTAATTCTGTTAACAAAGTTTTCTTTATGCCCTTTAAAGTTTTGAGCCTGCTTTGCTTTCCTCCTAGTCCTTGTCTCGAAGCAAAAAATGAGTAAATAATTCTAGTGGGTGGCCTGACATTTGACCAGCACTACATTCACTACACCATTACATTTTGTTTTTCTTCTGAACAGCCAGAAAATCTTTTTCCTTCTGCTGGGTAGTGTATGTGAATATGTTGCTTCAGACTTGGCCTTTGTATTTGTAAGAGTACTTGCAGATACTCCGCAAGTCTTTGTACTTATGTTGATCCTTGTTTTCACTTGTTTTGAAATGGTGAAAGATGTGCTGGAAGGCCCAACCAATTAAAAATTCAGATCAAGAATGGCCTGTTAACACTGAAAGATTTGTTTAGAAGGATGTGCCCTTTCTCTGGTTCAGAGAGAACTCACTGTCCTGTTGCAGATTAGGAATGTTTTCCTAGTCCCAGTTTGTGGCTGGTATGATGCTTTGGAGTATCTTTGAATTCCGCAGTGCACAAAAGATAAACAAAAAGAAAGAATGGAGAGTTGCAGAGAGAGAGTGTAGTGGAGCACATCACTACTGCCAAGAGGAAGAAATACGCACTGAGGAAAAAGTGCATAAAAACCTGTATAACCAAGAGGTGGAAATATCCTGAGTTAATGGTAGGACAGGGTCTGGAGCCTGTTGCTGTCACTTCTGGTGAAGGACAGAGTGGTGTCATAGTGATTTTTCCAGAAGCCAACCTCACACTGGGAGGTGGCAGATTTCATGGGTTCCACCTTGTTTCTGGGTGTTGGCGGTGACCATTCACCTTGTGTTTCCTGGTCTCCCACTGCCTGTGGGATTCTTGTTAAGATGCATATCCCCAGGAGGAGTGGTGGCAGCTGTGGTGGTTATGGTGGTGCTTGGCTCTCCATGTGGAGTTCATGGTCACATTTTCAGAGACATGTCAAGCACAGGCCAGCCCAGCGCTTTGTTCTGCTGCTGCCACAGCCCAGGAGAGAGTGTGTGAGCTGTGTTCTTAAGCTAAACCCTAAACGGTCCTTAATTCATTCTGAAGGCTGCAGTGTCAACAAATCAACATGTGAGGGATATGTGGTACAGTTCAATTTTCATTCCCTTTATTTTTCACATGCACTTTTAAGTTCCTCAGTTGATTTCTTTGGTTGACAAGCTGCCACATGCAAAATTAAATTGTTTTCATCCTTGCTCTTAAAGTTCAGTCACACATTAGACTGTGAAACAGGTCCATCTGACTCTTTGGCTTTTTGCAATGTTTGGCCATCTATATAAATGTTTTCCTTGCTCTCTTTGATCCCTGATTATGCAGCACCCTCTTCAGGTGAGGCCTGACTTCACAGCTGGATTTAATGTGCTTGGGAGGAGTGATTTGAGCATGCCCAGGGCTTGAATGTGTTTCTCAAAGGAAGGGAGAACACTTCTGCCAGTGAGTGGGTGTAGGACAAATGTAATGCTGCAGTTGGTTTGAAAGACACCTTTGTTCTGAAACCAGAGCTGATAAAATATCCTGTCTGCTCCTTTTGCCTGTATCTTTTCTATCAGTCATGGATGATAATCCATTTAATAAAGCTGCTGCAGGAGATTAATTATGACTATGTTGGGCATATGGGAAATACCAGCTTTACTGACATTTTAGTGTTTTCAGTGGCGAGCTGGTTACAGTGTGAGTCAGCTGAATCCTCTCTTAGTCCCAGCATTTCCCAAACTCCTGAGAGCACTGTCTATGGATGGCCAGTTCCAGTGAAGCATGAGAGCATTGGTCAGAGAATTGGACTGGATGGATCTGTGTCCACTATTGCCTGCCATGGCAGATTCACCAGTAATAGGTATTTTATTGAGCAAGGAGAGAACTGGTACCGTGAAGTGACTGACAGTTTTTGCTTACTCCAACACACTCCTTTACATCTGCAGGTGATGACACATCTTCATGTGATTGAAGAACGGATGAATCAAAGCTTGTCTCTGCTCTACAAGGTGCCATATGTGGCTGAAGAAATCCAGGATGAGATTGGTGAGTGTGTATGCCAACCCTTATGCTGCTGTGTTAAGACTCCCAAGTTTTTATATCCAGTGAGCTCCCAAAAGATGGCCCTCTCCTTTGAGGGGGTGCCCTTGACAGCAAGCATTTAGACTTGAGCTCAGGGAAGATACTACCTGGATGTTACAAAATAGCCAATCAGAATAGCTTATTCCCAAGAATTTTCACTGTCCATTAAAAAAAGAAATCAACAATGTTCAAAATAGCAAAGCTGTCTCTCTAAGAGAGATGAAAAGGATCCATAAAAAAACCCCAGATGCTTTCTCCCCTTATCAGTTAGTCCCATCTTGCCAAAACCTCTTGCCACATCAAACCTCTTGGCCCTTATTTGAATATATTTCTAACCAATGTCTTTACTGAGAATTCCAGATGAGATATGCAAGATGAAATAACCTGGCAGCCCTGAGAACAGTGTTTCCCTGCAGTCCTGCCTCAGCCTGGTTCAAACCATCTGCCCGTCTCTGTTGCTGCTGGGTTTCGTGCAGTTTGTGTAATAATACCTCTTATTTCTTTCAGATGAGCTGCTTCAGGAGCAGCGTGCAGACATGGATCAGTTCACATCCTCCATTTCTGAGTCCCAGGTGGATGTCAGAGTGAGCTCTGAGGAGAGTGAAGAAATTTCCCTGGATGGCAAACCTTTCCACCCGTTCCAGGTGAAAACCTTCCCAGCCTTGCCTGAAAGTGAAGGTATGTAGAACTGAACATTGCGTGGTGGTTTTCCTTAGACAGTAGGCTCAGCTGGAACAGAGAAAACTCCATCCCTTTGGGTGATGTAGAGTAAAGCAGTCACCCTGACAGGACCCCTCACTCACTGGAGAAGCAGTGCCACGAGTAATGTCTTCTGAGCTGTTCTAATGATTTTCTAATTCTTCTCTTTGCAAAATTGTCCTCTCTTTTCATTTTGCAGCAAGTGTTAAGTTTTTACAGTGTGTCTTGACTCTGGAATTAATTTTCAGTCTTTAACAAAAACTTTCTCATGTTAAATCTTTGTGCTGTGATCTGCTGAAGGAATTCCCTTTTTTGAAAAACATGTATATCTGTTTTTTTGTATCATTGGATGTTGACAGCTGGTGTGTGCACATGTGTTTATTTTAAAAATGTTTGAACAGAGTCCTGAGCGTAAAGCTGTAGACTAAAAGCTTTTCCCAAGGTCTGAGTCAGAAATCATGCACAAGCCTTTTTTCCTTTCTCTCTTAATCTCCTTTCTCTGCTATTTTTGTTTTTGTTTTCCCTCCTGCTAGATCCTCAGCCGGATTTGTACCATCCAATGAAAAAAGGTTGGTTCTAAGCTGCTCCCTCACAGTGCTTTTGATCGCTCTCCTACCTCCTCAGTGTGTCCAATAGCTTCATTTTAGTTCCATACTCACCTTGATTTTCATTTCCCTGCTTTCACTTAGATCAGTCACGTTCAGTTTTGCTTGTTTAGGCCTAATGTTAAAGAAGCCAGCTAGGCTGAGCATCTAATTGTGTGTGTGTTCCTCCCTGATGGGTTCATAAGGGTCTCAGAGTGTTTGGAGTGGCTCCTAGCCCTTGGGAAAGGTGGCCTTGGCAAGTGTCTGCAGTGGTGCTTTGCATCTCTCCATTTGTGACACTTCTCTGACTAAACCCTGCTGTGCTGGTGGGGAATAGTCCAGAGGCTCTTCTGTCTCCTGTGGAACCTGTCCTTAATGCCCCATGATACCACTAAACAAGGAATGAGTGTTCCTCAGGACACAGGCTGTTTCCAATCTAAATGTCCTTGTGGCGTGCAGCTAGTATAGGACAGATAAATCAGGAGATTCCTCCTCCATGTTTGTGCTTTCCTTGGCATCAGCTTCCCACATGCAGCATCTCTCCGTACCAGCAAAGTGTGTGTGGTTTTTCATTTCTCCCTTAACTCAGGATTAATTCTGCAGTAGCTCAGTGCCTGGCTAAAAAGTGGCTTTAAGAGCAACAAATATTAGCATTAAATAATGTCTCTGTTAGTGATATGGAATCAGGGAAAGATCAGTAGAAAAGGGAGGCTCTTGCAGAGTAGTGCTGCATGAGCTGTGTGTGGAGTAAACCAATGTTTTAATCTGCCTTTGTTTCCAAATATATTGTGTAGATCTCAAAGGGCCGCAAAAGATTTTGCTAATAACCATTTCATGTGAGCACATATAGTTTTGTAACACAGTGAAGGCCAAATAGCTTGAAACTATTCTTATTATCCACATTTCTTTGCAAATGTAAGTCACCTTCATCCCTGTTGTGGAACATTGTACAGTGTGCTGACTGCTCTGGCGAGAATTGGGACAGACTTTAATTTGATTTTTTATTTATTAAATTTTTGGACAACTGCTTTGTTGCCTTGAGGATGATAAATTTGTGGTAGTTCTCCCTGTCTGGGTAAATATAAGATTATCTGATGACCTGGGGACATTGGTTGTCCTACACTTGTTCCTCCTCTCTCTTCCCTTTTCACTAAATTGCTGAAGGGCTTCAAGGGAGTTTTGTGTTGGTGGCATGGAGGGGGATTTTGTGCAGGTGTGTTTTTGGGTTTTTTGTTTTGTTTTTTTTTTTCCCTGTGAGGTATATAATATAAAACTGTACCTTTGAGCTATGTAGAACTGGGTCTGTTACTTGATACAGCACACTGAGACAAATAGCAGAGCTCAGTGCAGCAGCTGAACTCTCAGCCCTGTGCTGGGTTGGCTTCTGAGACTGGAATAAAGCAACTATAGGCCAAAAGCTGATACAGTAGTTCTGTACAAACTATTTGTGGCTGGTTTCTCCTGAAAATCCTAATCATTGACTTCCATAATAACATGACCTGCTTTTACAGTTGTGAGAAGTCAGACTGGCAGTCTTGGCCGTGCTTGAAATCTGATTACTGCCTCCAAAGAAAAATGTGATGCACTAAAACCAGAGATGCTTCATAATGAAATGTTATTTCTGTGGTGTTTTCAGGCAATACAAACTTAAAAATTTGCCTTGAAGCCAAGGAGCCTGTCCTTGCATCTCATCAAAGAAAATGCTGCCAATTCCAGCAGCAGTTGACGTGTCTTGGGCACCTTGCAAAGCTCAGCAGTTTGTGCAGACTAGGGGGTTTGCAGTCACCAGCAAAACCTGGAGTGCTGTAGTAGAATTTCCCACACATCATTGGAAAGATCCCACTTCACTGTCCTGCTTTCGCACTAGTGCGTCACAGGTCGTTACATTGTCCCCACCACCAGTGGAGCACTGGTGTTCTCCTAACATGCCATGTTATGTCAGGGCATTTTGCATCAGACTCTGTTACTGGTATGATCTATTTATAAATGCTTTGGATCAAAACAGTTTGTGCAGAGCCTTGTGTTAACTGATATTCTTCTGTTGAGCCAGTGCTGGTTCTAGCCTAGAAATGGAGTAGTAATGTTCTGGTACAAATGCAGTAGTAGTTCTCTGCTCCTCTCTTGTCCCAGGATTTATTGTTTCTGGGCTTGTGCCAGGTATGGGACAGCAGCTCATTACAGAGCCATGCCGGGTGACCTTGGAATTCTCATTCCCGAGGTGCTTGCTAATGCGCCTGATTCCAACAGAATGAGTGATGATGAAAGTGTTCCCTGTCTGCTGGCTCTTGGCAGATGGATGTGTGTCCACTCCTGTCCAGGGTCACGGAGAGGTGTTGGTGACCTGGGGTGACGCGTGCAGCCGTTACTGCACTCACTGTGTGTTATGCCTTGTCTGAGGCCATGTAACAGAAGCACTTAACAGTGCAGTTTGTCTGGATTGACACCTCAGCCTGACTTTGGTGATGAGTCCTGTCTGCTCCTCTCATTGCCACCTCATTTCCCGTCATTAACAGCCCTCCTAATCACTTGTCACTGTAGCTTGTGAACTGCCATCTGACACAACAGCATGAGGACAGGTTAATACTCAGCAGTCTGTGCAGTTAAATATACGATCCATGGCAGCTCTACACAGAGTAGGTGACCCTTCCAAAATGTTCATAAGGGCTGATGGGCTCTCCTTGCTCTTTTGGTACAGGTTCTGGCATGACCGAGCTGGATGGGCTGATTGGCGCTGAAGAAAAAGTGATTAATAGCAAGAACAAGGTGGATGAAAATGTGGTGAGCTCTCCACCTTTATTTTGTGAAGCTAAACCTGCTGTGGATAATAATTAATAGTAGTGGCTTGTTTCCATGTCTCATTCCAGCTCATGGAATGTCAATGTGTTCATTATCCATATGGTGTGGGGGAGTCAGTTTGGTGACTATTGTAGTCTCTTAATACTGATTAGCATTAGAAGGATGGGAAGGGGAAGGAGAGAGCTTCAGATCTTTGGTAGTCTGATTCTGAGAACTCTATGATTTAGGAATGCTTTTCCCAAGCAGAGACCCTTTGATGTCCCTTTATTTTCACTAGGTAGCTCACTGTCTGAACACACTGAATGCTGGTGTGTTGCATCTGTGTTTCCAGGTTTTTTTCACGGCAAGGGAGGCCTCACCTTCCTCCGAAGTGAGCAACCCAGCAGGAGTTGTCTTTATCCACAATGTTAACAATCTCTAGGTTCTAGTGACAGCCACTTTGCCTCAGTTCCATGGGTTTAAACAAATTAAAAAGTCAGCTTTTGAGTTTTCTTTCAATACTGTTTTAAAGCCACAGGTTAGATCTTGCATAACAGAAATGCTGAGTCCAAAGTTAGCACCTATTTCTTTATTGGTTTTTTTTCTTTGGGGCTTTAGTCTCAGATAGTCTGGAGATAACTAGCTGTAATGCTATCTCTGGTGGCTGTACAAGAGTTGCTGAATATTCCATGCTGTTGAGAGCAGAGGGGAGATGGTATGTGGTCCTGAGCCTTTGTTAGTGTTCATTAAAGGCCTCTTGTCTGTTTTCCTTTTCCTTCTCCTCCTTGTTTTGTGTGTATCCTTCCATAAAACACTTTTGTGGCTGTTTTTAGGTAATTGATGAAACCCTTGATGTGAAGGAGATGATTTTCAACGCAGAGCGTGTCGGAGGACTGGTGGATGAGCCGGTATATTTGTGGCTGCTGAATCCAGGGACTGGCAAATTCCTAAAGCTGGATTTTGATTCCCCTTTTTACTGAATTCAGGGTTTGGTGCCTGGGGGCTCATGCAGAGTGAAACACAGGACAGCCCTTCTGCATAAAGATGTAAACAGTGAACACACATTAGATATTAACTTGACTCCTACTGCAAAAGTGTTTTGTGGGATAGGGAAGTGATGTGGGCCAGTACCTGTCCAGAGCTACTAAGTGGGGAAAGCATTTTGCATTCATTATCCTTTTGATGGAATACTTAGAAGTGAAATATTTAGGGGTGGAATACTTAGGGATGATATATATACACTATCTAGTGTATAATCAGTCATATCTCAATACCACAGATGGTTGAAGACCTTACTAGTGGCCATGGTTTAAGTTTGTGTTCAGCAGTGCATCTTCCTCAACCTGCTCTGTTTTCTTCTCTCCAGGATAATGACAACTCCCTCCATGATGACTTCGGCTTCAGCAGCAGTGCCCTTATTGGGCTGTTGGTGATTGCTGTTGCCATAGCTACTGTTATAGTCATCAGCTTGGTGATGCTGAGGAAGAGGCAGTATGGGACCATCAGCCATGGAATTGTGGAGGTGAGAAACAGCTCCATAACTGAGGATGAAAATAGTCAGTGTTGAATCACATGTGTGTGGGAGTAGAGGATGGCAGGAGCTGCCAGGCCATGGAAAGTTCTGCTTCTGGCTGGGTAGGAATTATCTGACACCGTCATCACTCGTTCCTTGGTGTGCAGTCCCAGCTGTGCTGTGCTGGCACCTGCCACTCTAGAGTTGCATTCGCTTATCACTAGGATTCACTTACCTTCCTTGGCTGGCTCAGGGTAGGATTTAGCAGTAAATGAGCTTTTCAGGCAGTATCTTTAGCAGGGCAGTCAGTCAATCCATAGCAATTTGTCCTCCCAGCTATTTGATGATTAAGATGTGATTGGCCAAATGCTGAAGAGCAACTCCTTGCTTGGACATTTCTATGACAACGAAGCCCAGAGAAAGCTGCTTTTCCCTTTGCCCCACCCATGCAGGAGATCATAGCAACCTCTTCAATGAGAGAAGTGAGTGATTTGCAGTGTTGGCTGAGCAATGATGGATTTGTGAGAACATCCCCACAGGGGATTGGGTGGGCAGGAGGCATCAGCTTCTGAACAAGAAACTCTGTTAAACCTTTTGCAGGTTACCTTTTTTTTTTCTGTTTACTGCTCACCATGTTGTTCACTCAGTGTTCATCTGTTGCCTCTTGTTCTGTGGAATCAATCCTGGAAGTGTCTCCTTGACCAGTATCATGTGTTTTTTCCAAAGGTTGACCCGATGCTCACCCCTGAGGAGCGGCATCTGAGCAAGATGCAAAACCATGGCTATGAGAATCCCACTTACAAATACCTGGAGCAGATGCAGATATAAAAGAGATGAAGATGGAATAGCCCCGACTGAAAAAGGTGCGGGGTGAAGGGCCAAAGTGGTCCAGTGTTTTGGATCAACTACTGACCAACAGTTGCTTCAAGAGGACTTCATCTTACATTCAGAACTCCTGGATCATTAAGACTATAATTACTACTGTAGAGTTGCAATTTCCATTCTTTAAAATGGGTGAAGAAATGATAATATAACAATATGATATATAAATCTCCTTAAATGGGAAAAATTGATCTATTGCAGATATTTGACTGAGATGTAGTTTTCTTTTTTTTAATAATCTGAAAAATACCATTTCTGTTGTACTGTTGTCTGATACAAGCTCTATATATATAAAAATGAGAAATGTTGATTTTTATTTCTGATAGACCACCTGTATATTGAGGGTCGTTTGTACCAGCCTACCTTGAAAAAAGGAGACAGTTGTGGCTCTTCGGTCATTTTGGCTTTTGTATATAAAGCATTGTTCTTTTTTCCTTTTTTTTTTTTTTTTGTGAATTTCACTGGGAGTTGCAAAGAGATTAATTAGGGATAGGAGGTATTACAGCATAAGGAAGGAAGCAATTGGGAATGGTAATTAACAAAATTCCTTATAATGAGACAAGAAAAGAAAAAGAGGAAAAAAAAAAGGAAAAAAACCCCATCTTCATATGCCAGTGGTGTGCACCCTGCTGCTTAGCAGCTTGGGCTCTAGGAATCAAGACTCCCTGGAGGCAAGGAGTTAAAAGGCTTCTAGCATCTCTGTTTATAGTTATTCTAGTAGAATGTTAGAACATGGTTTTTGCATACTGGAGTCTGCACATTCCCCTTGAGATTCAGTGCTGCTCGAGAGTTGGAAGTTCTGGTATTGAATTGAAATCCTCTGTTGTCAGCCAGTTTCCTTCAGTACTCACCTGGCATTAACAGCCCTCTCTTGCTACTGCTTTCTAATTTCCCCAGCTCTCCTGCCTCACCAACATGGTAAGTAGTTAAGAGCCACAGGTTTTTTAGCCTTTGCATCTCCCTGGGTGATGTTGGGCCAGAAATGACAAATCACTGCAATAACTGGGACCTTGGGAGCTGACAAACACAGAGAGGTCTCTTAGCTGAGGAGAGAAGAGAGTGACATGTTGAGAAAGCAATGCTGCCTGCTTTAAGGGAAATAGGATGCATAGGCCCCAAGAAGACCAAGAGGGGCATTGTTCACTCACCATCATCATGTCTTCGTAATGCTTGTATAGTTGGTGTTAATGCTCACGGCTTTTTTGAATCTGGGGGTTCTGGTAACCTGTGGTGTATTTTTTCTATTTTTCATGTGGCTATTTTTTCTTCCCCTTTCTGTGTTTCTTCCCACTATGCACAGATTTACCTGCAAACTCCTTAGTGTGGTCTGTGGGGAATGTACAAAGTTTAAACACATCAATAAACACTTTAACTTCCAGATTGTTTCTTCTCTTTATTCATGGGCTTGTTCTAATTCCCCCTCCTCCCACCGTGTCCTGCCAAACTCACAAAACCTTTCCCTGATGGTGAGAGAGACTGTACAGGTAATGATGTATAACCATGCCTGGAGTCCTTTGTGGTGTTTCCAGATACTGATGACCTTTGTGGAGAGGAGGAGGCAGGATGCTAAACCAATGGCTGGATCCTCAATAGTGTTAAAGCAGCTGCTGGAATGCAGGTCAGGGAGAGCTGGGGCTGGGACTGCCTCTGACTGCTTGTGGAAGATCCTGTGGATGGTTCTCCCCACTCCCAGGATGCAGATGGCTGCTGACACAGCCTGTGGGAGCAAGCAGAACCAAGGCTCTCTGTGGTGACAAGCTGTTCTGTCCCTGGTCATCCTCCTGCACTTCCTTGAGAGCCACAGGGACCCTGTGCTGGCTGTGTGCTCAAAGCCTGTGACATCCACAGGCCTCAGGAATGGGCCTGGGCAGAAGGACAGCATGAAATCTTAGAATTCCTAGATACCAGGGCATAAAGAAAGAGCTCACAATGATACAGTTTCCATGGTTGCTTCTTGTGGATGGCCAGATCTGAAATAATTGAAGTCATAGAGCCCAGGGCAGGAATCAGCTAATTAAGGTTAGCGCTCGCTGTATTGCTGCTGCTGCTGTTTTATGAGAGGAAATAACTGTTTGGTTTAAGTCTCTCTTCCAGAACACATAAAACTAACAGCCTGTAAAGCTCAAAACTGTCTCTGCTCCCGTGTGTCATTCCTCTCTATTCTCCTTTGAGGTGTAACCTCAAGCACAGATTCTTCCCCTCTCATCTCAGTGAATGTCATTTGAATGCCACTTGAATGTCATTTTAGAGGTCAATAGAATTAATTTTCCTCCATATTGATCTGTGCAGTTACCAATAGGTCTGTGTTGAGAAGGATGAAAGTTTTGACGAGAAAGTTTCACAGATACGTATGTTCGGCAGAAAGCTTTTTGAATGTAGAATTTGAGAATGAAATAGAGATGGAAGCAAGTTCTGACACAGAAGAATAGTAGATGTGTAAATTGAGGATTGTTGAGCCAATCTTACTGGACGACTAAGAAAGCAAATGTTATGTAGAGTTGGAAACAGATTTTATGACTTAGAGCAAAGGATTAGCTGACCACAAACAAAAAGATGTTTTTACCAAGCCAAATGATACCACAGGCAAACAAGACATGTCAATGTAGAAGTAGAAGGAAAGTCTAAGAATTTTCCACTGCAAGAAAACTGAAAAACAACTTTAAGCCTAAACCGTAACATACTAACTCATGTGATTGGATAGTATGGACCACAATAGGGTAATGATAGTAGTTATGATAGGCTATAGTTAATAGTAAAGGTATTGATTGGTTGATTGTGTATTAAAATGCTCAGCAAAGAAAAAATACATAATGCATTGTAACCAAAATTAAAGGGTCTTCAGGCTTGCCTACAGCTGGAGCTGACACCTGTATGCATGACTCTGTCACTCATGACCTGAGATGGCTGTATATAATAAACAGCATTTTGAAGAGCTGCCTGCAGTCCCACATTTCTCGTCTTACTGATCTGGAGGAAGAGAGGGAAAGGAGGAAACAAGAAGGTTTAGCAATTTTGAACAGTAAGCACCTGTGTGTCCTGGTTCTCCTTAAACATGGGCTCCTTGGTTCCACTGGAACCTCCATATTCTGGTTAAATTATTCAGACACCGAAGAAAGAGCAGATGCTGTCCTAGAAAATGCCGTCTGTTGGCTTGTCACAACTACTTGGGAAAGAATTTTGATTTTAAACTAAATTTAATTTAAATGATGCCAAAGCATATCTGCAGCCCGGTGCCATTCTTAGATTGCACCCTCAGGTAGGGCGACCTGCAAGCGAAACAAATTACAGAGTCTGCAGACTGAATTCCAGAATTGAATTTAGGTATCAGATTTTTCCTTTGATAAATTCTATTAGTCCTGCAAAATAAATGCATCAGGCTAGAATCAAAGTCTATTAGTTCCATGCTTTGGCACAGACTGCCAAGCACTTGGGATTGATTATTTAGGGTGGATTTTGACCACAGCTTCTGAAAAGTCATGCTGAAACTTAGCTGCTGGATGCTAAGGCCTGTCCTAAGTGTTCCTGGTATCAGCTGTGTAAGCAGAAGGTCTGATCCCAGCAAAGAGGCGATGAGGTAGTTTGGGGAAATATCAGCAGTTTCATGGCAATAAGATGCTTAAAATTAAATGATTCAGAGCACAGTGGAGCAGTTGGTTGGGGGAAGATTTGCAGCATGTTGTAGAGAGCTGCGTTTCAACAGAAAAACTGATTTTAAAGAAAAAATGCTTCAAGAGGAGCAGCGTAGCTCTCTGATGAGGACACAGGATCTTTGAGATGGGCCTTTGGGAATGCTGAGCAGAGGAAGCGCTGGGTCAATTTGTCTCCCTTCTCCTGAAGCTGTTTGTAGCCCTCCTGCAAGGGTGGAGTGATGACTGTGACGTGCACAGAAACAAGTGGATGCAACATGGGTGGATTGATTTTACTAGCCTTGTCTCTGATGTGCAGGGCAACACTTGTGTGGGTGTGGTTTTGATCATTCAGCCCTGGCCAACAGAAGAGATTAAAGGTGCCCATGATGAGCTCAAGCAGGTGGTGATGCAGTGCCTGGAGCCTTTCCCTGTTGCCCCATCAAAAGTGACATTCACCTGATGAAGCACATAAACCCTCCTAATCCTTTGACCTGAGGTATTTTAGGTAGATGTTGGAGAGCTGCAAGTCTCAAGGTGAGATGTCCTTTTGGTCCAGCCTGAGTGTGGTGCTTAAAGTTAGTGCCACCACACAGGAATTTGGGTGGTCTCCAGAGCAGGTGCAACTCCGTCAGTGGCATCAGTGGCTTTTTTTGTGGTGACAAAGGCTGCCAGATGTGCACAGCAAGGGGGAACAGTGATGTCCCAGAAAAAGACAGTTTTTGTAGGTCATAGTAGAGTAG
This sequence comes from Irena cyanogastra, assembly GCA_013397155.1. Taxonomy (NCBI): domain Eukaryota; kingdom Metazoa; phylum Chordata; class Aves; order Passeriformes; family Irenidae; genus Irena; species Irena cyanogastra. The sequence goes on along the minus strand of VWZV01001830.1, from coordinate 37,827 downwards.
GGTAGGGAAAGCAAGGGTGAGTGAACTGCTCTTGCTTTCCAGTCTCAGTGGGACCACATGCAGATCACCTGGCTGCGATCCTTAGCAGCACCGTGGGATGGAAGTCTCAGGGGAACTGGAAAGCAGCAGGCTCAAAAGCTGTTTCTTTGGTGCAGGAGCCAGAGCATCCTTAATGTGGGCGCCTCTCCATAAATTCACATTTTGATCCCTGCAGGCACGGGTAGCTTTGCTGCAGAGGCGGGGAGAAGATTCTGCTGAGCACAGCACCTGGCAGATGAGGGCTTAATTCGTGTATAGATGGTTCTGCAGGAGTGAGTGGGTTAAAAACGAGAGCATTTTGCTATATTTACCAGTGACCTGTATGGAGACTGTGCTTTGTAGCAGGAGCATTTAACCCCTGGACTGGAGGCTTTCCATGTGTGCTGCCAGGATGGGTAAATGAAAAATTTTATTTCCAGAAGCACTGTGTTCCTGAGAGCAATTTGAGAACAGGCTGTGGGCTGAATGAGCTGATTGTCTAGTACCGTCAGTCTCTGGACGGCATCAGGGAGATTCCCTGGGCCCATCTCTGAACAGACTCTGATGCTTGGAGTGTGGGGCTGAAGGTGGTGGGAAGGGCTGGGCTTGATGGAAGTGGTCGCATCTCCCCAAAACCTTGCCATGATGTGTGTCAGTGGGAGAGGGTAAAGACCCTTAAGGGAATGAGGTGAACTTAATACCTGAATTGCTGTGTCTGACTGAAACAGCTTGGGATATCCCAGTTTTCTGAATGCTTCCTCATCCTCCCGTATTAGAGCTTCATAGAGCTCTGGGTCCCACTGCCTGGCTGTGCTATGGGAAGGTAGAATCCTTAGCAGAAGTTGTGTTTCCATGCCTTAGACTTCCCCGTATGATCCCTGAGTGTGAGAGCAGAAGGAGCAAGGGGAGTCAGTTTACCTGTGAATGATCCTCCTGACATCCTCAACATCCTTGCAGTCTCCACAGCAACATCCACCCTCTGCACCTGGGCTGGAGGCCACTCTGGAGGCAGCAACTTCTCAAGAGTGTCCATGTAAGAGCAGGGATTTCCTTCCTCCTCCTGACCTGCTCCCTGGGAACATTCCCTGGCAGGGAGCACATCTATTCCCACCTCTGAGTCCCTGCCTGCACACCAGGGGCTTTTCTCTGCCTGATTGTGCAGCAGGAAGTGAAATACCTGAGACTTTGAATGAATTCTTGGCTTTGAACTTTCTGCTCATCCCACATATGTGTGGCTGTGAAGAATCTCTCCCAGTAATCCATATTGCTCTGATGTTGAAGAAGCTGAGGGTCTACTTCTAGTGCTCTAGACAGTGTCAGCAAGGGGTAAGGGAGATGCAGATGGTTGATTTGGATTTAATATCCCTTCTAGATTATATCATAGCAGCTGTTTGGTGTATCCTCCTGCAAGGTCTCTGAGGGGAAGGGCTCTGTCTATGGCAAGCTCAAAAAAGGGGGAAAATCTGGTCTCTTGGATGGTGCCAGGGTGGATTTATTTTTTTTTAAGCTGAAAGCCCAGCCACTTCAGAGAAAACACCTGCAGGAAGAAAGTGGTGTAAAAGCTTCTGAGCAGAGAGATTGGCTCCCTCAGCTGCTCCCTGGGTGGCTACTAGGAGGGAACTTGGCTCAGACCTGCCATCCTGGGGCTGGGCTTGGTGCTTCCAGGGTGTGGTTGTGATCATCTGGCGGAGGGCCTGTTCTTAGAACAACCTTACAGAGGTCTTACAGACTGGGCTTTTGGTGTTGCTGCCTGGGTTTGCAGGGTGTATGGGCGAAAGGGAGGGGATGGGCTGTTCTCCTGTGTGCTGATCAGGGCCTCTGCTTCCTGCAGTGGAGAACAGAGTGGGGCTAGTTCTCCCAGGGCTGGCACTGCCTTACCAAATGCAAAGTGAGGGATAATTGTTTTCTTAGTGTGGTGATCCAGCAGGGAATAATCCTGCAGCTGGTGCAGGCTCATGAAGAAATGAAGGCTGGAAGGAACTTCTGGAGGGCATTTCACTGAACTCCCAGCTTGGGTCAGAACAGGTCTCTGGGTGGTTGAATATAATGCTGCCTTTTTCAGCAGCAGCTCTCCTGCCCGTATCCATGGATTCTGGGGCAGGAAAAACTATGTGATTATCTGAGGCCAGGAAAGTCTAAAGGGGGATCCTTACTCTACCTTGAGAGAAGGCCACAGGAAAATATCATCCTTTTCTCCTCCTCTGGGCAAACTTATTTGTGTGCAGCCCTTTTTCTGGGGCTCGGCCCTTACTGTGCCACTTTTTGGTGTCACTTTTTTAGATGTAACAGGATCATCTGTTTTAGATTTTGTATCATCCTGTAAAGATGCAATTATGGACATGAGTTTTCAGCAGGCATGAGGAAGGAAATACTCCTTATGGCCATGTGAGTATTTGGATAGTGGAAAAGAAATAAACTACAGGTTTAATAATAATAATAATAATGATCCAGCCGTTCTCTCCTGGTGTGGATTCCTGGTGGTTTGAGGTTTTTTAAGAGCTGAATTTTGGGTTTACCCCTTGCTGGTGACACAAGTAAACTTCTGAAGCTCACTCCAGGTACTGAGAATCAAGAACTAGACGGGACTATCCCAAGGCTTGGTCCCAGATCCAGCCTTCAGATATCCTAGTTACTTCATTAATAATCATTTTTGTACAGCTTGTGTGTTTAGTTCTGTCCTCTACTCATAGTCCTGGGAATGTTGTTTGTTTTGCTTTGGCTAATTGCTTTTTCCTTGTTTTGAAGAGTGAACACCAAAACTACCTTTTTTGGTTGAACTTGAAGCATCCTTTATTTTTCAGGATGGTGCATCAAGAACTACAAGCCACAGATGAGAAAAGTCCTTGTAGTATAATTTCAGGCCTATTTGCTCAAGTTTATTTTTAAAAAAGCAGAGAATACTTGAATTTCCAATGGCCCAGTTTGTCCTCTGAATCACACTCTGTGTTTAGGTGGTGCATTTATGCCTGTGCTGTCAGTTCACATTTTTCCAAGATGCTGGGTGTTTAAAGATGTTCAAGTGTTCTTTACTTTTACAGACTTTACATATATGTATCGATATATTTGAAAATGTAGAAGTGCGTATGAAAATAACTGAAAATAAAATCAAAAATAAAAAGATGAAAATTAAAGTAAATAACAATAAGCAAAAATAAAAGTAAGTGAAGCTTAAAACAAAAATTGAAAGTAAGGCAAAAGTTACTTTATTTTTACTTTTATTTTTTAAAATTATTTTAAGCATTTTGCTTGAACAAAGATCCCGTGCACTTGGTCTAAATCATCTTTAATTGTGAAGCTTCTCCTCTCCAATTAAACACAAAACACAGAACAAATGTTCTCTACCCAAAGAAGAACAGGAATTTCTTTGCCCACAAAACAGCCTTACAGTCATGTTTACATACCAGTGCTGTCTGAGAGGCTCCAGCTCTGCTGTTAAAGCTGGTCTAAAATATAAAACTGATTTCTACAGAAGCTCAGTCAAGTAATCCATGTGCTCAAGTGATAATTAAACAATTGTTTAATTAAACTCTACAGCTGTGCCTCCAGGAGTTAAGCTGGGAAATGCATCTCCAGTTCTTATTTTGCCATTTAAATCCAAATTTTACCTGAGATTTGCTACAGAACATCAGGAAACTTAAATTGTACCCAGATATGTACAGAGTAACTTAGTTTTCCTTCAGTCAGTAATTAAAACCAGCACCTGAGCACCTTCTGTTCTTTATTGTATCCTTAGGAAAGACAAGGATTTTGGGCCAACTCATCTTTTCTGCTCCCACCTTCCTAAGGCTTCTGTTACAAAGACATTTGATACAGCATTCGTTAAAGCAAAACTACAGCACAATACAAAAACTTCTTAAACCTAAAGAACCTCTCTCTTTTAAACCCCCAACCCCCTCTTTTAAACCCCAAACCTCCTCTTTTAAATGCAACTAAAACTCTGTTTAAAGCCAAACAAACTCGAACTCCTGGCCCTGTGGGGAACATTACACAATCTAAAACAAATACGTTGAATTTCAAGATAAACTGTATCAGTTTCGCATTTATTTAAGAATAAAAATTTCTGTTTCTGTGACACTGCTAGGGGCCAAAGTATAGTTAAGACCCAGCCCTCACCTGAGCTGTGTCACAGCTTTGCCAGATAGAATTGTTTTTTCTGATAAATTGCAGAATTAGATAGGTTTTGTCCATTGTGACAATAGAGTCTCCCAGTGAGGAAGGAACAAAGGAAGAAACAAGAGCTGCACCATGTTCATCAGATGCCAGCAGCCCACGAAGGAAAAAAGAACCACCAAAACCCAGCAAGAAAGGACATTTTTCCCACCCTTTCATGGCAGTGGCAGCACTCAGCAGGTGATAGAGCAGCTGATGGAGCACTGGTAGCACATTGTAGGGAAACACATCAGGTCTTCAGAATAGATGAATCACAAATATGCTGCAAATCAAATAAAAATTACGTTATTTGATGGATTCGAATAACACCTCTCTACTACACTCATACATCAGTGCAAGAACTACATACTTTATTTTCCAACAGCATAACCCTGAGAAATGACAGGCAATTGAACTCACCAGTATAGGAAGGTGAACAAGAGGCAACTGCTGCTCTTTCAGCATCCCAGCATCAGCTCTGGAGAGCAGCTTTTCCAGGTTTTGCTGCACTATTGATGGCTTCAGCTAGGTTTCCAAGTAGTGCTGGCAGCTCATGGTTCAAAGCCAAGTAACTCATGCCCCTGCCACAGTATCACCAGATGTGGGTATCTCTACCCAGCACACACAATCAAACCAGAGGAAAGTATTGGATAATTATATTAAGCGTTAGACAAACCTTTCTTTATCTTTACATCCAAATTTAAACTGAGGCAAGAAGGCAGAGAGAAGCCTGGCTGCTGTTGCAGTTGGAGTCTCCAAAGAAGAGCTCAGGTTTTCTGAGGTACCCTGAGGACAAAAGGTTCACCAGATTTAAACAGTTACACCAAAGGTGTTTCCATGTTGCTTTCTGGAAGTCAGTTGGATGTGTAAGAACCATCTCACCAGACTCTACTGTGCTGAAAAGGATGCTCCTAGTAAACTCAAAACACCTCACAGAACCAGCAGAAACTGGGCACAATGAGGCATCTTTACACCAGCCTCAGTACTCACACAATGCATGAACCTCCCCATAGCCTGCGGGGACAACAAATATTATTAAAGTTAATAAACAGGGCAATTTGTTTGGTGAAACATATTGGCACACCTGGATTTTTAAATCTTATTTCCACCCACAAAACACAGTCACTGGTATCTATTTTCAAGGCAGTCCCGGGAAAAGAAACACCTACCAGTAATTCATAGATGTGTCAGGAAAGAGGCGAGTGATGTGAGCACTATGAGACTCCACAGATGTTACACCCAGGGGAAAACTATATTTTTAAATAAGGTCACTCTAACTCTTAAGATTCATTATATTTGAGCGTCTCATTATACACACGCATTCAACAAACTGCTGTTCTGAAGTTTCACGAAGTACAGTGCAAACACACCAACAATTAACAATGAGTTTATCACCCCTGTTACACTGTGTAACTCTTGCTGGAACCCAGAGCATCCTTGAAGCAAGAGCAGCCTCCTCTCCACCAAACACTTCATGATCACCACCCAGGCACATTCAAGAGCCTCCAGCCTCCCAGGAAGACTACTCCAGCCAGAGGTGGAAAACTTTCCCCTCCTTGGCAGCACTTTTCCAGTTCTGTTCCCTTCTCTGGACAATTTCCAGCACCATGATGTCTTCCTTGTAGGGAAGGACCCAAACCTGAACACACTGTTCAAGGTGCAGCCTCGCCACAACCTTGGATGAGATCCAGGTTATGCATCCTCAGAGGAAAGTAACCACGTACTTCTGACTGTTGTTTCTTAAATTGTTGTGGTGTGCTATTGGGTTTTACTGGGTTTCCCCCTGGGCCATGGCTGTGTTCCTTTGAGTCTTGTCGTCTCTCTGCAGCCACGCCCTGGTGTCTGGAGAATTCCAGGGAAGCTGTGTAGGGATTCGCCAGGTTCCCAGTTTCTCCCACCTCCTTTTAGTCATGGTTTACTGATGTTTCCTTTGTTCTGGATCAGATCCCCCCCCCAGTCCTGGACTGGTCCCATGCCTGTACACTTCCCCTGTCCCCATACCCGTTTTTAAGGCGCTGCACAGAGAGGAGATCTCACTTTTGTGTGGGCTCCTGCTCTGGGCAAATAAACCAGAGTTACACCCTGCAAAAGTCCTCTTCATTTCCTTGCCACTGCCACGCTTCTGCCGAAGGCGAAGACCCACGAGACCAGAGGAGGTACTGAATTGTAGCCTTGTGCTGGATCGGAGCAAGAGCTAACCGGAATGGGACGTGCGATCCCTGGAGCTGCATCCGAACCCCGGCATATTAAATCACTTGAGTTAATAGGCAAGAAACACATTAAGATTTAAAAAAAAAAAAAAGAAAAAAAAAAGAAAATAAAAATTGTAAGTTCCAGAAGAAATGAGTAACCTAGAAAATCCAATTGTCCTCTGAACAGCAATTGCATTAAGTTTGGAAGCCAAGTTTAATAATTAAGCTGAAACAATAGATTTTAGTGGTGCTTAAAGTGCTAATTTCAACTCCTCTTAAAACCATGATTCTCCAGCAAATCTCTCAGCAATAACAATAAAAGGTTTTGCATACAGATCTGAGTGCTGAGGGTTTGTAAAGCACCTCAGCTCATCCAGCAGCACTTTTCATATGGTCTCAAGAAGTTTCTCTTCCCTTTGGCTGAGGCAAGAGGATACCCAAACTACACCCAGCCATCGTCCAAAGGCTTCTAGGGCCAATTGCTCCAGCATAAAAGCCTGTTCCTGACATTCACCATCAGTAGAGAATTTGTGGAAATGGGAAATCTTACCATGACATTCTCCCAGCCCTTGCTGTGAGAAAACTCGTGAGTTGAATTTGGAAGTGCAAAGGCCCCTGTTCCTTCCAAACACTTCAGCACATGTGTTCTGGATACCTCAATCAATTCTCCAAATTTAACTGTGCAGCAGAGAATATTTGTCATCAAAACCACCAGTCTTAGTGTTTCTGTGTGCCAATGGGCAAGAAAAAAGGTAAAGTGCAGGTAAGAATTACCTTCAATCCTGGCTTAGGCAGCATCATTTAGAGCTTAACAATGTGTGGAACAACAAAGAGACACAGCATGCTTTCTGGCCAAGGTATTTTCATGGAATCACAGCCCACAGGCCATAGAAAAAGAAAATCATCCACATCTCTGCATTGCCCTGGGGACTAACTGAGCAGACAGATCACAGGAGCTACAGAAGGAATTGAATGTTCTGTCAGAAAATAACAGGAACAGCACATGTCAGGTCTGTGTATGATAAATAATGAGGTCTCCTGTAATTAAACTCCTGACAGCACATCCTAACCCACCTTGGAGAGGCAGAGACTGCAATGGAAGATGTGTCCAGCTCTCACCTATTTCAGGGTCACCTGTGTCCACAGCACGTGACCAACAACGGTATTGGGTGGACAATGGGGTCTTTATTGATCACTTGCATCTTGTCTAGTCATGGAATCCCAGAATGGTTTGGGATGAAAGGGATTTTAAAGATCATCTCATTCCACCCCCCTGCCATGGTCTGACTCTACTCAATGAGTTTTATTCCCTTCAGGCTTCACTGGGAGAGAAGTTGTTACAGGAAATACCAACCCCAGACCCACGCTAGCTGGAAACTATTCAACAAACACAGCCACAGCCTCAACAATGTCATGTCTTCTTTTTACTTTTTTGACAGGAGGAACACTACGCATGTATCAAATGCAGCTCTATCACCTAACATGGTAATAGGTAATTTTGGATGCCCTGCTTAAAGAACCCTCTTGGTCTTGGAGTGTGATCACACTGAACTTGTCAAAACACACAGCAGGATGATTAGTATTTGCTCTTACTTACATTTATTCAAAGAAAGAAGAAAGATCACCAACAAAAACAACATTTTATGCAGCAAAACCCTCAGTAAGAGATTCAGCACTGCAAAGATAACATTTGGGCAGAGAAAAACCCAGGAAAAAAAGTAAGATCAGTTGATCAAAGGGGAAAGAGATTATTTTCCCCCTTCTTTTCAACCAAGCTCAGTACAACAGGTTGGAACCTCCACAATGAACTTCCCATTAGTGGCAGCCAGCCTATAACAATGACCCCACTTCTAGTCCCAGGAGGATTATTAACAATGGGAACACATCACCTCCATGGAGCACAATGCAAGCTCTCACTCCAGTACTGGAGATCCCCATCAGCCCAACTTAAAGGCAACCAGATCCTAGAGAAACCATTGCTCAGGAACGCAGCCTGCTTCAGAATCCCAATTAACCATCCTCTGTGTGTGGGTACCAAACATGGGAGCCCAAAATACAGCACTTACTTGGTTTTCTCTGCTCCTTGAGGCTTTTTTATGGACACAAAGCATTGGACTTCTTCCAGCCCTGGTCCAAAAGGAGAAAATACAAGAATAAAATACAAAAACCCAAAACCAAACAAACAAAAAAACAAACCAAAACAAAAAAACCCCACACAAAAACCAAAACAACCCCAAAAATAAAAATAAAATTTAAAATAAAAAATTAAATAGGCAGTACTCACTCTTCCAGGGAGCTCCCATGGGGCTGGGAATTGCAACTGGTCTGAGGCAGGAGGAATTTTCTTTCCTCCCAACCTGTACAGCACAGCAGGGATGTGTTCAGGCTAAACTCGCTCTTCCATTTCTTAGGGGATTACAGTAAAGAAGGTGTTGGAAGATAATAAAATCAATGCTGTTTGTGCTCCCCTGTTCACTGAGCCCAGCCCTCAGCAAAGGGCATGGCACAAACATTTCAGATGCTGATGATGAACTTTTGGATGATGATTAGTGATATTCTTCTACTAATCCTCCTAATGCTATCTTCTAAATTTGGTTTTGTTCTTGATCTCCCCGCAGGAAGGCTCGCCCCACACTGTTCTGCTGCAAACAAAAGGAGACTCCAGCAGCAAGACAGACATCCCTAACTGGAAGGTTTTGTTTAGAAGTGACCAACTCCAAGGGGGGAATAAAGGTGTTGGAGAAAAATTGAAATCACTGCAGGGCTCTCAGAGACTTACCAAGACCATCCATACACCCACCCCCAGCCAGCTGAAACCATAATTTTGCTTCAAGGGTCTCTCTTTCAGCCAAGCCTCCTGCCCAGCAAACATCCCATCTCCCAGAAACACCAAACCACTGGTTCATGTGCCTAACTCAGCTTCTGATGATATACAAGCAGGAGAGCAGCTACCCTCCATCCTTTCCATCCACTGGCCACCCTTCCTTCCCTGGGCAGATTTATCCACATTAAATCATACCCAGTGCCACCCCTCAAATATTTCATCCACTGCCCAAACCATTTTGAAGCCATCATTGCCTTAGCCTGCAGCACAGTGTTCAAGATATCCATGGAGAAAATGTGTTAAAGCACTTTATTGGTGATCACAGATAGTCTGTACATTCAGTTTAGCACAGAACCCTCTCCATTAACAGCAGAGTGAGCAACAGCCACCAGGAGCTTTGAATGCTGGCTTGGCTCCCTTCTGAGGGGGCAGAAGGGAAAATGTTAAAAAAATAGTCAGATTTGCCACTCCAGTTGGACTCCAACAGCAAACTAATTCTGCAGTCTGCAGTCTGAGCTGCAGCTCATTGAATTAAGAACTCATGTCTACCAAAGGGACACACAAGGAAAGTCTTTCCATCTCCTGCCACGCTCCTCCTCAGGGTCCTGCCTTCTACTTCCGATGCTCCACTGTCAAGTGCTGCTGTGGTTTATCAAGAATAATTAAAAACCTCATCTCAAGAGCTCTAAACCGTGAGGGAAGAGGCTTCCACGCCCACCGCAGTCTCATTTGTCATCTGAGCTGTTCTCTGGCAGCAAGGCACCACTGGAGCTCTTCTTCCCTCTATGGAGGCACAAGCCACAGTCCAACTCCACATCAATGTCCCCAAATTTCAGCTGGCAGGACTCATTGCAGCTGCAGGAGAGACAGTGACAATGGTCAGGGACTTGTGGGTAGTGAGAGCCACCGGCTCACCCCACCTTGTTTGGGAAGGCTGCTCTGCAGTGGCCCACCCTTTCCAGCCAAGCCATGCTTGGATATACAGGGGCACCCACACTCCTTATCCCATGACACATTGGTGCACAGATTTCCCAGCCCACTTTTGGGTCTGGGTATTGCTCTTGGCCACCACCCCAGCCCATGTGCTGTGCCAGGGCCCCCTCGTACCAGCGGGATGCGGCAGCGTTGGCAGCCACAACGGCGAGAGCACCCATGTAGTGCCAGCAGAAGCACATGGTGAGGAGCAAGAAGTTGTTGGAGTCACTCTGATCCCAGCCTGGTCCTCCCCATGGAGGGGACAACACAAAACCAATCTGGTCACAGAAGAAAGAGAAGGCGGGCTTTAGCACATCCCTCCTGTTTTCCCCCTGATTTTAGCCCACCTGCTGCAGCTGAGTATGGACTAGAGGCACTATAACCCCAAGTAACACCTGGGACACTGCCCTTGGCTTCTCCAGCCACTGACACAAGGGTGTCAGGAGGGGATGGATTCTCTGCAGATAATCCTTAGGGCTTGCAGTGCAAGCCCAGCATCCTGGAGAAGGGTGACGTCCAAAACATGACATTGCCAGTCTGTGCATTTCCCCCTAGACCAAAAGCTGGGAGATTACATGAGAGATTTCCATAAGTTTCCAGTTATTTGGAACAAACAGAGGAAGAAAATTGACCTAATAAAATTAATAAAAGTTCATAATTGTGGTTTCCTTCCCTTGTGGGCTCTGATTTCCATATTCCATTCATTTCCAGGTCTGTCCATGCTGCTATATTACACATGCACTTCACGATGGCAGCTCTGGCACTGAGCCTCGTTTCCTCTCTTATTTACAAAGATGTTTGAACAGCCTAGAAGTTTAACCCCAACAGATGTGCCTCCAGGGCCAGAGCAACCCCACTCCACTCGCCTTCCTGGGTGCAAAGATCTGAGGAGAATGCTGGATACACACTGACCTGCCAAAGCCAAGAGCCCTGGAGAAGGAAGGAGCTGGTCCTGAAGATCTCCAGGATGATATGGCCTTGGAGGAACACCTCTAGGAGGGTACAGAGGGCTCCAGCAAAGATAGCCACAGCCAGCAGGGAGTGGAGGTGCTGGTCCAGCACAGCATCGCTGTAGTCACGGAAACAGAAGAGCAAACCTGCCAAGATCCACCCTGTGTTAGCAAAGGACACTCTGGGATTTGTTCTCTTAAAAAATCATCTGAAAACTCACTCTTAGTCTCCAGGCCTTGCCATGATCTGCCTTGGGGGGAAGAACCAAAGAGCCACCAGCTGCTGTCACCACCTTCCCTCTGCAATCACCAGGCAGCCCCAGCACTGGCTCTGCTCTGCTCCTGAGGAACCCCTGTACCTGTGGAGGTGCCCCCTTACCTGTGGAGATCTCTGTGTCCCAGTCAGGTCTGCAGGAGGAGCACAGAGATGGGCACCTTGAGTGCAAAAGATGGTGGGGACCTTTGTATCAGGGTCTGTCCCACTGCATCCAGCCAAGGTGGGAGGATGACACCTTTTTGTAACTCCAAGTGAGAGTGCTCCTGGCCACCAGGAAAAGCACAGATCCCTCAAGCATGCCCTGTGACATCCAGCTATGGTTTGATCCATATTTAACAGGAGCAGGGGAGCAGGGAGGGGGGTGACTGTCACATAGCCAGTGCCATCATGCATCCACACTCCCTCCAGGTCTGCCTTTGTGGCCCCCAGACTGCCCAGGAGCTGTCATACCCACGAGCACTTCAGCAATTCCTTATTCCGTGTCCTCCCCTAGCACCAGGTGCAATTCACCTTCCACAAGCAGAGCCAGGGACAGCGAGAGCCGGTCCAAGCCAGGAGGCAGCTTGAGCGGGGAGTGTGAGACCACGTCTGTGATGCCGGAGAGGAGGAAGAAGAGGTAGATGGTGGAGTAGTGCCAGTGGGTGAGGTCAGTCCAGCTGTGTGTCTTGGGGCTGTACAGCTGCAGGTGGGGACCAGTGGGGACAAACTGCTCCACCAGTATCCCTGGACAAAGAGAGAAAAGTTCACTTTTCCTTATACATGGGGAAATGACGAGCCTGAGGGAATGTTCCTTTGCAGATGTGGAGCCATAGTGGTGTTTGCCCAGGAGAATGACAGCAAGCTCCTCTTCCCAGGGCGTGTCACAAGCATGTCCCTAAGCCCTCCCATGCCAGATGTTTTCCACTACAAACAGGCTCAGTGCTGTGGGAGAGTTGCTGCTGTGCTAGTAGATATTGGGGCACAGACTCATCATCACCCTCTCTTACCTACTAGAGCAAAGAAAGCTTTGACCGTGCCTTCAAAGATCTCTGTGCGCCCACGGCCCGGCTGGGCCTCAGCCTCCCCTTTCCTCCTGAGGTACTTAAGGGGGTACCTCACCGACCACCACAGGCCAAAGGCGAAGAAGAAAGTGCCCCGGAGGGCACTGCCCAGAAAAGTTGTTGGCATCGGGCTCATTCTCTGGACCTGCAAGGACAAACAGTGCCTGAGGACAAGCAGTGCCTGAGGACAAACGTAAAGCATCCCCAAGGGAGCTGTTGGGCTGCTCAGCATCCCCAGGGATCCACATCAGGACAAAGCAGGTGCACATGTCTCAGGTCCAAACAGAGAATACCAGAAATGGGATGTCAGCACAGGGAAACTGCCACAGGGGTGTGCACCACTGTGTATATGTGTGTATATATGTATTTATATGGCTGCATATAAAATCATCAGGACTTCATGCCAGAAAACAATACAGTAGTGCCCAAGAAAGTGTAACAGCTATTAGAACGGGAAGCACAACAAAGTTTTTACCAATAAAAATCATTATGACAATTATTTCCTTAGACCATAAACTTGTTCCAAACTAGTCAATTACCAGGGTGTGAATCCAGTGCTGGATTAGAAGCTCCAGCCAGTGAAGGCTTTCCTGGGCTGTGCAGGAGGAGGCAACCCAGGAACCGTTAACATTTGGAAAAAGAGCCTCATGCATATTCCACACAATCTTTGTGTGGCACACAAATGGTGATTTGACACGAGATTTCCTCTCCACAGGAAGAAGCATAAAAAAAGCCTTGACTAGGTCAGATCAATGCCAGAGTACCAACGAAGAAGGATGGAGAGGAGCAAAAGTACAGCAAATTTATATCCGGCCAAGTATTTCAGGCATAACAAAATTCCTTAGAAAAATCCCAGTGTAGAGAGCACAGAAAGGAATAAATAATGATCTAAATTTTTCTGGCATTGTTTTACCTGGGGATGGTCTTCTTCCCTCCAGAAAGACCCTCTAAAGCTCCTTGCTCTCTGTAAACTTCTACCACCTAAGGAGGACTCACTTGTCTCCTCCTCATGGGGTTTCCAGTCCTTTTCTGCAGCTCAGATGTGCACAGAGGCAGGCATTACTCATCCACAAGCTTCCACACCGACCTGCCCTTGCATCACAAATCATATCCTCACTGTGTTTATAAATACCAAAGCAAATCACAAAGGCTGGATGAACAACTCCAGCATGTTCTCCAAGTCCTCCCACACTAGAAAGCAATTAGGCACTGCAAAACAAAGGTAGGATGTGATGTGGCAAGTGCCTGAGGTGAGGGAGAGCTCTGCAAGACGTTCCAGGTCAGGTTATGGCTGCAGGGCTGGCATGGTCAGAATGGCTCAGCTCTGTGTGGCCAACACAGGATTGGAATGTAGAAATTATCGTCCTTTGCATCTCTGGGACACAGGCAATCTGGGAAAGGCTCAAATCTATGCTAAGGTTTCCTTTCAGGATGGAAATTACTAAACAGCCTTTCAGATAGGTGAGAAATGACCCATCCAGGAGCTGGGGATCAGGGGTGGCTCTCTGCTCTATTTTGGGTGCCTGCATTACGGTGAGGTGGATGATGCCCAGGAGAACTCACACCTTTCTTGATTATACCCTGGGCACCCCGGCCAGGGCACTTATCTTCCCTGCACAGACATCTACATCCAAAGTGTGTAACAATAAAGCACATTTAAGCATAGCACAACTGCTTGACATATAACCAAATTTTACCATTGTCCTACTTGTGACTGCAAGGGCAACAGCCTGAAGTTGGAGCGCACCCTGATTGACAGACATGTCAGGAATGTTAATTTGGCAAGATGAAGTGGAGGAGACAAGGAGAGCAGAGACATCCTAGAGCCCAGAAATGACAAATGTGTCCCACCTGCAGCCCCAGAGGCTGCTCTGAGCCACGCCAGCATCTGGGATTAACCCAGGGATCTGTCACCCCACATCCACCTGCCACGTCTCCCTTGGCCTGAGTTACCAGCAGACCCCTCTGCTGTTTCAGAGCTGACCCAGGAATCTCCTGCCCGACCGTCCCTCTCCCCAGCAGAGCAGCCTCGCTCTTCACTGCAGTGCCAGGGACCCTCTTGCTTCACAACCCCTCTGCAGCTCAATCCAGCGAGGCTTTGGGGAGTTGTCATGAGTCTCCTTTGCTTCTCAGCAACTGGAAACAGCCCTTCAACAGCCACCACAGATCCCAGAATGGTGTGGGCTGGAAGGGACCTTAGAGTTCACCTCATTACAACTCCCTGCCATGGGCAGGGACATATTCCACTGGACCAGGTTGCTCCAAGCCCCATCCAACCTGACCTTGAACACTTCTCAGAATCCAGCCATGTCCTGGAGCATCCCTCTTGTAGCAGAGATGTCCCAAACCACCATCAAACAAGCAGAAGTTTGCATGTAACTCGCTCACTCCCTCACCAAAAAAACCAAAACAACAACAACAACAGCAAACCAACAAAACCAAACAAAAACAAAAACAAAAAAACAAAAAAACCAAAAGAAAAAGACCAAAAAAAACCACACCAAAAAACCTCTCCACCTCCTTTTATAAACCAGCCACTATTCTGCAGCAAAACCAGACGTTTCCAAGCAACAGACCCCTTGCACAGCTCACATATTTGAAGCACAGAAAAACAACCCCCACATTCACAGAGCCCCTCAGCCAGCCCAACAAGCCCAACCCCAACAGCCCTGACCCACTGGCTTTCCCCACGCCAGCTTTGGAGCCCATGCTCACATGAAAGCTCACTTAGCTCCAAGGAAGTGGCAGCCAGGAAAGAGCACAGGCACCAGGTTATTTATTCCTCCTGGGAGCTGCTTTATCTGTCAGAGCACTTGAAATATGGCTGCAGACAGAAGTTATTACCTGAGCTGCACCTGTCCCTCCACAGCTTCCAGGCTGTGATGCTCCTGCTCAATCGTCACCCAGGAGCTGCCTGCTGTCCTTCCAGAGCTGTGCCTGACTGCTCGCAGCCTCCTCAGGCTTGGCTTGGGAAGGACAGCATTCCTGCCCAACTTCCACACTCTCCCCTGGAGCCATTGCAGGTCCAGATCCATCACCATCCATGATTTTGACCCTAGCTGCTCTAGTGGAGGGGATTGTTGCTGTCCCTCTGGATATGCCAGCATTCCCTACAAGCACCCATCAGCATTCCAGGCCAGCCAGCTTGTGTGCAGAGGGCAAGCTCAGCACCAGGCCACACACATTTGGGAGGGTCTACTCTTTGTGAATCCTCTTCTATTCTTGGACACTTCCAGGGATCCAGGGGCAGCCTCAGCTTCTCTGGGCACCCTGTGCCAGGGCCTCAGAACCCTTACAGGGAAGGATTTCCTCCTAATATCCCATCTAACCCTGCCCTCTGACAGTGGGAAGCCATTCCCTTTGTTCTGACACTCTAGGAGTCCCTCTGCAGCTCCCTTTGGGCCCCTCTAGGCACTGGAAGGGGCTCTAAGGGCTCCCCAGAGTTTTCTTCTCTTCAGGCTGAACAACTCCCATCCTCTGTTATGACGCAGCTCCAAAACACAATACCCCCCCTAAAAAATGGCTAAAGCCAGAGATTTCTGGCACCATCAGCACCATTTTCACCAGCCTTACCCACAGCTGTCATCATACTGAACCTTTGTCTCTCATGGATGTTCTCTCCACGTCCCTTCTTTCCAAGTTCCAGCAGCCATGTCCATCCCATGGCACAGCTGCTCACCAATGTACAGATGGAAGAATTTACCTGTGACTCCTGCCTGTCCTTCTCCCTCGCCAGGTGTGTCAGCAAGGAGGTTATTACTCAGAAGAGGCAGATAAAGGGAGAAGCCACCATGGGGAGGTGCCCCTCAGGATGTTTGGAACTGAACATCCCGTGAGCCAGCTCAAAGCACCCTGAGTCAACCACCTTTCATAACCTGGGCCACCTCCTGTCTGCTATTAAAAAAACAGCCAACAACTCCCCTGGAGTTTGCCACAAAAATCAGGATAAGCAGCCAATTCCCGTTCCCATGGCAACCATATGTATTCTGTTGTTAGTATGGGGTTGGGGACGACTGGGGAAAGAGCCAAGCAGAGACAAGGCAGCAGCAAGGTTTGACAGGGCTCTGCTGGAAGTCTGTAAACTGGAGCAGGGACATGATAACCCTTTTAGGGGGTCCAATCTTATACAAGTTGCTCGAGGACAGGAGATTCTGGGCCAGGAGTTCACAAACCAGAGCAAAGCCTTTGTGAGCTTCACCTCCCAGCCCATAGCAGCTCAGAAATGGGGGCTATGGCCCTCTCCCTCCCAAAAGATGTGCAGGCAGGACACAGCAGCCTGTTTCCATTCCTTTTCCTCTCTAATACACAACACTGCCTTTCATAAAGCAACCATAGACACAAGCCACCTCAAAGCTGCTGCCCATCCCACTGATGGCTACAGAAATGAGCAGAGCAAGTGCTTCAGGCAAATAAATGCCTCAGGCCACCTGAGTGTCCTCATGTCCTTACACAGCATTGAGGTGATGGTGCAGAAACATTCAGCATCACCCCAGAGCACTGCCCAAGCCCCTGACCCTGGGGCAGCCACATTCCCAAACCAGTAGTTCTCCTAGGAAGTTGTGTATTTCTCTCACTCATGTTGCCAAACCCACCCCAAACAAGCTTGCGGGATCAGCCCTACCCAGAGCCACACAGGAGCCAGCATCCCACAGAAACCCAAGGCTGGAGCAGCACAGAAGCAAAGCAGCCTCCCCAGGGTGATGGGCTGTGGTCCAGCACAGCCAGAAAAGCTGCCAAGCCATAGCCAGGAGCCTTTTATTCCCATTATCTTCATATCAAGTGGGAGGAAGGAAGGAAAACAAGAGGCTGCTCACACTCATCACTGCTCACTTCCAACAGTGCCTGAGGAGAAGGATGAGTGAAACAGGGATGAGTACGACTGCAAAAGGGTCCTGGGAAGCTCGTAGTAGTAAAGGGGCTTCCACAAATGCAGTTTCACCCAAGATTAAGCTTAGGAAATTGTTACAACTTTAAATCCAAGCATAAGGAAAATTGTAACCCTCATAGGAGTTCTTCCTTACAGACCTACCCCTGAAAATAACGCAGGATGAAAACCATACCTTTTCTGCTGGGGATAAAAGCAGCAGCACCATCTGCTGAAGGGGACCTCTTTCAGCTCAGTTTTCCTTTCTGCAAGCACCCACCTCTACCCCAAGGGGGAAGAAGCTGCTTCCCAAGCAGTAGGAGTCAAGTCCTTGGAGAAAGTGGGGAAAGGTGAGATGGGAGTGCAGCAGCTGGAGAGTGACAGGAGGAAACAAGGCCCAGCTGGAAAGTTTCTACTTAGCAGGGGATCAGTGTGCCTTTTTCCATAAAGGGCCAGTAAAGAGTAAAGGCCAGAAGGAAAGCCCCTATGAAAAGGGTGATTTAAGTTACAGACAGTGAAAGAAGTTTTCAGTGCCTGAAATAGTTGAGCAAAGGAGGTTCCTTTTTAGCCATCTCCATGAGAAAAACAAGGATTTAACTCTGACAGGTGGTTGGGAGAAAAGATAGCAAATTCCCCAAAATTCCCTAGCAGGTCACTGACACTCCATGCATGCTAAAATCACTGTGGGCACAAATGGATGTGATTCCATTTCAGTTCCTTAGGAATATACCCCTTCTCACTCCTGGGAAAAAACTGAGGGTGGCAGAACTGTGCCCGACCCCCTCCAGCTTCTCAAGCTAAACCCTGAATTGGATTTGATTTCGTATTTTTCTTTTTTCTTTTTCTCTCAGCTGTAACTGCAACATCTTCTCCCTGAAGGTTCATCATCAACCTCAGTGCTAATGAAAAAATGTGATAATGTTTGTCTCCTTCCTCAGGGTGGTGGGAGGCACAATCTAATTAAAGGTTTGCCAGCAGCTTGAGTGCTGCAGATGGATGGTTGTTTGGGAAGTGCAAAGTATTATTATTATTATTATTATGACGAATGCTAACATCAGCTTTCATAAGCAGGCAACAGGAGGTAAAGCAGGTGGTAAAAGCAGAGGCAGTGCTTGTTCTGCTGCTACACCTTCATTTCAGCCTCACATATAAGTGGCCGTGTGGGGCGGCAGCGGGAGATCCTATCTCTGCCCCAGGAATGAGTGGCTCATGGATGGGCTGTTCTGGCTCCTGATGAAGGGTTTGTCTTCCCAGCTGCAGGAAGAGCAGCTGCCAGGACCTTTGGCTGCTTTGGGGGTGTTGTCTGGGCTCCTTTGTAAGAGAAGGGCAGGATCAGCAGCTCCTTCCGGCCGTGGGTGAAAAAATCAAATACCAGGCTACATTTACACAAGAAAAAAACATCCCTGAGACACCACCTAGGGCATCCTGCTCTTTTTAAAATCAGTGTGGATATAGACACAAACACACCCCCAGCTCACTCCAGCTGCATGGCAAATGGGTCCAGTACAGAGACGCTTTAACTCAATTTATAGAATCATAGAATGGTTTAGGTTGGAGAAAACCTCCAAGATCATCAAGTCCAAACATATGCTGGAAAACATGATCCAGAACAACTTTTTGATATTGATGTTGTGTTAAAAGCAAGTCTCCATCTAGGACTGTCCTAAAATATCTGTCACTCAAGAAATAAATGTGAGGATGACATATGGTTGCACCTTTATATGATAAACCATCTCTGTACCACTGATCCAGACAACTTCACATCTTGTTTGGGTACCTAAACTATTTACAAACTGGTTTTGAAATGAAAATCATGAATTCTCATGCAGAAATGAATCCCAACTGTATTTCCTTCTTTAATCACAGGCTAGATCTCTCCTCCTTTGTTGACCTTCATACCTTGGAAAAGAATGTGCTCCAGAGCCGGAAAACGAATTAGTGAGTGCTTTGCTGACAGTCCTGGGATGTTTGTGGGAGCAGGGAGTTAATGAGGCAAACAGAAACTATTCCAGACACAGGGTGCTGTGGAGGGAAAAGGTGTTTTGTCCCCATACAGTGACAGGGGCCAAAGAAAGGAGGGGGGAAAGGAGATAGCAACTTGATTAAGAGCTGTGAAGAATTAAATAAACCGTATCCCACTTCCAAAAGCAAAGAGTGCTTTTAAAAACCAAAGTCAGCTTTCATTTGTGTGCCCTGGAATGGAAAAAAACCCTGGCTTTCGAGGGTGGGAAGGAGGAAGGTGACAGCATCCCGCTTGGATTCATTCCTAGTCCAACAACAGCTGCTGCCCCCCCCCGGCTGTTTAATGGGAATAGTGATGCTTGGGCTATTTCCTAAAAGAAAATAATTCACAAAAGCCCAGAAATAATTCAGAGCATCACATGAGGCCTTTTTGCTCTTCAATGAACCCATCCCTGTCCTGTATCACTCGCATTAACTTGGTTTGTCCCCTTCCTCAAGGCGGGGAGGTCTCTGCCATTAGCAGGTGGCATCTGCAGAATGGTTTGTGTCTCCCCACAGCAGTCAGAGGAATTTGTGATGTTTGGAAAAACTATTCTGCCTTGGCAGATAAAGATGTCTATAAAATGCTCCTCATGTTCAATGGTTACAACTCATGAGACCCAGTCATGAGTTTATGAGATGGATTTACAGAGATGCAGCTCTGCTGCTTCATTCTTATCATGCTCAGCCTGTTTGCACCTCCCAGTATCCAGCTCTGCAAAATAAACCAGCTTAGCAGTGGATATACAGGAAAGCTGGCATTCAAGGAAAGCTATTCTTTATAGCACAGTTAATAAGCAATAAAATCCAGGCTGCAGTCTCTATAGTCTGTGACAAGCTCTTGGCACCAGGGAAAAAGGGTTAAAGGACGAGCTTTGCCTTCCCTTGGCCCTGTGCAGTCATGAACACGGCGTAAAAATCTCTTGCAATCCATCCACCACTACACAGCAGGGAGAAGATCTCAGTGCAGAGCATCCTTCCAGCCCTGGGGTTTGAGACATGAACACTGGCAATTTACCTTGTGCAGGTGGTTATTTTACTTATTTTTATATATAGATGTACATATATAATTCTTTTAATCCCCATACTACTAGCATATTTTCTTCCTGTCCAGGAGGTGACATTTCCAGTCACTTTTTGCAAGAAGTTAGTTAGTAAAGGCAGCCTAAAACAAACCATGTGTCTGTTTCATCCCTGCTTTCCAAGCTGAGGGGGTTTGTTTTCAATGGAAAACTGGGACATTTCATGAATCCCTGCTGCATGGCCATGTATCTTACAGTCCTTCAGGCTTTGCAGGTCTGAGGGATGGATTTTTCTAAGCTCTTATTACACACTCTGTAATTTATTGGTCTTAAGTTTAAGGATATCAGCTCAGTGAGGATTTTTATTTCACATTTATTTACTCTCTTAGCCTTTGAGTGAACATGAAAATTAACAACAAAACCCCTCTTTAGTTCAAAGCTTCAGTAATAACATTTGTATTGTGTGCAATCAAGCCCTGGTGTTGCAAAAATTGCCATAATCTCACATTCAACACTCCCTTACTCATCCTCCTTGGGGTGATGCCTTGCTCCATGCATTGTTTTGTTGCTAAAAATCACTTCAAGCTGTGCCTATGTTTGAGCCAGAGATATTCGGGTATGGATGGAGGGCAACCACCCCTGTGTGCTCAGCCTTCTTCCCAGCAGCACCATGGGGGCACCTCTCACTCGTCCAAAAGAAAAATATTTCATTCGATTTGTTTCTCCTGGAAAAAGGACTGTTCATGTATTTGGAGCAGAAGTTTTCACCCTCTTCACTCTTCATCGGAGCCGTTCAAGAAGGCAGCTTGGGAGCTGCTGTCACACTTCTGCCGCCAGACCCCCAGGCTGATGTAGGGCTCTCCACTGCCTCTCCGGAGCCTCTGGAGACAGCTGCAGCACAGGACCAATAAATCATTATTAGAAACCTAACCTAATGTCACTCACCAGAGCCCTCCTTCTAGAGTTCCTAAAATGCTACTGATAGAGGATGGAATGGTTTTTGTTCTGTATAAAGTCTATGTCATGGCATGGATTGAACTATCCATTCTGTAGCTTACCTGGCATCCCTCAGAGCATCCCTTAAAGTGGGATAATCTTCCCATCCCCTTGGAAAAGCCAGACTGGTGGCTGGTAATGTTTTAGTTTTTGTACCTCTTGAGAATTCAGTGACCTTCAACCGCTTTGAAGTCCTCGCAAGGCAGGGGATGAAGTGTCAGGGGGTCCTGGTAATGCTTTGATGTCTCTATCAAACTAAAGTTTGACTTCAGCACCCAGTGCAGAGGAAAATGAAGAGTGTGACATCCAGGAGCACCTCTAGGGACTCAGTGTTTGACTTCTTCCTATTTAATGCCCGTGTCTCTCACTGACACCGTTTTGCATTCTGTGCACTCAACAAATACCGTGTCCTAAAACCTGCAGTAGTCTGGGACGGCTTATTCAGCTGTGATTTTGTGCTGCAGGAAAGGCTGGGTTACATCTGCCTCACTACAGACATCCCAGCCTGCCTGCCTACCCCACACCTGCCCCACCGCCTGTCCCAGCCCCTGTCCCAGCTGTACCAGTAAGTGAGGGTGTAGTTCACAGCCAGGATGGCCACAGCAGCTGCCCAGTGCCAGAAGAAGCACATCGTGAGGAACATGATGTTTCTGTGGTCATTTTCATCCCACACGGGACCTCCCCATGGCTGGAACAGCACAACACCGATCTGGGTGGAACAAGAAGTTGGTGGAACAGTTATGTTGAGAAAAAAATTATAGAACCCCAGAATCCCAGAATGGTTTGGGTTGGAAGGGACCTTAAACAACCTGTGCTAGAGCCTCATCACCCTCACAGAGAGTTACCTTTATTCATGTGGTGACCAAGGAACTTGAGCCCTGACCAGGATAGAGGTTTTTGCTGGGAATGAAGTCCATCCTTGCAATGAGAGGCCACACAAAGTCAATCTGTGCCCAAGATATCTCTTTTTCTGTTCAATATCCAGACACAACTGTCCCTCAGCATTTCAAATTCCAAGCCATCCTTTGAAAACTCCAGACTGGTATTTTACAAGCTCAGCCCAGTTTTTTACTTCTGAATAAAGGCTTGTTTGAGCTAGTGCAACCTTGAAAATGAGAAGGGAAAGTGATTTAGTTTGGGGGTGGTTATTTTAGTTGGGTTTTGTTTGTTTGTTTTTGGTTGGTTGGTTGGTTTGTTTTGGTTTCTTTTTTTGTTTGTTTGGAGTTTTTTTGAGAGCAATTATCTCCAACTGATTTCTTTGCTTTTCCAACTCCTACCAAAGCAAGCAGCTGGCTGTATTTTAACTCAGCTGTTTTATTGCTGGTGGGGTTTGTATCTTTCCACTAAACCAGAGGGAGGGCTGCAGGGAGCATTAGACACATTAAGCAATTAGTACTTGGTTGTTAGGTACTGCAAAATGTTGCTCACTTGCTTTCACTCTTCCCCCTGGAGAAGCAATAAGCCAAAACAAACAGTTCTTGCCACAGAGCAGCCATCAGAGATGACCTGTGATAAGTAAATTTTCATTCTGGGTTATGAGCTATTTAGCCTGAAATGAGCCTGGCAAAATAATCCTTGGGAGATGTATGACTGATCCATAATGTACAACTTGTTCCCCTCTTTTCCCTTTGCTTCATTGCTCTGGGAGGCAGAACGGACCTGCCAGAACCACGTTCCCTGGACGATGGTGATGTTGGCTCGGAACATCTCCAGGACAATGTTGTCACGCAGGAAAACCTCCAGCAGGATGCTGCCAACCCCAGCGAAGATGGTGATGAGCAGCAGGGAGTGGATGTGCTGATCCAACATGGGGCGGTGAAGGACGTGGTAATAGAAGAGACAACCTGCCAAAACGTGAGCCCTGCTTAGAGCAGCACTAACAACAGCAGCCATGGCCACCGAGTTGAGTAAATCACCTGCCTGGATGGCAAACTGAGCCAGGCCATCATGGAAAGAAGGGACTTCACATAGCCATCCCCTAGACTTCCTGGCATCCCAGCATCCTGGAAGGATGAGATGCCCAACCTTGGGACAGGAGGATCTGAGCAAAACAGTGACCAAGGACAGGGTAGTTTTCTTCCCACATCTGTGCCATCACCTCTTCAGATGACCCTTCCCTTCTAGCCAGGCTTCTGTTGTGTCCTTCTTTCTTATTGCTAAACTTCACCATTTTTTGGGAGCTGTAAATGATAGATTTCCTGGTCTTACATGCCAAACTGTGCATGTGGATCTGCCCCTGCTGCTGCTGCCTCAAAAACTGCTGTGATTGGGAAAGGAAGAGTAACAGGATCTGTGCCTTCATTAAGGAGGGTTCTATATAAACAAGATCTTCTTTTCCCATGGGACAGTGTTGGAACTAGATGATCTTTAAGCTTCCTTCCAAGCCAAATCTTTATATGATTCTGTGATCTAAAAGGAGTCTGGAATCCTGGCTGGTGACTTGCAAGGCAGCCTGAGGACAGAATGATATTTGTGATGTGCTGAAGCTGAAATAAATCACTTCAAACTGCCACGTGCCATGCAAGCAGATGAGGCTAATGATGCCTGCAGTGCAATTAATGGCTCTCAGGGGCAACACGGGGCAGGAGAAGAGCCTGTGGATGGCAGAGGAATGCAGAGTTCACCAGCCATTTGTCATAACAAGGAGCCTCATTCTGCTGCTTTGCACCGCAGTAGCCTCAGAAATCTGAAACCAGAACCTATCCGTGACTGTATTTCCCATCTCATTTCATCCCAGACTGCCATAATATATCCCCTATAATGTGTCCCATCTCCAGAGGCAGCTGGAGCTATATCTCGGTTAGGCAAATTTTAGTCCTTGTGACTTGGTCCCCAACATCCCTCCCTGAATTAAGCACCACCTTCTACCAACCTTCAACGAACACGGCCAGGGCCAGCATAAGGCGATCCAGACCCTGCGGCACCACCTGGGAGATGTAGGTGAGGACATCTACCACCCCGGAGAGGCCATAGAAGAGGTACATGGTGGTGTGCTGCCAGTTCATCAGCTTCACCCAGTCGCGCTTCTCCCCGCTGTACAGGTACAAGTGGGGACCATCGGGGACGAACTGCTCCGCCAGCATCCCTGCAAGACACCCAAGAGAATGGAGTTTCTGAGGGTTTATTTGCAGTGGTTGAGACTACTCCTTGCTGCTGAGGGTTCTGAAGCAGGAGCTGGTGAGTTTGTATCAGGGAGAAAAGACTGGATGGAAAAATCAGGCCTGCGTTTAATGGCAGCTCAGCTTTGGGAAGGGGTATGAGACTTGCTTTTCCACATCAAACTATACCAGAGATCAAGTCAAGATGGACATCAAGGATCCATCCAGGCTGCCCAGGGGAGTGCTGGAATCACCATACTTGGAAGTATTCAAAAATATGGAGATATGGTGCTCAGGTTCGTGGTTTAATGGTGAACCTGGCAGTGGTTAGTGGTCAGACTTTATGATCTTAGAGGTCTTTTCCAGCCTTAAAGGTTCTCTAATCCTTCCACATCTAGACCAGTTTCTCTGCAGTCAGAGCTCCTGTGCAGTCATCACTGCAGGCTAGGTGAATACTGGTATAGCAAGTGAAATATAACCCTTACCTATTAGAGAAAAGAGGATTTTGATTCCCCCTTCAATGGCATCCACACGCTGGAAACAATTAGCCTTGTGGGATTTCTTATTTTCTTTCTGGCTGAGATACTGCAGTGGGTATTTCACAGACCACCAGAGCCCAAAGAGCAGGAAGAAGCTGCCCGGAAGTGCGTGACCCTTGAAATTCGCCATCCTGTCAACCTCCTCTGACTACAAGGCAGAGAAAAACAATGTAATTATTCAATTTACACAAGTTATCTGGTATAACACTGGGAAAAAAATAGGATTTCTCTTTCAGGGAGGACTGGAGTAGGCTTGACCAAGCACATGGGAATAGGAAGGAGCACATGGAACCCCTGGGACCTCTCTGAAGTCTTTGCCCCAAGATTAGGAAATGTCAAAAAAAGCCACAGTCATTTCAAAAAGGCCTCAAATATGCTGCAATGTCTGACACATCCCAGCCTGAACCTTTAGTTCCAAGGATCCCTCTCAGCAGTAGGTCCTGTATTTCTTGCTCTTCTAAAAGAATGAACATAAGGATCTGCTGCTGACCAGGGCTTTTCAGGACCAGGTAGGAGAGATACTACACAGGGAAAACAGGAATGTCTATGGGTAAACAGCAGAGTGTTTCTTTAGCTCCATGAACAGCCACAGAAGTGGTGTGCAAAGTCCAAAATTTTTTAAAAACTCTGGAATTATTTCAGGCCATGGAAGAGGTGAAAAAATCCTGCATCTATTCCACAAACCAAAGCATTTTGTTAAAAACATACCTTCAAAAATACCCCAAAAGCTGCTGGAAACAAAACATTGTGCAAACAAAACAAAACATTGGGCGAACAAATCAAGTCATTCCTTGCATCCTGACCTGCTCACACTCCTTCTTCCCTCTCCTGAGCATCCCTAAAACAGGACTTGCATCAAGCTGCTGGAGCCTCTGTGCTGGAGTGCACACATGCATGGTTTGCAGTATGCTGGGGGACCCATTTCCTGGGAGAATTACAGCAATTAAACTCAGCCAGCTCCTGTTTGCTGTTTGCTTAATTAGGTTGAGAACTGATCAGCTCTTTCATGTGGGCTCAACCATATGTTTGAGGGTTGCCTTGGTGTGAGGTGGTGTCAGACTGGACGATTAGGAATGTTTTAATTGATAACAAGGCTGTCTTGCTGGTGCCCAGGACTTCCTTCTGTGCTTAGTAACTTCTCTGTGCCAATCCACACTCAGCTGTGGGCAGAAACTGTCTTCCTTGTGGAGCGAATGCTGTCCCTCCATGTAGCAGGAGTTGCATGGTTTGGACCTGGATCTGACCTCCCCATCCCAGACATCCTGATTATTCTGAAACTGCCTTCCCTAGCAGCATTTCGGGCCTCAGTCCCCACTTGCTGAAAATGTAAACCAAAAATGTTCTTACTCTGCTGTTGCACAAGGGATAATTTGCGTGTGGAGTTAAACATGAGTTGTTGCTGTCAGCCTTGGAGAAAGGGAGTTGTTTCTTTGGCTTTCTTACTATCTGATTTCAGGTTGGTTTGTTCCAGGGACACCTTGTTTCATCCCTTTAAGTCCATGTCTGGTGCAAATACCATCTCCCAGAGGAGTCCATCCCCAAGCAGGAAAATCCACAGGGTTAAAACTAATCTCCTAAATCCCTCCAACCAACCTGCCTGATCCGAACTGGTTTAACCAAATAGCTAATCCAGAAGCTTGAGCTAAGCAAACACTGGCTCCATGTGCATGCAGCCACACATGGCAGCACATGGGGCCGATGTCCCTGCAGTGCCACCAGGCTGGTTTCCATCCTGTCTTCACCAAGCTCCTCTGAGGTATCCCAGTGGGTTCATGAAGATGAATTTTAGGGGGATTTAATCCAAGAGTGGAAAAGCTGTGCATGGAAAGCGCATGGTATGAGCTGGCAGCTTTGCAGGTCGCTATTGGAACTGCATGGTTCTGCCTTATTTCAGGACTTAAAAGGAAAGATTTATTCACAAAGGGTGCATTGGGTAATTAAACAGAAAATCAAAGATGCTGTTTACCAGCAGGACTAGCACAGTCCAGTGGGTTAATACAATCATTTCTGTAGTCCTTTGAAAAGGGCAGTTGAGGAATGGGAGCATCCACCTGTTTCCCCATAATTAAGGGAGTAGCATTCCCAAGCCACGGAGAGGGCTGAAAAATCTGTATTTTCTGGGTGAGTAGAGAATCTCATCATATACATGAAATGGGTAATGGCTTTAAACCGAAAGAGGGGGAATTTAGATCAGATACAAGGAGAGATGGTGAAATGTCAGGGTAATAACTGGAAGCAGAACCAAACCCATCCCAGAATACCACAACAAGAATGATTGCTGCCGTATCATGCTGTATTAATGCTACAACTATAACATGACCACAGCAATATAGAGTCAAATATAAAGCTGATGTACTTCTTGCAGTGACATATTAAAGGCTGATACAAAGTGGGGCCTGATGGTTTTCCAGCTCAGATTGATGCAGTCAAACTGAGATGACCTGAAGGATACACTGATCAATCATAATCAAAAGATCAGCTAAGTGGGGTATGCACAGCCACCTTACAGTGCTTATGTGATCTGGGCTGAGCTCAGGGGGTGATTGGGACTCTTTTGGGGTTGCTGGTCTCCATTCCTGCCTTATAGCAGGGAGCACACGGCTCAGGGACACGTGACCAGCAAAACTATTTCTCCTGCTCCTCTTCCTCCTCTGAAAACATGCAATGGGTAAGCACAGGGGAAAAAACCAACCACAGTTATGTTGTGCCCAGAGGTAAATGACTCTTGTTTATCCCTGTAGCTCCAAAGGAAGTGAGATATGCTTACAATCAGCAGAGAAAAGAACAGGCTGAAGGTCCAGTGGGTGCTGGTGTTGGTGGCCACAGCCACCACCCCAGGGCATCCCTGATGAATGTGACTTTGTCCCTTCCCTCATCACCCAGCCATGTCTGGCAACACCCCTGTGTCCCTGCTGGCTTGTTGTTCGTGCTCTTTGCCCCTGTTTATTATGGTGCCCAGAGGAGCTGCTTTTTCTTGGTTTATAGCTAATGCACCCAATCACCTGGGGAGGCATCTGAAGGATGGTAAGGAGTCTGAGAGCCCAATTAGGCCTTCATCTCCTTCTTCTCACAACTACCCTGGCAGCCACAAACTCTCTTTTTAGCCAAAACCTAGGCCATTTTACTATTCCAAATGTCTTAGGTCCTATTCCATTTTACTATTCCAATTTACTATTCCAATTTGGTTTCCAGAGTTTGTTTGGTTTTTGTTGTTTTGTTTGTTTGTTTGTTTTTTAATTGATTTTTTTCCCATTGATAGTGTCTCAATCAAGGCATCATTTCCATCTTCCCCAGCTAGGAAATTACAATCTAAAGTTCACCAGTGGGAAGAGCTGACAGCCATCACCCCTACAATTAACTTTGCCCCTCAACCTGTGTGAATCAGGCAGTTCAGACACACCAGAGCTGGTTTGCTCACCGTGCTTGGCTCTCAGAACATCTGTGGGTGACAGGGATGGTCCTCAGGGGAAGACTGACTCAGGGAAGAGGAGAAATGATTGACTTGCAAAAAAACCACCCAGGCTGAGCTCAGGCTGAGGTGAGGAATGCCACTGGGATGTGTATCTGGAAATAATGAAGTTATTTCCAGCCTTCCAGAGGGGCTCTTGTGTTGAATCTGCAGCTGCAGGAGTGCATCAAATCCAGACCTACAAACTGACAGCAGCTGAGATGCTGTGCTCAAAAAAACCAACCTCAGTCAGCCCCTTCCCTATCCTGGATGTCCTCTGTGTGACTCCCTGAATACAACACAGCCCCACAGCCCAAACCTAATGGGGATGGCAGTAGTCCAGACACAGGAGTGAGCTATCTCTGCATCTGAGGACAGAGAGATGGCAGGAGACACCCGAAAGGTACCAGGAGAGGCATCACTGACAGTGATAAGGTCTCCTGTACCCTGTGCTGCCTCACTCATTACCAGCATGTCTTATTTGTCTGCAGAGGCACTTATAATCATAGCAGCACTTCCATTAGCTCCCGCAGGAGCTGGATCCCTAATGCATTAATGTCAGGCTAAAACCCCACTCTGAGCCATTTCATCTCATTATTGTTGGGTTCTCTTTCCCCTCTGTCTCTGTCCACACCAGGGATGTCAACACTGAGCAATCGTCTTCCTCATATTGACAGGCTCAGCTGCAGCTGCTAAAGCAGGAAAGCAACATGTCTGCCTCTAAAGGATCCTTAAGGGGTTTGGACTTACGTTAAAAAATTATCATCATCATTGGAAACTATCAGGCTCAATTGCCAGGAAGTATCTGAAGGACCATCAGGTACTGCAGGAGCTTATACAGTGGCTGCAGAGAACACAAACCCAGATATTCCATTCTCCTGAAATGCGAAAGTTCAACATGAAAGTTCAAACAGGGATGAAAGCTTTGAATTCAGGATGTTGGAGTAGAGGTCTATTTCCACCTGGAAAGACACACTGAGGAAGAGAGATACAAAAACTAGTGATGGAGAGGTTATACACCTCTCTGCTTCCTCTTCCTTATGCTGCCTTCATTTGTCTCCTGTTTTATAAGCCCCTGGTTTGGATTCTCCATTCCTATCCTTGCTCTGAGCCCTGACATCAGGGAAGTAGCAAGAAGCTACATCCTGGAAAAGAAAGCTGAGAAATAAAATAAATTAGCCAAAGCCTAATTACAGGGGCTCAGACCAGGCACTTTGTCATTCCCTCTCTTGTAACCTGCATTTGTTTATTTGTGGTTTAAAGACAGTGAGGTCTGACTTTAAAAATTAGCTGTTGGGGGAAATGAACTTTACCATCTCAAAAGCCATTTTTCTTTGCCTCTATGCGATGGTAAAGAGATTAAAGTTCTTACTAAAGGGGTGGATGCCATCTGTGCCCTGAACTGCCTCCCTTGCTCCATGGTGTGTGATGGGGCAGCCCTGACTCCAGTAACCCTTCACAGGTACTAACCCAAAGTAAACTCAAAGTCAGCATTACCACCACCAAAAATGCCACAAAAATCAGTATTTAGAGAATTCTAGAATCACAGAACAGTTTGGGTTGGAGGAAATTTCAAGATAATGCAGTTCCACCCCCTGCCATGGGCAGGCACACCTTCCACTAGACCAGGTTGCTCCAAGTCCCATCCAGCCTGGCTTTGAACTCTTCCAGGGGTGGGAAAGCCACAATTTTGCTGGATTCCACAACTTCTCTGGGCATTTTCCAAACAGGAGATGAATGCTTATCCTCAAATTGTCCTAATTGCCCCAGAAGGTGACATAAGTTAAGCACTATGTGTCTTCAACATCCCTCAAGGAAAACTATCCAAGACAAGGGAGTAAAACCATTTCCATTGCAATATATACCCAGAATATCCATAAAACACATAACCCTAAGCCTGCTGAGTACCACAGTTTGTCTGTGGGTACCCCAGAGCTGTGGTGCCCAACATCCCCTCCACAAGCACCTGGAGCCTAGACTGCTGCACCCTGTGCTGCCAAGGTGGGGGGTTGGTCATTTTTTAATGATAAGCTGTCAGGAAGAATGGAAGAAGGAAGGAAAAAATTGTTCCTCTGCAGCACGGGTGGCCCTGCCCACAGCAAGGGAGGTGGCATGAGATGAGCTTTAAGGCCACTTCCAACCCAAACCATTCTGGAATTCTACAGATTCAATCTGTGAGGTTTTAGGCACTAGTAGGGACTTTTCTAGGCATTACTGTGGGTAGATGAAGGTGGGGAGAGAGTTCTTGGTTCAGCGCACACAGCAGCAATTTTGGTTTGGCTGTGAGGCAGAGGGTTTGCATTTAATTTGGCTGGGAGTGGAGCAGGGAGGCAGCAAGGGCTCCTTGCAGAGTGGCAAGGGGGTTTTGGGGCCCTGCTACCCCCAGGCTGCCCTGCTCCCACCTCTGCCTGCTGTGGGGGCCCCACATATCACGTGTATTTTTCAACTTCCTCCTTGGAAAAAGTTGCTGTGGGTTTGCTGGGCTGTTCCATTGCCTCCCAGCCCAGAAGGGACAGCAGCCAATCCCCTGTGAGCCCCTCCACGGGGACCTCAGGGCAGGAGGACATCCCGGTGGGCTGAGAGCACTTAAATCTCTCCCAAATTTGTTTTCCTAAAGGAAGCGGCGGTTCACCCACCCTGACACCTCTCTTCTCTACCCATGGAGTTTGGGTGCCAAGTTGAGGGGTCCATAAAGGGCAGGCAGGGGTCCCTTCCCATCCCACGGTGTGGAGTGACCTCCCCCCTCCCCATGCCAGCCCCTGCCAGCAGAGCGCAGAGCCTTACCTGTCCTGGTGACCCTGGTGCTGCACCTGCTCCCAGGTGATCTGGGCTCCTCCCCTGCCTGTGGCACCCGCCTCACCTGCCTCCTCCCTGCCTCCCAAACTCCAGCTAGGAGGGAAAGGTGATCCTGGACACAGAATTTCCCCCTCCTGGGCACACCAGGTACTTTAATTTGTGGTTTTCTCCCACAAAAGTAGTCAATGATTTGCTGAATTCTGGCTGTCTCAAGGCTTTCCCCCTCCAGATATTAATTTTCTCAGATTTTGTACAATGATTATATTTCCTTTCACCAGAGTTCCCCATTACCCACCTCATGCAGGGTGGGATACAGGGGAGCTGTGTGGGGCATTATCCCCCCAATCCCAGGTGCCTGCACCCCTCACCCCCGAAACACTGCATTAATTATTAACTGCACTAACTCATTCAAAGCACTTCATTTTCTATTTTTCCATGCTTCCCAGGTTTGATGGATGCCCCTCCTAGGATACCCACTCACAAACCATATTTCAATTCCAAATGCAATTTTCTGACCAGGGCTCCTATAAAGCTGAGTTTATCCTAAATAATACTTTCCACTTTCATCTCCAGTCCTGCAAGTGCTTTACAAATGTTTAATAATTAACTCTCATGACACCCTGGGGAGGGAGAGAAGCGTTATTATGCCTATTTGTAAAGGAAGCTCTAACAGGGCCTTCTGTGCTCCAGCCCTGGGTTTTACTCACTTTTAGAGAGCAGTGCAGCTACTTACAGCACTGAGAGCAACTACACCTGCCACAGGGAATTTGTAGTAAGAAAGCTGGATTTTAATGTTTTAAATATATCCACCCTGATTTATAAATGACTTGAGGTTTAGAAGAGCTGTCTGCCAATGCTGTCTTTTTCTTTTATTATTATATTACTATTTTGATTTATTAACATCAAGTCTACTCCCTCTCCTTGTCCCACAATGTTGTTTAAACAGATGAGTTCTTAAATAATAAACAATTATTAATTAATCCATCTTTCTCACCTCCCAGAGAGGTAAGTGCTGCTGGAAGGGAGGAAGCATCCCACAATCATCCTCTCCTTTATCAGAGGTGGGGTTGGATGCCCAAACCTTCTGTGTTTTTCAGGTGGGAGAATTCAAATTTTCTAGAGGCAAAAGCCAAGCTGCAGGGATTTCTTGTCTCTTCATTAACTTGTTTCACAAATGTCCCAGGAGCCTGATGATGTTTTGTGTCCCACAAACCCTGGAATAAATCAGAATTAATCGAGGGGTTTACTCTCACCCTGCTCCAGGCGCAAGGAAGGATTTACCAGAAATTTACCGGATTTACCCCCAAAACTTAGGCTGAGGAATAAATGGAAGGAAAACAACTGTTGAGATGGAGGGCCTGGGAAAAATGAAGAATTATTTAGCCTGGGAGTTGCTACAAGTTCATGAAAAAAAAACCCCAAGAGATGTCTAAAAATGCAAATGAAACACACAAAAAAAAAGCCACAGAAAAGTCTTGGTCATGAGTGATGAAGTTGCTGTAACTGCTACATAAGAAAGACTGAGTTTAGCTAAAAACTAAACCTTTAGTTAGACCAGACTCTGAAATGGGAGTTTGTTCCCACCCAAAGCTCTGCTGAGTCATGTTGGTGTTTCTTGGCTACCAGGAAATTTGCACCTTCAAATATTTGCAGAACAAAGTCACAGGGTGTGTAGGGAGGTGGATCTTACTCTAAGGAAACAAATAACCTCTCTGGGTGTATTTATTG
This sequence comes from Irena cyanogastra, assembly GCA_013397155.1. Lineage (NCBI taxonomy): Eukaryota > Metazoa > Chordata > Aves > Passeriformes > Irenidae > Irena > Irena cyanogastra. The sequence goes on along the minus strand of VWZV01001830.1, from coordinate 4,910 downwards.
TAGTAAAGACTCTCCCTGATCTGGGGTTACTCAGAACCCTCACAGAATGTCTCATTTCCAAGTGGTCCTGAACAGTCATTTCCTGATAAGACACATCAAAACCTGATGTCATCTCCAGCTTATATCTGTAACTTCCTAGAGCTCTGCCACTCCTAAAACCTTCACTGTTCCTTAGACAGCCTTGAAACCATGGGTCCATGTAAAGGCTGTAAGTTCCTCAAACATATGTCCAGTTCAGGCTCTCACCATCCACAGGCACTGGGCTACCACTGGAGGTGGGAATTCTGGTCAGCACAGCATATCCAGCCCACAAAACCAGTCCTGATCAGCAACTTTTCTAAATCTTATTGCCTTCCCATGAAATCGGTCCTGAAAAAAATTTCAGAATTCCTATTCTAGGAATTTTTGAGGTGTCAAAAAAACTCTTTTGTGTCCTGCCTATCTCTAATTTCCTGATGTCTATTTTCTCACTGCTTATCTCATGCAGAGCTGCAGCTCCTAAACATGTCCACAGGAGATCTGGCAGCAAAGAACACCCTGGCAGTCGCTTCACATCAACACACAAAGCTGGGAATGACCAAGAAAACAGGAGTTTGCTCCTCTGGGAATCATTTCAGTATGCTGTCTGGTTAGACAATACCTGCGGTCTCCATGGATGCAGCTTGGGATGCAGGCTGCAGCATGCTGTGGGAGTGATGCTCAGAGAGAGCTCAGAACTAAGAACTCAGAAAAATGGGGGAGATGCTGGAGTGTCGGAGCCAGGAAATTAGTTCCCTCATTCTCCTGTACTGGCAGAGGGGACAGGTGAAGGAGTCATTTGCCACATGGCCATATATCCGGAGACAGGAGCTGCACAGGCTGCCTGCAATTTTAAGAGGAAGGAAAATGGGAAAGCAAGCTGGCACACTGGCCAGACACAGATATTTGTCTGGTCCCTTGCTGGAATATTGATGTATTTCCCTACCAAAATGATGATGTCTCGTTTTTCTTCCCTTCCTCCTGCACCCACAAAACTTGCCTGTGTAATGCAGGGAAAAGGTTTTGTACTTAGATGCTCCCATTTCTAAGTGAGCCACCTCCTGGTGGCACCTCCCTAAGCCTTCCTGGTACCCAGGGAATGATCCCTTACAGCCTCGTCCCATCTCAGTGTTGTTTGTCACCTGAGTGCTCATCCATTGTGTGCAACCCAGATTTCCACTGATGCTGAAGTACCTTGGAACAGGGGAAGGGGCAGAGACCTGCAGCTGCTCCATAGTACCATCACCTAAATTTATTTCTCTACGTGGGCCACTTCAGTCCCCACATACAGAAAGATGGGAAGTGCAAAGCACCCTGGGGAGATGACAAGGGACCCACCAGACTCTGCCCAAAATGTGACCTAATTCTTGCAAATGCCCTGTTCTCATGCAAAGAGGTTGAGTAAGGAGTTTGCCAGATGGCAAAAGGAGGAGATGAATAAATCCAATATGGCACATCTGCAGCTGTGGAGAGCAAACAACATCCGTGCACAGCCAGGAGGAAAAGGGAATGCTTTGGAGCAGAATTGGGCAAGGCAAAATGATGTAAGCAAAGACAACCCCCAGAAATGTTTCTGTTACAGCCCTGTGGAAAGATCTGAGCCCCCAGACAGGTAAGAACAGGTGAGAATTAAATAAAAGCAGAGAGGGCTTAGCCCTGATGTGATTCAAACTGCATCAGTCCCAGCTGGATGCCAGAACTGAAGCGTGCTTGGACATGGCAAAAGCATTAATAAGGCACAGAAAAAGAAAACTGTGTAGCCAGACAAAAGTAGAGGAAGAGAAGGCAGAGCATGAGAAAAGAGTGACAGGCAACAGACAGACCTCTCGGTTCAGGGAGAGGTGGTGAAGGTTAAAGATGAAAACAACAGCACCTAAAAGGAAGCACAAAGTGGCCAAAGTGTGTGAAATTTTAACAGGATAAAAAAAAATAACTCACAACTGATGAGCAGTTAAAAAAGTAAGTACGAAGGCGAGGAAATGCACCCCTAAAACACCTTAGATGGAGAGTGACCCATTCAGGAGAGGTGCAAGGGAGCTGATCAGTCCTCAGGGCTGTGCCATCAACATTGTCCGTGGGAGCCGGGCAAAAGTAAATCTTCACATCCTGGGAGGTTTGATTTGGGGATTTTCCCCCTCCATCCCGCTGCCATTCAGCAATGATGGAGCAAGGGCACATCTCGGTGGCAGAGGGAGGAATATCACCTCCCCAGCCAGGCTCGGCCTTGCTACCCATACCCAGATCACCTAATAGAGCAAGAGGAGTTTGGGTGGAGGAATTTGTTCATCTTCAACACCTGGAGCTGGAATAAATGTCTCTGAGTGATGGTGAGATTATTGGGGACATAAAGCTCTAAGAAGACAGAAGATTCAGATGTGGTGGGTAATTTAATCTGAAAAGAGAGAAAATCAGTTTGTCATCTTGACATGTTAACCCTGAGCCCTTTGCTTCTGAAATTAGAACTGGGAACTGGGAAGTGTCATCCATACTGATGTTTAATTGGTTTTTTTCTTCCTTATAGCCATCTTTACAATTTTCCCCCCTCTTATCCTCCTCTCCAGCACTCCTGCTCCAGCTATATTTCCCAAGCAAACATTTATAATTTCTGCTATGTTTAATTTAATTTTCAATCCTAAAAGTTGAATTACCATAAAAAAATATCATGAAAAACCATACTTAGTGTCTGGGAAGAAGAGCAAGTTCAAAACCTGGCATTTATTGACCTTTAAGCAATGGAAACACAGCTCTGATGTGCTGCAAACCAGCATCTCCCCCACTCTCTGCAGAAGCAGCTTTGGATGTCAAAGCAGTCCAGCCTTCCCTGTAAATTCATCCCCATAGAAGAGGATGCTTTGGGAAGCAGGTGCTGAAGTTTTTGGGAGCAGCCTTCACACCTGAGAGCTTGCACTGGCCATTTGTTAAACGGCTGAAGAGAGGTGGGAATTGGGAGTTGGAAGGGTTCTTTGTGGATGTAGGGATGCGGGATGCTGCCCCAGCCTTGGGGACCAGCTATCGCAAGGTGACCAGACATGTCCCGGATGTGCAGAACGGAATCTCGGGAATATTTGGGAACACTAGGTGGTGCTGAGGACTCACGGAAAAGATTCCGTTCTGTCACGAAGGGATGCTCCGGGGTGCGAGGGCGAAGACCTGGGCGGGGAGAGGGTGGGGCGGGGGGGGGCTGCGATCCCATTTTGGGGTTGGCTGGGAGCCCAGGTGCGAGAAGCTCCTTGTGTCACTTTGTCACATTCTTCTCACTCCAAAGGCACTTGGTCAGCAGCTGGATTGCCGCACTGGTTTCAGGAAGACCAGCTCTGTCCCAGTTCCTTCTCCCACTTTCCCGGGGTTATACCCGACATCACATCCCCGTTTTGCCAATGGGAAAACTGAGGCAAAAGGAGAGGCATTACCCAAGGCGATTCCCAACCCACTCGGCAGCATCTCTTTTCCAGCAAGGAGGTAGAATTGCCTTTTGGGGAGCCCTGAAACAAATGTAAAGGGTTCAAATAATCCTTTAAAAAATAAGGATCGCGACAAAATGCCCGTTTTCACCACGGACTGTTTGCTGCTGAAGATTTTACGTGCACGGATGAGTTTCCGAGCAGCCGGTGAGAAACAAGGGGCTGCTAATTAGGGTGAAACCCACTTAGAGGCGCCGCCTTCTCCCCCTTCACCTCCATTTCTCCTCCGCGGGTTCCGGTTACGCCGCGGGTCCATAAAAAGCGTCTGAAATAATTGCGCAGTTGTCACCACTAGGCAGGGGAGGGGGGACTATTTTAAAACGCCTGGCTTAGCCCAAAGGGCCGAGGGGATTGTGGCACGCCCCAGCTGTCCCCGCCGAGCGCGGGCGGGGACTTCAAAGTGCCATGTGTCAGCGCCAGCCTGTCCTGGCCCAGTCGGCCAGGGAAAGGAGCCCGGCTGGCCCGGGACTGGCTAATGCTGTTTTGACATGTTTCAACAGCAATTGCTGGGACTCGAGAGATGTGGGGAGCAGCTGGAAAAGACCTGGGGGTGATGGAGGGAGAAGGGGTGGGAGGTGGGGGAGGTAAGAGGGGGATTGGTAGGGGGATGCAGATGTAGTGAGGTTGTACATTTCTTCTGACTTCAGAAACTGGGGCGGGGAGGAAGCAAATCAGGGAGTGCTGCAGTGCCTGTGCTCTGGTGCTGCAAGTCTCAAATGGGGGAAACAGAAATACAGGCTTCAAACTGAAAGAGAGATGGTTAGATTGGTTATTAGGAAGAAATTCTTCCCTGTAAGGTTGGTGAGGCCCTGACACAGGTTGCCCAGAGGAGCTGTGGCTATTCCACCCCTGGAAGTGCCCAAGGCCAGGTTGAACAGGGCTTGGAGCAGCCTGGGATAGTGGAAGGTGTCCCTGTCCAGGGGATGCCATTGGAACAAGATGATATCAAAGGTCCCTTCCAACACAAACCATTCATTTTAGGGTTCTATTCTAAAACCCAAAGGGAAGCACATCTCATCAAAACATTTCTCCTTGTCCTGTACCACTTCTGACAGTGACACAGGTGACACCTCTGCTCAACGGGCCAAAGCCCAGAGTCTGGAAGAAGAGAGAAACAATAACAACTCACAATCCCAAGGGATAACCAAGCTTTGGCCATGCCATGGCCATTCAGAAGAGCTTCCTCATAGCTCCAGGAGAAGAGATAAAACTTTGATGCTGCCTCTAATGTAAGAGCTGATTATTAGAGTATTATCAGGGCCCAACCTGCCATTCCCTCTGGTTAGTGAAGGGCTAGATGGCTCAGAAGACAAGGATTCTGTTGTCATCTTGGCCTCTTCTTGTTCTGCTGCTCTGCCTTCATGTGTGCATAGTCCTCCCAGGATCAGCATAGTCACTGAGAGCTCAATCACAGAACCAGAGAATGGTTTG